>JBBCBC010000018.1:27989350-28445793 GCA_037126765.1 Stenogyne calaminthoides | reverse complement strand
GAAGAAAAATATCTAGTTTGTCCTTTGGATTCTTTGGGTCAGGTACGATATAAGTGAGAAACATCGTTTGGGGCTTCAATGCATCCATCGAAGGTAGATTATAAAAAATGATATAACCGGCCATAATGAATCTTTTGCTTCACGTGCATTCGAATGGATAAAAACCACCGATCTTGAGACCTAACGAGCGTTCCTAGGTTAGATCCGAAAAAAGCAAACACCTCGTCAAGATGTTTCCGGGGCCATCCATCCAATGGTGTCTCGTCTCTCTAGAATCGAGAATAAGATGACTTTGTATGATGCCATGTCATATCTTTGGTTGTGGCCTTAGATTGATCTGATCTCTGAAAGACGAAATGATAGGGAGGTAATACATCATTTTATTTGCCACTTTCTTCTTCTTATTCCCTCTTCCGTCCAATCCGGTTAAAGCCCGGATTACTTTATGCCGAAAGTGCCTAAAAATATGAACTTATCAAGATTCACGTCTTCTTCATTACCCCAGAATAACATGCAGTTATTGATACAACAATCAATACTCTATACTGGTAGATCCATACTCTTCAACAGATTCTTGGCTTGATATTCTGTAATAGGCACCTTATTACCGGGAGGACATAGCTCTTTGATCAACTTACTAATCTGATTATAGGCTCTTTGAGAAAGTTTGTTCTCAGCCTTGATAGCCACAAGTCGAGCATTGAATGACAAAAGAGAGTGAGTTTGACATCCATCATACATATCTTCGTCAGCTGCTTTGAGTATTCTGCAAAAATTAGACGCTTCCTCATTTGGTTCCTCCTCCATAGCTTCATCTTGAAACCCTGCACTAGCTTCCATGATCATCGTATGATACATATCCAGTGTATCCACTGCAGGTATCTCAAATTGTACTCCAGGATCATCGACTCCATGATCATCGTGTGTTTCATTGTATTCGAGAGCATTATAATACTCTTCAAGATTATTAAAATCAACATTCCATCGATCTTCACCATGACGTGTCCAATTGTAGTAATAAGGAACAAAACCATTCACGATGATATGTGTTTGAACATCGACAATCATTCCGTATAACTTGTTCTGAAACTTTCTTGCATTACACCGACATCTTATATGACCTTCTAAATCTGCTGCACCATGATTAGTTGCAAAGTGAATGAAGTTATTAACTTCATTCATGAACTTCATATTTATACGTCCATTGATAAGTCGAGGATTCGAATACATCCATTGGCGATTCAGATATTCCATCTGTTTCAAATCATATCAATATGTTAATTCTACAAAAAAATTGGACAGAGTTTCAGCTGTATATGTAAATATCCAAATATATTCCTCTATCAAATAACATCAAACAATTATTGTTGGGAAATTTATAGTTTTGATAGAAGTTCCAAAACAGATTGTAATAGGACCAGTCAGACATGTTAGCTGACTGATGAAGTAGATATCAGATTAGGATGACCAGCTGAGATGTATAGACAGCTGATGTAATAGTTAGGTCACATATTGAGGGAGAGCTCAATATGTAAAGATCGAAGATCAAAAGATCGGCGGAAGACCCGTAAGACCTACATCGTAGCTTTAGAAGATGAGTCTGCAAGTTGTCTTAAGACAATTGCATCGAAGAATCAATCGTAGATTTAGTCGACTTTGTACCGATCAGTCAACTCTAACTGTGTTCCCAAGAAGGACACCAAGACATACACAAGCATCGGAACGCGAAGAATGTCGACCTAAGTTGGTAAATCCGAACCTTTGAAAAAGTATACTTGATAAACCAATGAGAGAAAGACACGATGTATGGAGTGACATTGCGGGATTTATAGGTGCTTGAGTCAAACGGCTAGAAATGATAAGCTTGCATGCTTTCGACCATGCCGCTTCTATGCACATCAAATCGGACCTGCAAACCTACCTTAAATAGATCGAAATTTGAATTTCTCTCCAACGGCTAATTCAATTTCGTCTCTATATATATGGGATCAAACCTTCATAGTAAGGTTACGAAAATTATCATCAAGCTCAAGCAAGAAGCGAAGCATATTTTCTAAGTGTTCATCCCATTGTTCTTAGCATAGAATACTCATCCTTTAGCTTTAGGCTACTCAGAAGATAGGATAGTATTCCAGTTGGAACATCACAAATCTCATACCCAAACAAAAGTTAGGTTCGTTTGTTATAGCAAGATTTTTAGTCTCGGTTTCTAGAACGATTTCTAGGATTGGTTGAGTGAGAACTCATGAAACATCTGTTGGTTGTCTTGTGTTGGACTAACACATTAAACTAAGTCCAGTTAGTTAAGTTGGTGCCCTGATTGATAGGGAAGAGTGGACTGGGACAAGTTGTCCAACCACTATAAATCTGGTGCCTTTATCTTGCTTTTACACGATTGCACACTACTTGTTATCTGCGTGCATATTCTTCGGATCTGGTTCGATTAGCATCAAAATAACTTGAATGATCGACTTGACACTTTAGTCATCGATCTAAAATGACACACGAAATCGATTGAGTAAAAGCGGTTTTTCACATGGGTTAACTAATCTTCGCACCATCGGTTAAATCGATAGATCTTTGGCCGATCCGGCCGCGGTAATCGATAAGTCGGATATCGATCCATACTTGATCCAAATCGCGACTCTACGATCAAAGCCACTCGCAAACCACACCGATCCATTTAAAAAGTTTAGAAGTCTATTCACCCTCCCCTCTAGACTTGTACCCTCACTAAACCCGCTTTAGACCTACAATTATCCACCAAATAATTATTTATGATCAACATTCATTTAACATAAACTATCTACACAATATATATCAACACCAAACACAAAAACAAACTTATCAATTATATACATTACACTATATATTTTTAAAAGGTAGAAATTTGAAAACGTAGGGTAAAATCATCCTCGAGGAGTCGAAATGCTTCCGCTACACAATATGCACTTCAAAAATGATATTCGCCTCTATCTACACAAAAATTATAAATTGTTCACATAATTAAAATAACAATATTTAAAATGGATTTGCCATCCAAATGACCACAATTGAGTCCCATACTTCCGTCCCCAAGTTCTTCCGATGCAGTTCAAATTTTCATCCCAAGAATGGTAGATTTGACCTTTTGACTATTTTAAATCGCTAAATCCGTCAAGAAGCTAGCGGCGATATTAATATCGGTCGCTAATTTTCGCGTTAAACACCGCTTTTTTTTTTAGTGACATACAATATTTAATGTTGTGATATCAATTTATATAAGTATAATGATATTAATTTATAAGAGTTATTGTATTAATTTATAAGTGTAATGGTATGAATTCATATTATAAATAAATTTCATCGGAGAGACATACTCTCGAATTTTTCTTCGAGGTAAGTTGACCTTGAAGTGGAAAACATAAATAACACGAGTTTTCTTAATATCAAATAATATGTCTTCTGAAGAAATATGAGAAACCTATTTATAGGGAAAATTAGGGCAACAACATAAAATTCTAACTTAATGACCAAGAAATCCATTATTTAAATACCATTAAATTCCTAACTAAGAAAGACATAAAATAATTTGTAAAAAAAACAAAAGGAAAGCTTAGATTTATTCCATGAATGTGATAATGTCTCCGTAATTCTTCATTTCTTGGAAGAGATTCACCCTCGAATCTAATTGGATCATGTCTCCAAAAGCAGTGGATGAGGTGCTTGACGTTGAAAATATTGAATTTGATCTTGGCTCCAAAAGAATAAAATAACGCCTCTAGATATTTGAGCTAAAAAATATCTGCCTTACGGACGAGGCTCAATATCTTTAGGCGATAGGAAGGAGGTTTTAGAAAAGCAAATCAACAAAATAACTATTATTACTAATGTAAAAACAATAGTTATTTTGCGAACCGACGTGGGACTCGAGATGTGACAGCCCGGGAACCAATTACGAATCCACATCATCATCAAGACACTAACCCACATAATCACCGAGACATGACTCATCATACTCCATTTCATGACTTGGAAACAACCCGTCTTAATCCATATAATAAATCAGACACTAATTATCTTCTGGATTAGTATCATAAATGGGAAGCAAATCGTCCTAATATGTATCATAAACTTATAGCCGATTCTCTGCCGATCAGAAGATGTTATCACCATCAAATTTTGGTTGAAAATAGGAGGTATTCCCTACGTATTTATGGTGCCATTTGTTAGGAAAGTCACTAGCATCGAAAGTGGTGTCGAGCAGAACTTGGCACAATGAGCGATGCACTATGCTATTTGACTCGAGCGTCTCAAGTCGTGTGCTGAGGTCAGTGTGTTGCTTCATGAGGGCGGCTATGGTTTATGTGATTTGGGTGATTTGATAGCGGAGTAGGGTATCATCACATTTGGGGCCCATTGCACTTGGGACGATAGAATCGTTATGACTCGAATACCATATAGCGTGGCGAAACGTAATAACAAAGGTTGGAAAAATTCCCGCGGTTTTTAAATATCAAATAATTTGTCTTACAATGCAATAGGAGAAACCTATTTATAGGTAAAATTAGAACAACAACATTAAATTCCTAACTTAACAACCAAGAAATGAATTAATTAAATATTACTCCCTCCGTCCCAAAAACACTTAGCAGACACTTTCCTTCTTGGTATGTCCCATAAGACTTTGCACACCCAAAAATAGACACATTTTTCTCAACTTATTGTTGAAATTTAGAGGCACACGTAAACCGTAATACATCTTTAGAAAATTAAAACAGTTCACCAACAAAGAATATATAATTGCATAATTAGATACGGTAAACATAAAATGAGAATCCTTACGGTGATTAGTACGGAGTTCTCCACTATGGTATCCACGTAACAATCGTTTACCAACTTGCACCGATTCGCCAAAACGTTGAATCGAGATGAATTTGCTAGGAAAATTCTAACTAGAGGTTTTATGGAGAAATAAATTTCTTGTGTTAATAATGAATTTCCAAGGACTCATATATATAGGGGAAGCTCAACTTAAATCTTAAGCTATCTTTATTAGGAAATAAAATCCCTAATCTTGCAAGCAAATCTCATAGATTTGATTTCTCTATATATAAAATCCCACAGTTTGATTTCCATATATATCAAATCTTAAAATAATATTCCATATATTATTATTGGGAATCTATTTAATTAAATTAAATTTTCTTAAATAATAATAATTAATTTTAAATATAATTATTATTATATTCTCCATTAATTAAATATTAATATCCAATATAATATTTAATCAACCAAACCCTCATATATCGAAAGATTAGTCAAACAAACGGTCTTAATTGAACCTGAGACTATAAATCATACATTCTCAATATACGAGGTACGTTGTGAGAATTACGCAACTACGTAACATGTGGCTATTGTGATATCTTCCCCTTCATTCGCGAATACTCGATTAAGTCTTGAACATGATGAAGTGTCTATTCAAATAACTTAATCATATTATCTCTAATCACTTATTGATCACGTATGTCACACTTGGCCACATAGTCCAAAGAAGCGTGCATCGGCCGATGTCTTTGATCCATTATGATGAGAAGATGAGTATTCTCTCTAAATCCACATTGATGAATGAATCTTATTCTTGGCTCAACTACCCGCGCATGCGTTTAAGTGATGAACCCGATCCAAGCCATATCTACCCATGGAAGGGTTCAAGCGTCGGTCATGGTCAAAGTTCATCACTTCACACATATGCGTGTGTATTGACTTCAAGTTAAAAGGAGTATCACATTCTTTGTCACTAACAGAGACACCAAGACACACATATTGTGGAATTACATCAAAAGGTTTCTCAAATGGGTATACAAATACCTTCTAAGGTATTTGTGCATCCATCATGAGATACCCAAGATCTCGTGAGTAAGTGAGATCTTACTACACTCTCTAAGAGTATGATCAGATCGCACTTAATCTCAACCGAATTATCAATATCCCATTCTTGATGATCCTTATCGGGGCTATTTGAGAACCATGATTAAGTCATTTGAGGTCTCTGTTGGTCCCGGTGCTAACGAAGTCTCCTGCGTGTATGGGGGAATACACGTGTTCAGATGATTTTAAAACTTTTCTTTCAATGAGGTCGGATGGGTCGAGGTTGTCTGATGATTTGGCCTGAAAGCCTGATCATACTGAGTCAAAGTCTTCTTGAGAAAATGATCTGAGTTGCTTTTCGAAGCTTCAGACAGCCTAATCGAGCCTGAGTTTTATCGGAGATCCCGAAGCGCTTGGATCGAATAACTATCTTCTTGAACCCTCGGTAGAGTTAGTTCGGTTTTGGTAACTATCTGTTCTAGCTACTTTCGAAGTGTCTTGAGTGGTTGGCCTGGTTTATACTTTCGTTTTTAGCTTTTTTGAAAATCTTCTTTTTTAATGAAAGCGATGGTTAAAGGCCATGTGATTAGTTGATGAAGTTCGATTGGATTAATTCCAACTGAATATCAGTAAATTATGCTTTCAGTTAAAGATATGCAACAAATAACAATGCGATCTGAAAAGCAAAACAACACAAAGAATTATAGTGGTTCAGAGACTCAAGCTCCTACATCCACTCTCTCTGACCTTCAGAGAAATTCCTTAACCACTTCCTAAGGTTTTCTGGCTGACTCACTGCAGCTTACTCACCTTTCTACCTTGAGTTTTCTGACTACCTCACTGTAGTTTACTAACTCAACATACACAAGTGTTCAGACTACCACCAGTAGCTTACTAACTTCTTCTCTAGAGTTTTCTGACTACCTCAATGTAGTTTACTAACTCTTTACAACTCCAACTCACCAACAAACACACTCAAACTACCTTACAAAGGGTTTGGGGTTTCTGGTTGGTTTCCAACTAGGATGAGATATCCTTTACAATAAGTACAATGCAAAGGCTAGGATATCTCTACTAAGCTTTGGATATATCTTATCAAACTAGGCTTAGTGAATGAGCTCTCTTCAATGTGAAACACTTGGGAAATTCTTGGGTTTTCGAGTGCTTCAATTTGCAATAATAAGATTGAGCTCTTGAGTTGCTTACAAATTTCCCGTAACCTTCAATGTAGAGGGTCACTAGTATTTATAGGCAATATCACCTAGGTCACTCTTGAAAAACTATTCGTTGGAGGAGATAACTTCATGAGTTTCCTCTTATGGTGTTTGATGAACGACTATTTTTAGGGTTTGAATACTCCCTTGCATGTTTTAGGAAATATGCTTTCATGTAGCCACTCACCACTTTTTTGCGATGCGGAACATAGTACTAACGACATGCTTGATGACTGTCAATTCAAAGGTCGATGTCGAAAGCAATGCTGATCTTTGTCTTCCTCTGATTGGTTCTTGTCTTCAGTAAATGTAGACAAACATAACGGCTCTTTTTTGGTCAATATCTCGGTGATATAACCTTAACAACACTTAGTTTTAGTTTCTTTTTGTGCGCATATGAATGTCTTGGGCAATATCTATTTTTTACGAATGTCGCGTTTTTTTCGGTTTTGTAATCTTGAATAGATATTATTGATTGCCTCGGAACATTCGAGGTTATCTTGAGCATTGATATCTTCTTGAGTCTTCAATAACTCTTGTGCCTTCAATATCTTGAGTCTTGAGTCTTGATGTCTTGAGTCTTGATGTCTTGATGTCTTGAGTCTTGAGAGATATCTTGAGTGATATCTTTGAGTCTTGATTTCTCGATTTCATCTTGAGTCTTGATTTCTCAATTTCATCTTTGGTCTTTAGTTTCTCGGTTTCATCTTGAGTCTTGATTTCTCGATTTCATCTTGAGTCTTGAAACTTTCAGTTTCATCTTGAGTCTTCGAATCTTGAGAATCTAACTTGAGTCTTGATATATATCTGTAACTATACGTGGTGCGAGATAACATCCCTAACTACTCTAAACGAATCTGACTCAACTATCAAGATTATCCCCGAACATGTCATACTTAGGGGTTTTTGGGATCTAATCAAAATCTTCTTTATTAAATTCATCTCCCAACAGTCTCACATCTTCAAATGACAACATTGGTTCATGGGAACACATATAAGAATAAATGCAAACAATCAAACATAATATTCGAATAGGTGTATTGCAATACATTAATATTAAATGGATAATAATATTAAATCAAAATGAATATCATCGAGTATTATGTCCTTACAATAGATTGTCTCTAGGACACTAACACTAACAATCTCCCACTTGGAGTAGAGCCAATCACCTACATGCCTAACCCCTAGACCATCAAATGTCTAGTGTGTACAAGAACACTTTCAAAGTTTTGGTGAAAGGATCTCGCCAAATTATCTTATGTGGGACACGTTCTAATTCTATTTCTCCTATCGTTATGATCTCTTGGATCAAATGATAAGCCTGGGTATATGCATGCTTCTGTTTGTTGATCTCGGTTCCTTTGCTTGTGCAATCGCACCAGCATTGTCTCAATACAACTTTATTAGACAATTGGCACTTTCACTACCCCTAGTTCTCAAGAACTATAAAATCCGAACAACCTCCTTGAGACTTCGACCTGACAATGTACTCGGCTTAATTTCTTTGTTGAATCTGCGGTCGATTATTGCTTGGAACTATTCCAACTGACCACCCCACCATTGAGAGTGATGACATAACCTGAATGTGATTTGTAATCATCACAGTCGAATTGGAAACTTGCATCAACATAACCAGTCACTGCTAGTTCTTACTGTCCACCATTGACAAAGAAACATTCTTTAGTTAAGTCTAAGATACTTCAAAATGGTCTTGACAACAATCCCCAAGAGAGACTCCCCTGATTCTATTGGTATCTACCGGTGATGCCGACAAGCGTGACATAACCACTATGCCAACTTCGTCGACAACGTGTAATCCTTTTGTCGTAGTTATTATTTTTCCTCGTGGTCGGTCGGGGTTGTCGAGAACTCGGACCTTTGATAACGGGTAATCCCCATTTAAAGTGGGTCTTTATTACAATGGTTTTAACTATTGTGTTAACTCATTATAACCATTGTCGAGGTGCTTATTACAACCGTTTTAAAACGCTTGAGTTAACTCATAGTAATCCGCTGTCGAGGTGATTATTACAATAATTTTCAAATCGTTGTGTTAACTCATAGTAACCCGTTGTCGTAGGTATTTATTACAACGACTTTTAACCGTTGTGTTAACTGGATAGTAACTTGTTATCGTACGTATTTATTACAACGATTTTTAATAGTTGTATTAACTCATAGTAACCTGTTTTTGTAGGTGTTTATTACAACAGTTTTTACCCGTTGTTAATAACACTTTTGGACATATTGTTTCATGTTTTCTTTTATTTTAGAATATGAATATAATACACATTTTTACTGAATGAGTAAATAATAAGAATCAATAGAACTTTGTACAATTAAGTAATCAATTCATACATTGTTCAAAATAAGTAATAAAAACGTAAATCCAGTTTCAAGATAAGAACTTGTTCAAAATCACAAAAACATTAATATCGTGTTGTACCTTGTTATTCTTTGAGACATACTTGCATTAGACGATCTTACGGTGAGACGGGGCGCAACTTGGGCATGACACTTTAATACTTTAAAATGAATGAGTATTATTTTGTGCTAATTTATACCGTGTCTCATGTATGACACCGTCTCATACAAATTTTTATTTTATTTCTTTAGGTTTTTCAAATTCATAAGATTTTGATTCTACCTAAATGTTCCCATATTAACAGAGACTCGTCTAAGAACATATTCAGGATTTCATTCTACGGGAATAAATTTTTTCATAAAAAAAATTCTTTTATATATAATGTAAGTAGGGCAAAATAAATTTTTTTTATGAGTTTAAAGCATAAATTAGAAATCCCCCCCCTCTAAATTCGTCCCTGGCCATGGATGCATCAAAATTTACTCCATCCCTTTTAATTATGTACGTTATATATATATATATATATATCCCAATTATATAGCCTTGTGTTCATATAAAGTATTTTTTTATAATTCATTTATCAACATAACCCCATGATGAAAGATATATCATTTACTCCCTCCATCCCTCTCTTAATTGAACGTTTACTATTTGCATAGATGGTAATGTAGGAGTTGTTTATTACTATTAAAAGAGATAAATTTAATTTTTGATGGGGTTTATATGATAAAGTAGTGATATTTGTGGAAATTAAATGTGGGGACTTATGCATGTACAAGTTGTACCCCCAAATTGAAATAATATTTACTAGATATATAGTTTTGGTCACTGTACGTATGTCATTTAGCCTAGTGACGTAACTTGTGCTTCATGCCTAAATCTTCTTGTGTTCAAATCTCAGCTCATGCATTTTTTATTTCATACGAAATAAGCAAAACGAGTAGTAACTTGAATATTTGAGTACTCACCTCCTTCTATTTTTATTTTTATTTTGAGCGCAACTCCTTCCATTTTCATAAAAGCAAAAACTAGCTAGTACTTTCTTAAATTTAAATATTATTATTTTTAAATAATGAGCAGTATTTAAAATATTTTAATTCATATTTATTATTTTTTTTAATATTGAGTTAATTTATGAGAGAGTTATCCATGCTTATTATTTGTATGATTGTTCGATTAATTTTTAAAAGAATTAAATACAAATTTATTGTTATAAACTAGAATTTATGTTAAGTTTGTTAATGCTCCTTAAAAATTATTTTATCATTTCAATTACTAATACAAAACTCGTTCAAAAAACACATGCAAACTTTAAATCCTGGGAGGAGTATATTTATTTTTTTTTAAATTAGACATTTAGGTGGGTATTTTTTAAGTATTAAGTAATATTTTATTAATAAAGTTTCGTACCCTCAAATTTTAAATCCTGGTCCGCCATTGTTTATAGTGTGAAAAAAGTAATGACATATAGATTGTAATATTGAGATGTTTGATGGATATATATAAAAGAAAAAAATAATTTTATTGTTATTTATAAAAATGTTCAATTAAATGTGAAATATATATTTTTGGCAAATCTTTTAATGAAAGAGGAACGAAGGGAGTATTAAATAAGGTTACAATAGAAATTTTATTACTCTAATTTATTTTTTTTCAATATAATTACTTCATCTCTATGAAAAGACATACTTTTATATAATTGAGACGGGGAGAGGGTATAAATCATCCTCATGTCTTTGGCTGGAGTTATCCGTTAAAATGGTGAAAATAATGTGTATGCATGTGACGTGATATTTTTAAAGACTTTTGTCATACTTTTGAAATTTGAATTTTTCAATAAAATGGTAAATTGGTATTCTCCATTCCAGGAAACCTGATGTGTCCATGATAACCGTAAGAGGTGGAATTATGAATGATGGAACAGTGCATGACAACCACCTCATGTTTAGGGCTTGCTTCTCATGCAAACTACATCGCAAATATATAAATATATAAATTCACACCAAATTCAATTGAGTTACTCTCCTATGCAATTGGTGCAATTGGATTCAATTTTAATTTGAATGAACTATGCACTCTAAACCCTAACCCCAAACAATGAACCATAAACTATATATGAATCCATTTCGGCCGGGTGAACTATGAACCAATTGGGTCGAGTGAACCATGAACCACTCGAACTGGATCCGGATCAAAGAAAAAAAAAATCTAAAACTGAAATTAAAGTTAAAAGAAAACTGAAATTGAAAAAAAAAACTAAAATAAAATTGAAAAAAATTTAAAAAAAGAACTCCTAAAATTAAATTGCACCAAATTGATATGGTGCAAATGGTGCACAAGAGAATTTGCCCAATTCATATATATGCAACAATTAAATTAATTGTGGGATTAAGTTTATGTAATCTAATGATTATGCATCGTTTTAAAATTGGTCCCGATTTTTTGATTTTTTGATTTTGGTCTTGTTAGTTTTTTTAAAAAAAAAAATTGAACTTGGTCTTTTAATCTGCTATAGCAGGTTACCAAGTAGGTAACCAATACATGTGTAATTATCATATTTTTTCCTTTAATTTCGAGGCGCCACTTGAACTTTTACAATCCTAATAATTTTAGTAAGATTTTGGGTTCGGTTTAAAAATAAATTATATATTAAAAGACAAAGCGAATTGATTCGGTTTACTGAAGCTAAACTAACCGAAAATTCAAAAAATAAAGCAAAAGCGTAGAAAATCACTCTTTCTTCAAAAAAAAAAAAAAAATACACAGAAAAATATCAACCCAAAATTATTAGGATTTAAAAAATTTAAGTGACATTTCGAAATTAAAGAAAAAAAATTAAATAATTACATAGGTAGCGGTTACCTTTTTGATGATCTGCTACATCAAATTAAATGACCAATTAAAATTTTTTGATTACTTACGGAACCAAAATAAAAAGTCAAATAAATTGGAACCAATTTCAAAACAAGCAAAGTAATTGAACCAATTTTTTTTTTTAATCCAATTAATTATTGTTCTTCTTGATGACATCATGCCCAAGTCATCAGAATTTTGACCCCCACTTAATATTAATTCTTACTATAGGTGATTAAGGCGTCAGTGCGTCGACACTAGAGAGGTTTAATTAATTATATGTTGATAAATAAAAATTAATAAGGAAAAAATAAAAAATTAGGAAACCAAATACAACCAACAAGATGTAATTAAAGTGAATTAAAGATGAGGCAGACAAAGAAAGAATGGCAGTGGTTCGGGTAAGTAAATAAAGGGGAAGTGGTTGCTTCGTCAATTGTTGGCTAAATTCATGATTAAAGTAAGAAATTTGGAGAGCAAAATTCATGATTATATTAAGACCCAAACCGATGACTTCATAACGGTTTTATTTAATTTTGCATTAGTGATGTTATTTTCGTTATCGAATAATAATCATCACCAATCCAATTCACCCACACTAAAGAACCCACACTAAAGAAATGAAAGGATGTAATTATATACTCACACAAATTTATAAGTGACAATAATATTATATTATTTTTACCATTATAAGTTAGTTGGTAGTGGTTCTTGTTTATCTTTGAAAATCTTTAATAGAGGTTTAGAAAGAAAATAAAATTAGATACGGTCCTTACGGACATAATTAGTTGGTAGAAAATGTGGAAAGGTTAATAATACTTTGTAGAAGCTTATTGAAAGGGTTGACTATTCGTTTAAAAATAGGAGTATTCAACTAATGTACAAATTCGAGAAAATTTACAAATGATTGTAATTAGCTTGTAAAAAGAGGGTTAATTCTAAATAAACATTGTTTTTATGTTAAGTATCAATTTAATTACAATTTTCAAGATTATAGTTAAAAAGCCAAATCTTTAATGTTGCATATATTTTTTTCATCCAATCAGTGATAAATGACATGGCTCGCTAGATTTGCCATGTAGGATTACACAATTTATTTTTATTTTTTATTTTGATACATTATTTTATTTTATCTATATTATTATGACAAAAACCTCAGAAAACTTCACACTCGTTATTAAATTTTATGTCAAAAAAATATAGCAAAAGAAAAATGAATTAAACCATGTAGTCCTACATTGCAAGTTCAACTAGCCACGGCATTCGTCACCGGCGGAGAAAAAATATATATATTAATTTATAACAATATTAAAGGTTGGACTCTCTTACTATAATTTTGAAGGTTGTAATTAAATTGATACTTGACATAAAGATCTTATATTTATTTAAAATTAACCCTAAAAAAATAAAATCACGTATATTTTTATTTGATTTTTTCATGCAAAATGACGTATCCGTAAAATTAGAAAAATTATAATTTGAAATTTTAATATGACTTTTCACATAGTATCATAACAAACTATCATATAAACGTAACCTTAAACTTAAATAAACAGTGAATTTATTATAAATATATAGAAAATAAATAATATTTGGCAATACTATATGAGTTCAATTATACATAAAGTGTTCATGCAAAATCTTGTATGCACCAGGTGGACAGTGCAATTTAAATAGATTTTTTAAGCATGCAACCGCTAAAACATTGAATTTAATTTATTCAGTGTAAAACAAGTCAAACATTTCAATGTAATCAAATTGAATGTTTCAGTGAAACAAGTTGCACGTTTTAACGATTCACTTGAATTGCACGATGCACTTGGTGCAGCAAAGACCTACTAGAGTCTATTTTATTATAAATTATTTATTTTTGTATTTAAATTTGAAATGAAGTCTTAAACTTTAAAAATTTTAAAAAATGTGTCTTTGCAATAAGATATTTTAATTTTAGATCTTTTATTCATAATTTTTTTACTTAGAGCACCTTATAATAACTAATTATTATTTAACAAATTTATTTATTATATGATATATGAAGGACCCCAATTTTTTTTTAAACACAGGCCCTTCAAATCATTGGACCGATCATATTAGTGTGTAAAAAGAACAATGTGATTAAATGTATTAAATAATTTTGATTTACTATATTAATGAATTGATTATACTTTCGGGTCATAAGTTAAAATCTTTAAAATCATAGGTCTTGATGACGATAGTAAACAATCCAAATTAACAAATTATTTATATATATAAATATATTAACACAATTTTCAATATTTTACATGTGTTATTTGTTTTTTTTACAATAATATATTTTGCCCATATAGTAACACTGATTTGGAAATGAGTTTTTCAGTTTGGCCTTTGCCCAATTATTTTGAATCGCTTGACCCGGTTCAATCAGTGAAGGATCCGCGAATTTTCGACCTCTTATATAATGGAGCAAAAATTTCATGATCAACTCACTGCGCAGTGTTGGGTTTTATGTAAAAATAAAATATGGGGTTTTGACATTGTTATCAAAGGCAAGGTGATTCCTAATGTTATTTAAGAGGTTTATGTGCCTTTGATACATATGTACTAAACCACTAAGTACACTTTAGTCTTGTGATTCTAGCCAAATTACTTTTCTTGTGAGAAAGGTAACCATTCATCTATCTCATTTTAACCATTCAGACAAATCATTTTATCTATATCATTTTAACCATTCATACAAACCATTTTTCTCATTATTTAGGGTATCAAAACACTTTTTAGACTCTTAATAAATTTATATAGATCACAATAAAATCACAATTGAATGCTTACTTATTAGGGATATTATTGGAGAAAAAGAAGATAAATTTGCGTTGAAATTGACATAGTGACAAACTAAAAGAAAGATCATTAATTTGGATAAAATGGGACGGTTAAATAGGATCGGAAGGGGTAATAGTGTGGGGGTGTTGAGCGAGAGAGAGAAAATCTATGTGATTGTAGAAATTTATCATACAATGATATTTCTTTCTTGGCCCATGGTTTCTCTAGTTTTAGAGTTTTCCACGTTAAATTCTTGCGTTGGTGATTGTTGTTTTGATTTTCATTTATTTCACATTTTAGTCATTTCCACATTAGTGTGAATGGAGTTTTCCCAACACGTGGTATCGAAGCTTGGGCCAGGTCTCTTGATATTCTAAGTATAATCTGGTTTTGGAGCATTGTTTGATCTTCCACATTAGAAAGAAATTATTGAGAAAGGTTCGGGGTCTGTTGTGAGGCAGTTGCTCATTAGTGGTGGAGAAATTGTGTGTTAAGGCCTTTGACATGGAGAAATATGGAAGACTCAATGGATTGATACAAGGTGAGTTACACAAGGGGTTCTTGATCAAGATGGAGCAGTTACGACAAATAACTCTGATATTAACATTATGATTAAAGATGATTTCCGTTGAGGAGGAAATTAACATCCTTTTTGCACAGTCAACTACCATGGAGAAGATGTGATAATGTTAGTAGCCACATATGCATTATGTAAGATGTGTGGTGTATTTTATGTCGATAGCTGAAAGACTTCTACTGGGAACCAATAACTAGAAGTTGCACCATATATTTCAGCAAGTTTTTCGACATGTGCCAATCAAAGAAAATTTTTAGAATGATAGATTCTAAGTGGTCTACACATATGGTGGAGTAAGTTTACTCTCTGGTTTGAGAATGAAGGTTCTTTGGTTTGAGAATCATAATTGTAGGTGAAGACAATGGTTATGAGCTAAGACAACAAAGTTTCTTTTATTTTATCAAAGTGTAGATTATTAGGTGTTATGCTAACTAAAGAAGGAGTTTTGTCCCACATCAAGTTGTTATCAAAGTTTGGGGGATTCTTAATGCTATTTAAAAAGTCCAGGTATCTTTAATACCAGTGCATCAAAACACCAAGTTAGTCTCGTGTTTGATTCTTGTCAAATTCTTTTTCTTACGAGAAAGACGAGAATCATATAGACTTGTAATAATGTAGGGTTGTTGCGCAAAAGATAGGAAATATGTGTGATTATAGAAATTCATCATACAATGATATTTCTTTTGTGGCCCATGGGTTTTTTCCGAGTTTGTAGTTTTCCACGTTAAAATTTTTGTGTTGTTGATTGTTGTTTTGTCTCTTCATTTTATTTCTCGCTTATTACTTGGGTCAAATGTAGTTTAAACATTTTCTTTAAAAATATTTAAGTTGGAACAACTTAACTTTCACATGGTTAAACATAAAACAAATAATAAATATATATTAGAATTAACATACATTCTAGAAAAGTTTTTTTTTTATAGATGTTGTTATGCAAGGCGGATCGTGATTCGATGTATCTACCCATTAAATTTTACTTATTTTCTTTATATATTTTTTTAAAAATTCTCATACGAAAGTGATTCACATTTATATTATTACGAAACATTTCAAGATAACATAAAACTAACACTAAAATTTGTATGATAGCACACAAAATCTGTTGTGTGCCCATGATAAAAAAATTTACTTTTCAATAAAAATATCATTTTGAATATAAAAAATATATTTTTACATATTTTTATATTATTTCTAAAAATGATACTCCATCTGCTCATCAAAAAATTTCTCAATTGTCTTATTGGACTCCACCAAATATGTTTACATACTCTTTACGTGAACAATTACTTAATTGTCATTAAACTTTATTCACAAATGATTGTTTTATTTATAAGTAGACCACGCAATACCCTTACTGCTGGTTTAGAGAAGCACTAATGATAACTTACAAAATTGACGAAAGTAAACGAAAATACAAAATGAAAAATTACAACTAATACTTTTACTAGTAAGAACTGAAACTTTCCAAAAGTAGTAGGTTTCCACTTTCAGCAAATTTCCACTCAAAGCCAGTACGAAAGCAGCGATATTGGTTAGAGATAGGCGGATGGTACTATGGGCGATCACACCTTGACTGTGTGAAACCCATCTTCTTCGTTCATTCATCCCGTCGGCCAGCTCTCGCCGCCGCGACGGCCCCTGCCCGCATGTCTACTCCTGAGGAGAGCATGGCCCTTGCCATAAATGTTCTCGTCCAGAAGCTCTCCAGCCCTGATTTTCTCGCGTCGCTCCTCTCCCATGGAGACCCCGCGTTTCAGACCTCTATCGCGCACGTCAATGGCGCTGACGCCATCCCACCCCTCAGCCCTGCACCAGAAAACCCTAACCACGGCGATCACGACGCTGAATTGCCCGCAAACCCTAACCCTAATTATGTCGCCTCCCCAATTATGACGCACCTTCGAACCCTAACCATGGTGATCGACTGCTACAGGTTGAGCGCGACCATGAACGCCTACTTTCGAACGCCCCCGAT
The DNA here is from genome assembly GCA_037126765.1 of Stenogyne calaminthoides. Lineage (NCBI taxonomy): Eukaryota > Viridiplantae > Streptophyta > Magnoliopsida > Lamiales > Lamiaceae > Stenogyne > Stenogyne calaminthoides. The sequence continues at coordinate 28,428,154 of JBBCBC010000018.1, read as the reverse complement.
CACCGACTCTCGACGTCTTCAGCCATTGGACTTCCTCCTTTTCCAATGGCGACACCTGGTTTTTCTGGCCTTCAAGTTGCGGGGATTTCTCCACTTGGCTCAAATCAGGCCGGAACCGGTTCACACCCGGTATCCGGCAATACAGGGATCATCTCTCACTCTTTATCCTACTGTAACCCTGTTATGCCTTTGTCTGGCTATGTGTCGCCTGCTGTGCAGGTCGGGAATGCCCTCATTGCGAAGGCGAACTCGCGGAATTCTTCATCGGAACAGGCCATTCATGCTGCGGCCTTCAGGCCTCTTAGAGCTTCAATGGCCGGGGCCGGTTTAATTCCGGACTCCGGCAACATGGGTATCGACTCCTCTTCTTTGTCGCTCATTAATTCTTATGTGCAGGCGTCAGGCCCTTTTTCTGGTTTCATGCAGGTTCAGGGGTACCCTTCTGGTTTCCCCAACAAGAGCGGTAGCTCTCTTTCGGCTGGAACAAATGACCAAGTCACAGGGCCGGTACAAAACCCCAGGTATGAGGTCGTGCAGTCTTTTGCCCATGGCTCCCCCCTGTTGATCGCTTAGTCCCAGGCTACTTCAACTAGGCATGGGGTTAACGTGGTGGATCCTACTCTTATTCATGATGATTTGTCGATGGTTGGTACTGGCTCGTTGCCTCTTGTTGCGCAGGTTAACAATCGGCGCGATATGCATGGGCATGCACATGACTCGACTGGTTCTGATTCCTCCTGGAATGCCTTACGTCGACCTCATGTGGACTGGAACTTGACAAAAGCTTCGGAGGCTACTCCGATTGGCGCGACTTTGGCCGGGAACAGTTCGCTCCTGTTACCCGGCCCTAAGGATATTACTCATACTTCTTCTTTAAAGCATAATGGCAATACTCGTACTCTGTTCTCTCGCCTTGCTCCCTCGTTGCAGGACACACATATGGTGGATGCCTTTACTACGGATGCCATGGCCATGGCTGCCCTACGGTCTGATCTTGCACAAGATGCTCCTAACCTCGGACACTGCGTAACATCTAATGTTGCACAGCAGACTGGTACTCCCTTGCCCGTATTTGGTTCATATACTGCTCCCCCTCCAGATATTTCTGTTGCTCTTGCTCGTAACTCTTTGCAGGGTCATGTCCCAGCTATCCGGAAGGGAGATCTCTTGTCAGTTAATATTGATGACTCGGCACATCAGCTTGGAGTCAGAGAACATGAAGACTCTCTCATTGCTCGGGTCCTCCTCAAGCCGAAATCTGCTACTGCTCTAGATGCTGAGCCATGGACCTCCACAAGTAATCGTGAAGCTATTAATAGTGTTTGGCAAATCCTGGGTGCTTGACAGTTTATTCCTCTGGGTAAAGGCTATTACCTCATCCACATCATTGACGTTCTTTCCCGGGACCGGGTTCGTAAACGGCGAATCTGGCAGTTTAAATTTGGTACAGTGAAGTTTCAGAAATGGACCCCAGAATTCAACACGTATAAAGTCAATTCTCCAGTGGTTAATGTCTGGGTTCGGATTTACGAATTGCCTTCGAAATATTTCTACGAGCCTATTATCAAAACCATTGCTTCTGCAATTGGTCCTGTGGTCAGTGTTGATGCTCGGACGAGGAACAGAACAATGATGCATTTTGCTAGGGTGCTCGTTGAGATCGACCTCAAAAAAGAAAAGGAGCGCTTCATCATGTATGAGAGATCGAGACACTGTGCTACAGTTTCCCTAGGTTATGAGGCTTGTCCGAGCTATTGCATGGTCTGTGAGACAGTTGGACACGATACCTCTTACTGCACGAGACATTCAGGCCCAGGTCGCAAGCCACCACCCTCTCAACCTAAACTCTCCACCCCTCCCCCCGGCCCCCACCCCGAAATAGCCTGGTCAATCCACTAAACATTGGGTGTAGAAGAGTTTTGTCCCACCGCCGACTTCTGTCGATATGACTACTCCTGCTCCACCGCTTTCTCAGATTCAGCCCCATGCACGCCATGCACAGCACACACCTGATGGACAGGATGCTACCTCTATCCACTCTTCCGATTATGAGGACTGGCACTTCCCCAGGAGGACGACCTCCCCTACTCGAACCTCAACCCCATCACCACCACCCGTGTCCAACTCCTTTGCTCCCATTGTCCCACCTATTCTTGAGCCTTCACCTGTGGATGAGGATACTGCTTCTGACTCGGACACTGAAGTGGCTGACTTCCCAAATGATCCTCTCAGCCCGAATGATGGGACTTCCCCACCAGTCCAAAAGAAGAAAGTGGGCCGGCCGAGGAAAGGAGAGAAGCCCCCTCAACCACTTCCCTTGGCTCCTTATAACACTAGAAGTTGGATTTCTGTCTCAGAGGCGATTTCTGCGGCTGCCTTGATCTCTTGATCAAACATTCAGATTGATGATTCTAGACTTCAGACTTTTGGTATGACTCGGCTTGGTTCATGGGCTGATCAGTGTGACAAAGACAATGCCGCCGAAGCACGGCCTGACCTAGGTGTTAAATGATTTGTATCACCTGGAATGTGTGTGGATTGGGGAACAACAGTCGAGGAATGCCCTCGATCACCTGTGCATGACCAATCAGCCAGATTGGGTTGCTCTCTTTGAACCCAAAATTCTCTCTAGTAAGCTTCCTCGTGGTTAATTGAAGAAGCTCTGTCTCTCATTTTTCTCGGAGAACCTCCGCACGGACATGAAGCCCAATATCTAGATTCTCTGCCGTCCTCAGCTGGCCTCCTCTGCGGATATTATTGGTATGTCTGATCAGTTTATTGCTATTTATTCCGGTAATTCGACCTTGGTTTTTGTTCATGCTAGAAATACGGGCAACTTGCGTCGTACAATTTTGGTTGGATCTCCTGAACATTATTGATGCACCTATGTGTATTACGGGTGATTTCAATGTTGTTCTTGGTGCCCATGAGATATCTTCCGGTGTTGTGACCAACACTGTTCATTCTGAGGAATTCAGGGACTTTATTTCGACCAAAGACCTCTTTGATATTGATGTCGTTGGCAGCCGGTTCACTTGGTCCACCCGATGGAACATGACTTACACTGCTTCGAGACTTGATTGTGCCCTTGCTACTCAGGGGTTTCTCCAGCTTTGGGCAGATGTTGAGCTGCTTGTGCTCCCCATGGTCTGTTCTGACCATCATCCTCTCCGCCTTCGCATTACTTTGGGGAAGGCTCCTTCTCCCCGACCCTTCAGATTTCAGGACATATGGAACCTTCATGACACCTTTATCCCTCTTGTCCATGAGGTTTGGGGTCAGCATGCTCCGGGTGATCCCGCTCGCTCTCTGCTCACCAAGATGAGGCGGGTTAAAGCCCGTCTCCGGAATTGGAACCAGGTGGTTTTTCGGAATGTGTTTGTTGAGATTCAGCAGGCTACTACTGAGTTGGATGAGATTCAATGGGATATTGTGGATAATGGTGATAGTGATGAACGATTTGAGCATGAGATGTCCCAGATAGTGAAAGTTAATGAGCTTTTGGCCCGCCGTCAGTCCTTTATCTTTCAGAAGAATCGCCTTCAGTGGTTGCAGGATGGGGATCGGAACTCTAATTTTTCCACACACTTCATAGTGCCAACAAGTGTCGGGCTTCTATTTCTACTCTCCAGGTTGGTAATACTTTGGTTACTGTTGCTTCGGAGATTGGTCAGCATGTGGTGGATTTTTATGAGAAGCTGTTTACGGAGGATGCTTCTCTTAGCCACGATTACTCTGTTTTGGATGGTTTCAATTGGAGTCATGTCTCGGAACACCAGAACGTTTTTCTCACTGCTACACCCCTGAGGAAGTTAGGGATGTTGTTTTTGGTTTGGACCCCTCTAGCTCTCCGGGTCCGGATGGCTTTGGTGGCTTTTTCTTTCAGAAGTGTTGGGATGTGATTTCGGAGGATGTTTATTGTGTCATATCTCATCTCTTTACATCTCTCGACTTGCCCAAGGGTATGAATTCTTGCTTTGTGACCCTCATCCCGAAGGTTGCGGACTCCATTCGTGTCACGGATTACCGTCCTATTGTCATGGGGAACTTCATTTACGAGGTTTACACTAAGGTTGTGGCCACGAGACTTGGGAGCTTTATCGGGGATGTTCTTTCTCGCTCTCAGTTTGGCTTCATTCCAGGTAGGAGGATCCATACGTGTATTGCTCTTGCTTCGGAGGCTATTAATAGTTTGGATAGGGGTAGAAAGGGGAACCTGGCTATGAAGATCGACATCAACAAGGGTTTTGATACCATCTCTTGGAGGTTCCTCTTTTATGTTCTGTGATGTATGCACTTTTCGGACCGCTTCATTGAGATGGTCTCGAATATTCTACGTTTTGCCCACCTTTCGATCCTCATCAACGACATGTCTCATGTTTATTTCTCGTGCTCTCGTGGGGTCTGTCAGGGTGATCCTTTATCCCTCTTCTTTTCTGTCTTGCTGAAGAAGCTCTTGTCCATTGGATTGATCATAGCATTGACTCTTCCAGACAGTCCATCGCGGTCTCCCACGCCAGCTTCTCTATGCTGACGATATTATGATCTTTCTAGAGGCCACTCGGGCGAATGGTAGGCATATTAAGTAGTTATTCCTCGACTACGGTAACACATCTGGTCAAAAGTTTAGCCCATAGAAGTCTCGGATTTATTATGGTGATAAGGTTTCCACTGGCACGAAGGGTTATATCAGACTCTGCACCTCCATCACTACTGGTTCCCTACCCTTCACTTATCTTGGAGTTCCGGTTTTTAAGGGTTCTCCAAAGGTCAGCCACTTGGCGGCCATTGCAGATTCGGTGATTCAGAAGTTCTCCAAATGGAAAGGTAGCTCTCTTTCCCTCGCAGGCAGACGATGTTTGATTAATAGTGTCATCGCTAGCTCTTTGGTCCACACGATGATGGTGTAAAAATGGCCTGGGAGCTCTTGAAAAAGATGAAAATGGTCATTCGTTATTTCCTGTGGAAGGGTGATATCACAAAGAAGGTGTTGGAATATAGAGGCACGTAAAACACGTAATCACATGCGCAGCGGAAATTAAAGTTCACCAACAACGAACAATTAATTGCATACAGATTACAATAATCATAACGAGAAATCTTACAGTAACTCGAGTGCAGATTTCTCTACTACGGTATCCACGTAATCCCCAATTACAGACTTGCACGGATTTGCCAGCGTTGAATCCCAAGACAAATTTGCTAGGAAAATCCAAACTCTAGATTTTATGGAGAAAATATGAAGTAACGTTGTTTGTGAATTCCCAAGAGCTTGTATATATAGGGAGGCCCATCTTAAATCTTAAGCTAGCCCAATTAGGGAAATAAAAACCGTAATCTTGAATTAAATTAATTCCTTTTTAATTTAATTCCCTAAATATAAATCTCTACGGATGTAAATGCCTTATATGAAAATCTCTACGATTTATTTCCATATACTTTAAATCCTACAATTATATTCCAAATATAATTATTGGGAATTCTTATTTAATAATAATAATAATTAATTCCAAATTTATCTATTATTAATTTCTTCTCCATAAATTAAATATTAAATCCAATTTAACATTTAATCAACCAACTATAATCCGTAAAAGGGAACTACTTGTTGTGTGACCTATAGGCCCTCATATACCGAGCGATTAGTCAAACTAACGGTCTTAATTGAACCCTAGTCAATAAATCAGACATTCTCAATATATGAGGTACGTTGCGAGAAACATGCAACTACCTGTAACTAAAACGTGGGCAATTGCGATTTTCTCTTTTCATTCACGAATACTCGATTAGACTTGAACATGATGAAGTGTATATTCAAATAACTTAATTAGTTTATCTCAAATCACTAATTGATCATTAGTGTCACACTTAGTCACAAAGTCTAAGTTGACGTGCATTGGCCAATGACTTAGATCCAATTATGATGAGAAGATGAGTATTCTCTCTAAATCCACTTTGAGGAATGAATCCTTTTCTTGGCTCAACTACCACGCACATGCACTTCGTGATGAACCCAATCCAAGCCATATCTACCCATAGACGGGTGCAAGCGTCGGTCATGGTCAAAGTTCATCACTCCACACATGTCGTGCGTATTGACCTCAAGTCAAAGGAGTATCCCATCGCTCCCACTAACCGAGACACCCGTAGACACATATAGTGGAACTACATCAAACGGTTTCTCGGATGGGTATACCAATACCCTCTAAGGTATTTGTGCATCCATCATGAGATACCTAGTATCTCGTAGTAAGTGAGATCTTACTACACTCTCTAAGAGTATGATGCAGATCGCACACCAATCTCCATTGCATCATCAATATCCCATTCTTGATGATCCTCGATTGGGGCTATTTGAGAATCGTGCTTAAGTCATCTGAGTTCTCACACACTCAATGACAACAGTGATTCAAGGGAACACATATAAGAATAAATGCAAACAATCAAACATAATATTCTAATGAGTGTAATGTCATACATTTAATATTAACCAAACAATAATATTAAACCAATAACGAATATTATCAGAGTATTATGTCCTTACAATGGATTGTCTCTAGGACACTAACACTAACAGAAGGGTTCTCTTAATATCAATTGGACCCGCTGTTGTGCTCCTACTGCGGATGGGGAGCTGGGCATCCGCTCCACTCGACTTGTGAATGCTTCATTCATTTGCAAGTTGGCTTGGGACATTCTTACCTCCTCTGATGAGCAGACTTGCTTACTTAGGGAGCGATACTTCACCTCTGATTGGCAGCCTCATAATGCCCAACGTTGTTCCTCGATCTGTTCAGCTCTTCATGCGTATGTGCAGAAAATCCACGAGGGCTCGTACTGGTTGATTGGTCGTCAGTCAATAGTCAAGTTCTGGACTGATAATTGGTTGGGTTATCGCATTGCTGACAGGCTTTCTATACCTCTGGATATTCTTGTTGATCTCGACTGTACTGTGGGGGACTACTTTGTGGAGGGGGTGTGGTACTACACTACCTTCTTCATCATGCATCATCTGGATGTGGTCCTTGATATTCTTCAGACCCCGATTCATGAGGGGGATCAGCGAATTTGGCCTGATTTAGGCACTGGTACTCTGACTTCCAGACAGGCCTATGATCTCTAAGGGCCCCCTTATGTCCGGTTCCATGGGCTTCTTGGTTTTGGGCCCCCTTCATTGCCCAGATGAGGAGTACCACCATCTGGAGGGCCATCTGGGGGAAACTCCCTACTTCGGAGGCCTTTCACCGCTTCGGTTACCCAGGCCCTACTGCTTGTCCTCTCTGTTTCCAGGATTCGGAGACAAAGGAGCACATCCTCACTCAGTGCAGGTTTACTCGTTCTATTTATACTTCTATCTCTGATATCTTTAATGTTCAGCTCTTCTATGATACATGCTTCTCCAACTTCATTTTACAGGCACAGCGGCTCCCTCAGAGCAAGCAGATACATAACCTTTGGTGCCTTACGTTTGTCACGATGGTTTGGGCTATTTGGTCTACTCGGTGCAAGTTTGTTCATGATGACATTACTCCTTCTCACCATGGGTGCATGACTCTTATCCTTAGCTTGGTTCGTGAGGCTCAACACTTCAAGCTATGCTCGACACACGAGATGGATGACTTGTTGATTTGCCGGAAGCTGCGAGTTCCGAGTGTTCCACGACCGCCGAAGACTGCTACAGTGGTCAGATGGAGACCCCCCCTCCAGGGTGCTACAAGCCGAACGTGGATGACAGTGTTGTTGATGGAAATATTTATGTTGGGTGTGTCGTCTAGAACTCAAGAGGGTTGTTTGTTGTTGCCTTCTTGGTTGCTCTTGGCTAGGGTATTGCTTTGGATGCAGAGATTCTTGCGGGTATGCATGGGGTTGTCTTTGCTAGAGTCATGGGTTAGACAAACCTTTGGATTGAGTCTAATAGCACGATTGCAGTCAAGGTCCTGACTAGCAGTGGGAGAGACTTACCGTGGCGGATCAAGGCCAGTTGGCCAAAATTTGAAGATGCTTGTCGACAGGTTTCCCTTACAACGTCTCATATCTTTCAAGATGGAAACTCTATTGCTGATAGACTAGCGAAACTCCATAGGGATGATGTATGGATCGGGGGTTGTCCCGACTTCCTAGCGGATTTGTTTTTTTCTGATATGAATAAAGATTACTTCCACCTTTCGAAGTGATTCTTTGTTTTAGAGGAGTAACCTTTTTTCTCTTCGCTAGGGGTTTTGCCCCAAGGGGGATTTTATCCTAGAAAGGTTTTTAGTGGGTCTCCGGCCTCTGGTACGACCTGTGTACTTATGGTTTTAGGTTTTTTTATTTTTTATTTTAGGTGCTGCTTATTTGCCTGTGCGAAAGCAGCGACCCACAAATAAAAACTTGAAGTAACTCAAACAAAACAACAATAAATCTAGTCAAGGACGAATCCTTTGCCCGTATAACAAGTATGTTCCAGCTAGTGCTCACGAATTGACGTAATGTTCTAAAAGGTAAAAGGACTTCGGTTTTATACGAGCAACACCACTACGTATAAAATTCCAACAAACTGAAATATACGTGTGGATATGGACTGCAATCTATATGCAATGAAGAAGAGCAAACACTGGGTGCTATGAAATTCAAAAATAATTATGCAGAATTTCAAGTGATTCTCAACACAAACTTCAAGTGTTTGAAAACCACTACCCACTAATCATACAATAATTAACTCTTAGTTAATTTTTTATATTTCCCAACTATACTATTATCCATAAAGTGTCTTTTGACTTCTCAACTTCATTATTTAATTTCTCACTCATCAAATTCGCTATTAAAATTATAAATACTCTACGATCATCTACTTCGAGAGTAGATCAATCATATGCCCTTTAATTTCGCATTATATCCTTGTTTTATCGGTCAAAGGCGAATGTCCCACACTCTCATTAAATATCAATTAAATTACAATTTATTAGTTTTAAACCAATTTTCCCAACACTTACTTTAACTAATTATCCTTTTTTTAAATGAATAGTGTCTAGGACATGCTACACAACATTGTAGTACCAAGTATCTATTTGTTTTGATATTATTGGTTGAATTAGAATAAAAAAATACAAACATAAAAGAAAATGTTGGTCCATCATATATATATATATATATATATATATATATATATATATATAAAAAAAGAGGTTTTGAGCACCCTAACATAGACAATTCTATGTCTACCCCTATGGGACCAAACATTATGGATAAAGGAAGTATATTTTTTTTATCTTACAACAATTTATTTTGCTCAATCGCACATAAATGATGCACAAAAACTTTCCCTAAAATTGAAAATGCCAGCGCTTTGGTAAAAATCAACAAAATATAAAAATGAAAATAGGAAAAGAGTGAGGGAAATGGTAGGATAATTAGGAAGAGGATTCTACATTCAAGTTGAGTCTTTTATCTCGTAGTTTACTATTTTTATTATATTAATAAGACATGTGATTAATAAAAGCCAACACAAATTATTATTAATGATATGTATAATGTTTTAAAGATAAAATAAATATGAAAGTTTGAGGTGGAGTAAGCATCTTAAGCTTTTAACATGGCAAAATCACTAAATACGGACACGTGTATTTGCCGCAGGTGTTGAATCATAATTAATTAAAGTCCTAACAGAAATATTGGGTGCACTAACACTTATTAATTACTGATAATCATAGTTATCACAGACACAATTTCTAGAAGAGTCGAGAGTGAGTTGAAGAAAAGGGAACCACTTATGATAAAGAACAGACTAAATTTAAAAATCAATACACTTCACCAAATGTTATTTGCACTACAAGAAATTGTTTCTCCCAAAATATGATTTGATTATATCAAACAGAAAGTTTTGGGACATTATTTCACAGAATATTAAAAGGTAATGATTTTTAAATTAAAAAGGATATATTTTTAAAATAGTATAAAAAATAATTTTAATAAGAAAAACTAAATATTATTTAAGTAAAAGGCATTTTGTTATAATTAAAAAATATTGTTATTTCCTTCATTTCACGAAATATATTCAAATGAAGTTTTTATGTTATTTTTAATTATCTGAAAATATATCCGCCGTATTATTATATTTTTGACATAAAAGATGCTTCACTTATCATATAATCAATTATATTTAAAGAGTAACATTATGTGAAGTAGGTCGACACTATGACCTTTAATTTAAAATGGTCTGTTTTGATGGATGGGTTGACCCGAATTTTCACACTCATTCCACTCACTCCAACTTTCATCCAGCGGCGCCAATGATCACTCTCATTTCATCTCTCTCGCGCCGCCGCCATGCCGCACCATCGCGCCATTGTTATTACTCAGCAGCAGCCCACCACATCGTGCCATTGATCTTGCTCATCAACAGTTTTTTTTACACGCTCTCAGTCATTCACTCTCACACAACGATCTCGTGCTACTGTTGATGCTTCAATTTTGATTTTTTTCAATATAAATTGTGTCTTCTATAGTGATAATGATATTTTTTTTGGGTACCATTGATACTTTTTTTTCCATAACAATGATAGTTTATGTGTAAAACAGTGATACTTAGTTTCACATACAGTGACAGTGATAGTCTTCATGAATAGCAGTAATAGTTTTTCTTCAAAACAGTGAGTTTTTATGTGTATTGGTGATATATATATATATATATATATATATATATATATATATAAGTGGGAAGAAATTATTTTTCCTGAAAATTGGATAATAGAACAATCTGTTCCTAAAAATCCTATTATAAATAGTGATTTTAAACATATTACTCAAAGTAATGATGGTATTATTAATATTGGTTTTCAAAATTGTAGGTCCCGAAAGGATTTTGTGGGGGTGGAAGTCTAGAGGGGAGGGGTGAATAGACTTCTAAAACTTTTTGTCTTGGATCGGTGTGAACCTGCAGACATCCCGATCGAGTGCTAGTGTATCGATTTAGATGATGTTCAATCTTCTTGAGTGCCTAAGGCGATCGACTTGATATCTGTCGGTTTAACTGAATGGTGCGGAAGCTTGTTTTAACCTGTGAAAAAACCAGTTTATCAATTGATTCTCAAGTCGATTTTCAACCAACGACTAAGGTGTCAATCGACGATTAGTTGCTTGTGCGGTCGAGCTTAACTTAGAATATGTATGTTTGTTTTAAACTTCGGTTATGTGAATAGTGTAAAGCAATAAGAAAGCAAGTAAATGCACACAAGACTTTTTTATAGTGGTTCGAATTTAAACCCGCCCCACGCCCACTCTTCCCTTAACACAGGGGAACCTTAACCGAACTTAACTCATGGGACTTATACCCCTCACGGGATGGTCGAGATGTTTACCGAGTTCTCACTCTACAAACTTAACCAGCGGGACTTATATCCTTCAAAGATGGCTGAGATGTTTATTGAGTTCACACTCTACAAATGTTTATCGAGTTCACACTCAACCTAACTAGAAATCGAAAAACTAGAATCCCTAGTCCGAAATCTTAGGAACAAACTTAACCTAACTTGCGTTTGGGTAAAGAATGTTTGAGGTTCCAACTGGAAATCTATCCTGGTGTTTTAGGTAGCCAAAATGCTAGTGGACTAATGGGATGAACACTCTAAGAATAATCTTCAAATATAGTGTTCTTTGAGCGGAGATTTTGGTTTGTAGCTTTTAGCTTCTTTTTTTATGTGTCTCCGTGTTCGTTTTTTTGCTAGTTGTCTCTCTTGTCTTCAATTGACAAGCAATCCCATTTTATAGACCTCGAAATCAAAGAGCCGTTGGAGAGCAATTTGAATTTGGGCTATCTTATAGGTAGGTTGTAGGATATGATTGTGGCGTGCTCGATTATCGGCGTGGCCGTAGGCATTATTAAGCGCGCCGTTTTGTCCCTGACGTTGTATCCGCATTATCGGCTCTTTTTTGTGCGTGTCGCTTTCTCCTTCTCGCCAAGCACTTTCGAAATTTGTCCGTTAGGCGATTGATATTCCTTTTGTAGAAGATTAAGTCTTTGTGCGGGTGTATCTTTTAGATTGTTACGGTGTGGTGACTTGATCGATGGCCCGATCGATCTACCTTGTTGAGTCTTCAGATGCATATTGTCTTAGCTCAATATGCAGACTCTGCTGATATAGGTCTTCAGGTCTTTTGATCTTCAGGTGTCTCTGAGCCTCAGTGTATTGATCATCTTGAGTCTTGAGGTTTATTCTATCGAGTCTTGAGGTTCATCCGAGTCTTGAGTTCATCCCAGAGTCTTCAGTGTCTATCTGAGTCTTCAGGTTCATCTGAGTCTTCAGGTTCATCTGAGTCTTCAGTGTCTTCTTGTCTTCACCTGATCTTCTGACTTCTTGTCTTCTGATTTGTGCTTAGTCTTCTGATCATCTGACCTTATCTGGGTCATCTGATACTTCGACCTGACCTATACATATTGAGTTCCCCCTCAATATGTGACCTATCTTTTACATCAGCTATCTATACATTTCAGCTGGTCATCTTAATCTGATTCTAAGTCATCGATCGACCAATGTGTCCGATGGTCCTATTACAACCTGTTTTGGAACTTCCATCAAAACTAAATTACAGATTTCCCAACAATTTCCCCCTTTTTGATGGAACCAAAACACTTAATCACACTTAATCAGAAAAACAGATACCATGAATGGAAATGTAGATAATGTAAACAGTACATACCTCAGAAGACAATGAGATGTTGTCTTAGAATCAGTGAGATGGAAAGTTTCATTCAGATAGGTGTGTGCATTGTAGAATACATGAAAAGCATACCTATCATCTGATTCCAAGTTGTCTTCTTCAGGTGTACTTGAACATTTGTAGTTCTTTGGGGATGCCAAACATCCTGTACATCCTTTGCATTAGTTTGTCCAGCTCTTCTCTTCTATGGATTCCTCATTTTTCAGCAAGTCCATAGTAGATATTCTTGAATTTAACAGGATCTAGCTTGTTGTCTGGACGCAAAGGTGGAAGGAGTATTTCAAATGGTGGAGCTTCTGGTATTAGTGACATGATCTTGCCTTCTTTCATCATTGTCTGGTAGAACTAGATACTTTGTTTCTAACCAGTTCTGAAATTCATCATCATTCTCAGTCTGATCTTGATGAATTGGAATCTTCTCCAGGATGTAGACGTCACATAACCATTCTCATCTGATCTGATCCCATTCTGAAAGCAGATCTTGCCGTGCACAGAGGATGCCTTTAACAGGTGCCGGAAGGGCATTCTTCTCCCAAGTAATCTCCTCAGCTGCAGCTTCGTTCTTCCTCTTCCTTCGAATGTAAGTGATGTTTAGTCCCTTAGCCTCTGCTAACTTCTGCTTCTTGATTGCGGTCTCTCTTATTCTCTGTCTTGTCTGCTCTTGAACTTGTTCAGGAGTCATCTGGCTTTTGGTGGAGAATAGTTGGCCTTGTCTTTGATCTTCCGCAGTTTCTTTCATTATCTTGCCTTTTCCTTTCTTTCTCCTCAGAGTCTGCTCAGGTTCATCTTGTTCATCTTCTTCAGTTAATTTCTTAGCGAGTTCAAGGCTCTTGGCCTGATCATCAGTTTCCATTCTTTTCTGAACGAACGAAGAAAAATCTTCAATTTTGTCGACTCTGGCAGTAACCTCTGAAAAAACGCACTTTTCTGCGCTTTCAAATGATCTCTTTTGCTATGTTGCTCCACAGTTTCTTTCATTTCCATGGCGAGATCGGTAGATGGAGTGGTGTGAAGTCGATCTGATGGTTTTTGGTAGAGATGAAAAAGTTACCAAATGTGTTTGAGTCTGTTTTTCTTTCTTCTCTTTATTCTCTTTTCCTTCCCCCTTTTTGGTTTCATCAAAGAGGTTGGACATCTTGAGGTTCAGAGCAGTTAATTGCCATGTGATCTCCTCTCTGAGTTCCTCGACAACAAGAGGTGAGTCGAATCGAGCGGTGGCGAAAGGTGCGAGGAGTGTAGAAGCGTCTGAGAGCAGTTTCGATTTCCTGTCTTGCTCGTTCTGTAGAAGCTAGAAAATGTTTCCAACCCATATCCAAGTGGTTGTTTTTTTTGTCCAAGGATGCCCAGACACTTTCCAAAAGTACCTGTGTCTGATTGAGCATCTCTGTTTGAACTGAGAGTTTGTCAGACTGGAGTTTGAGCTTCTCAACAAGAGGATATACTAGTTGCATTACTTCAGCAAGGATGGGATTGTGCATCCCAACTGTGTGACTTCGTTCCTTGTCAATTAGTTTTGCTTGCTCATCTTTAAAACACTTCATCAGATCTGCTGTGAGCGCTACGAATTTGTCTTCAAATGCAGCCATGAACCCATCCTGAATCTTCTGAGTATGATGATCTAGGGTATCAGAGCTCATCATAGCAGTCTGTTCAGATGTTGAAGCCTTGCCAAGTCGGGTCTCATCTGCCGCACCCATTCTTGGTTCATCGGCAGCTCCCTCATGATCTGTAGGAGCTTGAACGGTTTCCTTCCTGTTATCAGCAATACCGAACCTTTCGTGAATTAACCATCTGATATCATCGTCAGATGCCAATTCAACAAAGACTTTCAATCCCAAAGATTGTTTAGACATTTCAACTCCAAGTCTACAAAGAAATCGATCCCGAGTTGTCATTAGAATCGAAAATTCTTCAATGCTCTTGATCGATATCCCTCCGAAACACTATCTCTTCTATCTGTTCTTTGGATGCGGGATGTTGATCTAATTCAGGGCATAGATCCAGTAGATACTCCTTGATCTGTTGCTTCATTATCCTTATGATGGGGCTTTCTGTAGCAGGTGAAGCAATCACGGTTCTGGTATTGAAGGGATTATGAGAGACGGACACTTGCTTGTCGGATCTCTCAGGTTCTTGAGACTTGATTGGGGATTGGGATGTTTGTAGTTCAGGTTCGTTTTCAGCGTCTTGAGGGTGTTCAGTTTCCTGAACGGGTTTATTGATTAATGGTGTGGGAGATGTTGGTGATCTGATAGGCGAGGGTGAGGGTGAGAAGGTTTAGTGGGGAGAGGATGGTGGTGATGACTTTTGAGGAGAGGGTGATGGCGATTTGGAAGTGGGCGTTGGCGATCTTTCTCTTTGGAAGATCTTGGTGAGAGGCGAAGAATCGGATGGTGATTCTTCCTCGATTGCTCCACTTACATCCCTCGACAGATTTCTCTCCTTCTGCTGCGATCATCTGCTCCTCCCTTTCTTCTCTGATAGTTGGCTCAGAGCGGACTGCTATCTCTTCTTCTGATCTTACTTACATCAGATCCTTCGTTCTGCTGACTTGTTGTGCAGAACTTGGAGCAGTTTTCAGAGGAGATGAGACTCTCTTCGACATTTCCATGAGAGCATCTGGTTTCTTGGCGATCCTTCCTCTTCATCCTCTTCTCTGAACGGCCTTTTCGTGCACTTCAGACGATGCAGTTGCCTTATCTTTTCCCTTCTTTTCTCCCTTGGGTTTGGGCACATAAGGAGTTGGATCCTCATCAGATTGTCCAGGTAGGGACTCATCTTTGCCCAATATGGCCTTGTGCTTTGCTTAGTATATCTTTGCTCCATTCTCGATCCATTTATAATTCTGTGGCAGCTTATCTAACAGAATGATAGAGATTTTGTGTATGAATGAGCACTTGGAAGATAAGCACACTTCATTGCTCTGGGTCAGTTCGAACTTCCCGGAGTCTTTTCTCAGTCTTGCTTTGACCATACCCAACCAATCGATATCTTAAGCCTTCTTGATTAGTGCGGCCATGACACTTATCTTATACTGAAGTGATTGATCAAGATCAGAGGTTGAGCACATGATCACCTTCCCGAACAATTTCAAGAAGAAGGCGATATTTTCTCTTCGGATAGGAGGCTTTGGCGTTAAATTTGTTCTCCTTATTTGCTGGTCTCAACAAATTTCGGCTTCAAGAAATTCCTTTTCTCCTACATCGATCGTGTAGGTTTTTACGGATTGACGCTTCCTCGAGTTAGGCGAATATCCTCGAGATTATCATTACGACACTCGCGACTTCCATCCTCCAACGGAAGAAATCAGTCGACATCAATGTCTTCATCCCTCTCAGAGATTGTAGAAAACTCCGTGAGCTTCATGTGCGTGGACGATGTTCTGATGTGTAGAGCAATAGCGTTCAAGTCCACACGCTCGCAAGCACTCCAGAATTTCCAGCGATTCAGGGTCTGAGGTGATGGTGAAGACTACATACTTTTCATCAATGATGTCTTTCTTCATCGATGAAAAATTGCAGAACTTTTTCCCTTGGCCCGGTCGTGGAATAAGATATGCCATTTCTGTACGATATGCAAATTGATGTTTAGTTTGAGTAAGATATTTCAATAGATTCAGTCAAACTAATAATTTTAGCATCAATTTAGCAAATAAGCGTTTAGATCTAATAAAGATTACAGAAATATATCATCACGATTTGTAAACCTAGGTACCAGAGAGAAATTGAGATCATGCAATTAATTAAAACAAGAAATTACCAGAAATTGATTCGAAAGATTTTAGAAATCGAAAGAGTAGAATCAATTGATCTCGAAAGTAATTCTCTGAAGATTTTGAAAAATGTTTGATCTTTTAAGAACTTTGAGAAGACGAAGTAGTGGAAAACAGTTTTCTGAGAGGGATTTGGATTTTATAGAATACGAGGGAAAACCTTTTTGCACAACTTTCCAAAGTACTCAAGTATTCGTGTTTTGATATCAGTGGCTGAGATTAGTCGGCCAAAAAGTATTTTGATCGCACGGTTGAGAAAAGTAGTCTTCTCGTTTTCCGGACTCAAAAAATCGCAATAAAACATTTTGAAAATATTTTTCCAAGTCCGCATTAAAAGCTTTGCAGAGCATGCGTCATGAACAGAGTAAAATAAATCAATTATTTAAATAACACATGTAAGGTATTCAGAAAGAGATAAATAAGAGAGCGTATCTGACCGATTGATATAGTAATCAATCAGTTACCACGGCGATCTGATCTAGTACTTTGTTGACTTATCTGATGGTTGCCTCATGCATTTCCCAACAATAACTCACTTATCTGATCAGATTCTTGCTTGAAACACTTCGCTACTTATTTGATCCACTTATCTGATACACTTCATCCTTCAGTCTTCTTCTAATCAGCCCGTATTTACTGAAGTCAACTCCCGCCAAAACTTTTACTTCTGGGAGTCCAAAAGTCGCCTCGATTCCCAAATCGGCGCGATTTGACATTCCGTAATAATAGCATAGATACGCTGTGATTTAATCACACCGTTAACTCATCCAACCATTAGCCGCGTGTTCCTGAAGCGTTGTCGAAGATAAAATTTGCATTTATACCCCTAATTTCCTTCTATAAATTAGCCTGGGGTGTTAGGCAAACAACACAACATAAACCATTTAATCTTCTTTAGCATATCCTTCATGCTTTTCCGATGAGTTCCTTATTTCATGTGAAGCTTCCGGTGGGAACCTTTAGCCCTTTTCCAATGAATTCAGCCTCTCAAATCAACCCTGTGTGTTCCTTCACACTGCTTTCGTCGTCATCTAAGATTTCACATATGATCAATGCTAAGCTTCTTTACCACCATGGAGGCGGATCTGCTAAGGCAAATGAGAAGGCACTTCTCCTAACCGTATGCACCTTGTGCGCCTATCGAGATGACGGAATTAACATCAACAAACTTAGTCTGAAACAACATGAGTTTGGTATATGGTATGCATCAGTCAACAGCTGATCTCCATATATCAAGCTCAATTTTTGCATGCGACACTAGTGTCCGTTTGATCCTTGTGACCAAACCTGTGGCACTGTACCCCATTTAACAGCTGGAGAGCCCGTTGATTTTACGTCTGAGGGCTCCCGGCTTGGACATCCTTCAAAGCCTCTCTCGCTCCTCACTCCGAAGCTTTTGAGATTGGCTCAGGATTCTCGAAGCCTCTCTGACGCCTCTTCTAGGATTGAGGGAAAATGAGAGCATCATACCTTGAACTCTCTCTCGCGTTCCCTGCCTAGGGTTAGCTTAGGGCTTATGGTTTATGACCTCCGGGTCTTCTTGTACTTGTAATACCACTTGAAGATAACTTGTAGCATTTGTAGCTTGTGATATCACTTGTAATTTGTAAATCAGACCTCCGGGTCCTTATCAATGAAAAACTCTGTTATTCCATTGCTGTGTTATTTCTTCTGACTTATACGATCTGTAGCTTTACTCTTGACTTGCTTGTTGACTGTTGCTTTAATCGACTTATAAAGTAATCTTCCAATCTGATCAGTTCCCCCTTAATTTGATATGTCTTGAACTGATCTGCTCCTTGTCTGAACTTCAGATCGACTACTTATCTGACTTTCTGATCTGCTCCTTATATGAACTTCAGATCGGCTCCTTGTCTCGTCGACTGATCAGTTGAGATTCCTAACTCAACTGATTCCACTTAACTTGGTTAGCCTTTTAACCAACCGGGTTACGGAGATCAATCCTTCAACCATATAAGGTGCATTTTCTCCAAGATCCGAAAGCCCTAGCTCGTTGCATAACTCTCTCGAATCGATCTCAAATAGCGGCTTAGTTAAGATATCGACTTTTTTCGCTTGTCGAAGATGGATCTTTTCCATCCCGATATTCTTCTTTTCAACGTGATCTCGATAAAATGGTGTCGACATCCACATGCTTGCATCTTGTATGTAGAACGAGTTACGAAAGTGATTGCAATAAAGACTATTAACATCACGGAATATAGGTACGTTCTTAGCTACGATGTTGTAATCCTCACTTCCCCGACTTAGCTAGAGCGGTTGGGGACAATGACTTCTGCAGACCATATATTCTCCCGATAGTAGATGTAGATGTCGAATCGATGTTTTGCTTCTTTCGAAAACCAAGAGATCGGTTTATTTCCTAAAAACCGACATGAACACGAGGTTGACTTCCGTCATCAATTCTCGCAACCTCCGTAGTCCGAATCGTAATACCCACTAAGCTCTAGATTGTCATCGATGGGTAAAATAAACCAAGGTTTACAATCCCCTTCGAGATACTTGAGAATCCACTTAGGCGCTTCTAGGTGGCTTTGCATTGGATTTGCTTGAAATCAAGCGCATACACCTCTTTCGCAAAAAGTGATGTTTGGTCTGGCCGGGCAACGGTATAGTAGTGATCCAATCAGAGCTCTATATTCTTTCTGATTAACTTTCTGACCATCTTCATCTGGATCCATCTTGAACCCGGTCATCATTGGAATTCTGGCTTCCTTGCAATGTTGAACTCCAAACTTTGCCAAGAGATTCCTTGTGTATTTTTTGGCGAGATGAATATCCTTCAGACTCTGCTTGACTTGTAAACCCGTAAAGTAATTCATCTGACCCATCATGGACATCTCGAACTTCCCTTGCATCAATTTGCTGAACTTCTCACATAGCTTCTTGTTGGGAGATCCGAAGATGATGTCGTCCACGTAAATCTGAACCATCAAAATATCTTCTCCATCTTCTATTCTGAATAAGGTTCTATCCACTAATCCTTTAGTGAACCCGCTGTCTATCAAGAACTGAGAGAGTGTATCATACCAAGCTCGAGGAGCTTGTTTCAGGCCGTAAAGAGCTTTCCTTAAACGGTACACTTGGTTGCCTTTTTTTCAAAGCCCGGAGGTTGTTCGACATAAACTTCCTCTCGCTAGTACCCCGCTTAAGAATGCACTCTTTACATCCATCGATACACAATGAACCCTCGTAGGCGAAGATATGCCGAAATAGATTTAATGGCTTCTAGGCGAAGCGGTGCAAAAGGTCTCATCATAATCAATTCCTTTTGATTGTGAATACCCCTTAGCAACAAGTCTTGCCTTATTCCTGGTTATGACATTTTTCTCATCTCTCTTGTTCTTGAATACCCACTTCGTGCCAATTACGTCCTGATGAGTTGGTCTGTCCACCAGTTTCCAAACTTGATTCCTCTCAAACTGTTCCAGCTCCTCCTGCATGGCTAGAATCCAGCTTGGGTCTTGTAGAGCTTCCTCTACTATAGTTGGTTCCTTCAAAGACAGATAACAACAGTACATGGCAATTTCACCAATCTGATGTCTAGTTTTGACTCTATCAGATGGGTCTCCGATAATCGGTCGGTTGGATGACCGGTAATCCAGTCCTTCGCTACGATGTAAATGCCTGTTTGGAGAACATCATCCATATCGATAGTAGTTCATTACTAGTGATTGGGAGTGGTGCGAATTATGATCCACTTGATAAGAACATGTCTCGGTGATGTTGGACTCATCATGTCTTCGATGTCCATTCATAGGAACTTCATGTTCCCCTCGAACCGGATGGTTCGATTGATCTCAGACGTCGGCTTCTTCATCGACGGTTGTGCGTACCTTTGGGGTCCGATTGACTGTTTGAATCGCCAAAGATCAAGTTCGGATGTACACCGTTACGTGTTCGTGTTCTTTCTCCTTGATCCTTAGGCCGATCCATTTTCTCGCGTGTCGAGTAACAGTTGATCCGCACGGGCTTGTTTTGAGGCGCCTTTCTCTTGTTCGTAAGATGTCTCATCAAAGACCACATGGGGTGTTTCTTCCACAACTAAGGTTAGTTTTGTTGTAAACTCGAAAGCCTTCTTTGGATGAGGAATATCCTAAGAATATGCCCTCATCTGACTTGGCCTCAAAAGTCTTCAACTGACTTTTCCCATTGTTGTGTATGAAACACTTGCACCCAAAAACATGGAAGTTTGAAACACGAGGTTTTCTGCCCTTCCACAGTTCATAAGGTGTTTTGAAGTGAGTCTTAGTCAGAGAACATCTGTTTACGAGTATGGAATGCAAGGTTGTTGATTATACGCCCGAAACGGCTTGGTGTGGCATGTTCAACTAACATAGTGCGAGCAGCTTCCTTGAGAGTTCTGTTTCTCCGTTCTGCTACTCCTTTTGTTGTGGTGTTCTTGCAAGCTGACGTCTCATGTTGTATACCAAACTCAGTGCAAAAATTCATTATTAAAGAAATCAGGAACTCTGTACCTTTATCTGATCTGATTTTTACTATGCTGACACCCTTCTCGTTTTGTAGCTTCTTGAGCAGCTCAGGTATCTTTGTCGTTGTCTCGTTCTTCTTATATAAGAATACAACCCAAGTAAACTTGGAATAATCATCCACGATTACTAGAGTATATTTGTGTCCACTGAGACTGACTGGTGTAACTGGTCCGAATAGATCCATATGGAGCAATTCAAGAATTATTTCATCGATCTTGGTCCGTATTCCTTGAATGAGGCTTTAACTTGTTTTCCCTTCTGACATGCGACACATGTCTGATCTTTGGGGAATATCTCATTCGGAAGTCCCTCAACCAAAGACATCCTAACTATCTTGTTAAGAGTCTTGAAGTTCAGATGACTCAATCTTTTGTGCCAGAACCAACTTCTACTTTTGGAGCTTTTAACAATTAAGCATGTATTCTTTGGGCAACTGTTCCAATCCGCTGTGTAGATTGTGCCTTTCCTTGAACCAGTTAGCAAGGTTTGTTGAGTGGTTCGATTCCTAATCGTACACTTATCGCTTGAGAACTCAACGTTGAATCCGTTGTCGCAGAATTGTGATACTGATAGTAGATTGTGCTTTAATCCTTTGACATACGAGACTCCAGTTACTTGTACATCATCATTCTCTAAGATTCCGAATCCTTTGGTAAAACCAAAGTTATCATCACCGAAGAGTACACGTGGGCCTTCTTGTTCTTTGTAAGAGCTAAAGAGATGTTTGCTTCCAGTCATGTGCCTTGAGCATCCACTATCGATGTACCAGATAGTTGCTTGTACACCTCCTTTGTTGGCCAGTCCCATGCGAACCTGCAATCAAATCAGGCTTTAGGCACCCCTTTGGAATTGGGTCCTGGGGGGTTAGTGGTGGATTTAGGGATCCACACAAACAAAGCACTTCTATGAAAATCAGATAGATTAGAAGGTCTGATTTGTCTCCCATACATATCAACATAATCATACGTCTCTTTATATGCTTTCTGATTAGTATGATTATTCGTGTGAGCCTTGGATGACTTAGAAGACTTTGGATTTTTCTTTATATTTTGTCTTCTTTTAATCCAGTGTGGCTCAGGTGCAGTAGCCCTAGATCTCTGGTTATAAGGGTAGGTACAACTGCTACCATCAAAATATTCTTATCTTTTTGGCATAGGTGGTCTTTGCAGTTTACCCATAGCTTGCTTATTAGGCAGCTGACCTTGATTGGGTCTCAGATTAGATTTCCTTCTTACAGGTTGTCTCTTCTAATACCTAATCTGCTGATCAGGTTGAGGTTTCTTCAGAGAACTGAGTTCTTCTGTTGATTCCTCGGCTGATGCTTTATCAGTTGGGGTCCATTTCTGTTCCCTTTCTGATTAGGCACCTGCCTTACTTGCTCAGCATGTTTTTTTCCCTTATCAGATACAAGTTTAGCTTTTAGTATATCTTTGTCAGAGACTCGTTTGATTACACCCTTCTGAAGTGAATCAAACGGGGCTTTTGAGGATGTAGAAGGGTTCTCATACCCAATTCCCTTCTTGTTAGTCGGTGTTCAAAAATAGGTGTTCATATCTTGAACGGTTTTTGATGACTTCGTGAAAACCTCTATTTTCTTGCGCAGACTATCCTCAGTAGATTTTAGACTCTCATGTAGTCGGAATAGCTCATCAAATTTAGCTTGAAGGATTTTGAAATCATCAGCTTGCTGTTTGTTGATTGCTAGCTGATCTTTGATCTGCTTCTCCTGATCAGAAGATTTATCTTTCAGAACGTTAAGTTCCTCGCCACCTTCCGAAAGGTTCAAATGATTTTAGGTTCGGTAAGAGTTTTCTTGACAAATATTCTCTTTAACAAGCTGATTATTTATGATCCTTAGCTTGTCATTTTCAGCTTCCACTATTGTATAAGTGTCTACTGCATCAGAGAGATCATCAAGCAATTGCTCAGAGTAGAGCTGCAAGTCAATCTCTCCAGCAGGTGTGCTAATGATAGCAGGTGTGGAAATTGAAAAAGCAGAAGGTTTGGAGGTTACCTCAGATTGGTCCTCCTTGGCCATCAGGCAGACTTCATCGTCATCTGAAGAGAATATCAGATCTTCATGCTCGTGGAAGTCAATGAAGATCGCTATTATCGAACGAAGTCTTCTCTGACGATGAGTAGCGAGTCCTCGGAAGGTAGATAGGAATCATCAATTCGGATGTGTCGATGACGGGGCTTTTCTATCTCTGAGGCGTTGTTCTCTTCTGTTCCGTTTCTCTTCTCTTTCTCTAGGAGTCAGGTCAGGGTAGTCGGTGCTGTAGTGACTTGGTTTCTCGCAGTTGAAGCACGATCCTCGATCTACGGAACTTCCTCTACCAGGTGAGTCACTCCGTCTGTAGGATCTGTCAAGTGACTTTCCTTTCTGATGGTAATCTGAACTCCTTCTGTCAGATCTATTATCTCTTCTCTCATCTGTCAGATCATCTTTTTTCTTTTCTTCTCTGTGATCTCTTCAATCATCAGATCTGGTTCTTTCTAGTGATATGTCAGTTGGCCTCCTGTTTCTTCTGTTGTCTTGATAGTCACTGTAGAATCTCCGATACTTACCAAGCTGAGTATTTGTTCTTTCAAGTTTCTGATAAGCGGAAGCGATCTATTACCTTGACTCATTATGTTTCCAACAGGTTCAGTGGCCTTCGATCTGCTGCTGGTTACTTTAAATGCAACTGATTTAGACGTTGAGGCTTCAGCAGGCGTCTCATCTTCATCTGCTTGTTCTCTTTCGATTAAATCGAACTTGTGAGCTTTGAGGCTTAGGAACAAGCTACCCGGCTTCATCTTTGAAAAGTCTTGGCAATCCTTGATTACCGTGACTTTCATGTCCCATTTCTTGGTGAGAGATCTTAAGATCTTGTAGTTGATATCTTTGTCTGACATCTCTCTTCCAAGTTCTCGTAGTTTATTCACTAACATGGTGATCCTCCCATCGAGCTCGTTGATGATCTCGTTGGGCAACGTCTTTAGCTTTTCGAACATCACCAGATTCAAACATTTGTAGGTTTGTCTTTGATCTGATCATTTCCTTCGCATATCTCAACAAGAGTATCCCACATTGCTTTCGCGGTTTTGAGATACTTTATCTTCTCCTTTGTGACTTTATCCACCGTATTCATGATTATATGTCTGGTGATTGTATCTAGAGTATATGTTGGGAAATCTGTAACTTAGTTTTGATGGAAGTTCCAAAACAGGTTGTAATAGGACCAGTCAGGCCTGTTAGCTGACTGATGACTTAGAATCAGATTAAGATGACAAGCTGAAATGTATAGATAGCTGAAGTAAAAGATAGGTCACATATTGAGGGGGAACACAATATGTATAGGTCAGGTCGAAGCATCAGATGACCTAGATAAGGTCAGATGATCAGAAGACTAAACACAAATCAGAAGACAAGAAGTCAGAAGATCAGGTGAAGACAAGAAGACACAGAAGACTCAGATGAACTCAAGACTCGGATGAACTCAAGACTCGGATGAACTCAAGACTCGGATAAACTCAAGACTCGGATGAACTCAAGACTCGGATAAACCTCAAGACTTAGTAACAAACTCAAGACTCAAGAGACTGATGAATATACTGAGGCTCAGAGACACCTGAAGATCAAGAGACCTGATGACCTACATTCAGCAGAGTCTGCATATTGAGCTAAGACAATATGCATCTGAAGACTCAACAGGTAGATCGATCGGCCACACGATCAAGTCGGCCACACCGTGACAATAAAAAAGATACACCAGACAAGACGAATCTTCTACAAAAAGAATATCAATCATCTAATGGACAAATTTCTGAAGTGCCGCCTCACAAAGCCATGGAGAAAGCGACACGTGCACAAAAAGAGCTGACATTGCGGGATACGACGCTGCGGACAAAAACGGCTCTAATGATGCCTATGGCCACATCGATAATCGGAGCACGTCACAATCATATCCTACAACTTACCTAATATAGCCCGAAATTCAAATTGCTCTCCAACGGCTCTTTGATTTCGAGGTTAATAAAATGGGATCGATCTCGGCTATCCTTTTTAAGGATATAAGTCCCGCTGGTTACGTTTGTAGAGTGGGAACTCGATAAACATCTCGGCCATCCTGAAAAGGATATAAGTCCCATAGGTTAAGCTTGAGTGGGAACTCGGTAAACATCTCGGCCATCCTGAAAAGGATATAAGTCCCGCAGGTTAAGTTTGTAAGAGTGAGAACTCGGTAAACATCTCGGCCATCCTGAAAAGGATATATGTCCCGTAGGTTAAAGTAGGTTAAGGTTCCCCTGTGTTAAGGGAAGAGTGGACGTAGGATGGGTTTTGTCTGAACCACTATAAAAAGTCTTGTGTGCATTTACTTGCTTTCTTATTGCTTTACACAAGTCACACAACTGAGTTTTAAACAGCATACATATTCTAAGTTAAGCTCAGTCTGCACCAAGTAACTAATCTGATCAGATTGACACCTTAGTCAACTGGTTGAAAACTGACTTCAGAATCAGATTGATAAAACTGGTTTTTCACACGGGTAAAAACAAGCTTCCGCACCATTCAGTTAAACTGACAGATATCAAACTGATCTGCCCTCAGGCACTCAGTAAGATTGAACATCAGTCTAAACTATACACTCGCACTCTGATCGGGTAATCCGCAGTTCACACCTGATCCGCATGAAAAGTTTTAGAAGTCTATTCACCCCTCCCCTCTAGACTTTCACCCTCACAAAACCCGTTCGGGACCTACAAGTGGTATCAGAGCAGTGGTTCTACAGACCACTGACTTTGAGTATCATCGATTCTTGAGGAAGAATCTTTGTGGTCATTTGAACAGATCTTGAAAAACTATTTTCAAAACTCATTCGTTTTCAAAAATCACTCAGCATGGATAATACCTCTGGTATGTATCATGATTTGCCTAAGTTTTCAATTGATGAGTATGCAGATTGGGCTATATATATGTGCAACCATCTAAGATCGATAAGCGGCAGAATGATGGAAGCCATCGAACGAGGACCCATCATCATATACCACGACAACCCAGCAGTAGGAGGAGATCCAGATTTTGCCACGGGAAGTCTTGTGCGAAAAAGCCCAGCCTTGATATATGCAGAGGAAAGAAAGTTGTATACTCTAGATACAATCGCTAGGCATATAATCATGAAGACGATGGACAAAGTCACCAAAGAGAAGATAAAGTATCTCAAAACCGCAAAAGCAATGTGGGATACTCTTTGCCGAGATATCTTTCTGGAAATGATCAAATCAAAGACAAATGTACTACAAGCGGGCCGGTGAAGTTTGAAAAGTTAAAAATGTTGCCCAACGAGACCATCAACGAGCTCGATGGGAGGATCACCATGTCGGTCAATAAGCTACGAGAACTTGGTAGAGAGATGTCAGACAAAGATATCAACTACAAGATCTTAAGATCTCTCACCAAGATATGGGACATGAAAGTCAAGGTAATCAAGGATTGCCAAGACATTTCAAAGATGAAGCCGAGTAGCTTGTTCCTAAGCCTTAAAGCTCACGAGTTTGACTTAATTGAAAGAGGACAAGCAGATGAAGACGAAAACGCTCTTTGAAGCTTCAACGCCTAAATCGATTGCATTTAAAGTAACCCGTAAGAAATCGAAAAGCCATCAACTGTTGGAAACATAATGAGTCAAGGTAATGGACGCTCCGCTTACCAGAAACTTGAAAGAACAAATACTCACCTTGGTAAGTATCGGATTCTACAAAATGACTATAAAAGAAACAGAGGCCAACCGATTTATCACGAAAAGAACCGGATCGATGATCGAAGAGATCACAGAGAAGAAAATAAAAGAGATGATCCGACGATGAGAGAAGAGATAACAGATCCGATGTAAGAAGCTCAGACATTATCGTAAAGGAAAGTCCCCCTCGACATATCCTACGCATTTGAGTGACTCACCCGCGTACAGAAGTTCTGTAGATCGAGGATCATGCTTCAATTGTGAGAAAACAGGTCACTATAGCACCGACTGCCCTGACCTGACTCCCAGAGAAAGAGAAGAGAAACGGAACAAAAGAGAGCAACGCCTCAGAGATAGGAAAGCACCGTCACGACACATCCGGAATTGATGATTCACCATCGCCTCCGAGGACTCTCGGCTACTCTTCAGAGAAGACTTCGTGGATAAAAGGTTTGTTGACTTCCACGAATGTGAAGATCTGATATTCTCTTCAGATGACGATGAAGTCTGCATGATGGCCAAGGAGGACCAATCTGAGGTAACCTCCAAACCTTCTGCTTTTTTTAATTTCCACACCTGCTTTTATTAGCACACCTGCTGGAGAGATTGACTTACAACTCTACTCTGAGCAATTGCTTGATGATCTCTCTGATGCAGTAGACACTTATACAATAGTGGAAGCTGAAAATGACAAGCTAAGGATAAGAAATAATCAGTGTAGGTCCCGAACGGGTTTTGTGAGAAATTAGAGGGGAGGGTTAATAGACTTCCAAAACTTTTCGTCTTGGATCGGTGTGAACTGCAGACATCCCGTCGAGTGCTTAGTGTATCAGTTTAGACTGATGTTCAATCTTACTGAGTGCCTGAGGGAAGATCAGTTTGATATCTGTCAGCTTAACTGAATGGTGCAGAAGCTTATTTTTACCCATGTGAAAAACAAGTTTTATCAATCAGATTCTTAAGTAAGTTTTTCAACCAGTTGACTGAAGTGTCAATCTGATCAGATCAGTTGCTTGGTGCAGACTGAGCTTAACTTTAGAATATATATGCAGTTTAAACTCAGTTGAGTGACTTGTGTAAAGCGATAAGAAAGCAAGTAAATGCACACAAGACTTTTTATAGTGGTTCAGACGAAACCCGGCCTACGTCCACTCTTCCCTTAACACAGGGGAACCTTAACCTACTTTAACCTGCGGGACTTATATCCTTTTCAGGATGGCCGAGATGTTTACTGAGTTTCCACTCTTACAAACTTAACCTGCGGGACTTATATCCTTTTCAGGATGGCCGAGATGTTTACCAAGTTCCCACTCAAGCTTAACCTACGGGACTTATATCCTTTTCAGGATGGCCGAGATGTTTATCGAGTTCCCACTCTACAAATGTAACCAGCGGGACTTATATCCTACAAAGAGGATAGCCGAGATGTTTAATGAGTTTTCACTCTACAGACTTGACCTAACTTCCGTTTGGGTAAATAATGATTGAGGGTTCCAACTGGAAATCTATCCTGGTGCTTTAGGTAGCCAAAATGCTAGTGGATAGGATTTCTTGCTAAGAACTATGGGATGAACACTCTTAAGAATAATCTTCAGATGTAGTGTTCTTTTGAGTGGAGATTTGTTGTAGCTTTAGTTTCTTTTGCGATGTCTCCGTGTTTGTTCTTGCGTTTTCACTTGTTGGTTCTTGCGTTTTATCTCTGTTGGTCATTTTCTTCAAAATGAAGATCGATCCCATTTTATAAACCTTGAAATCAAAGAGCCGTTGGAGAGCAATTTGAATTTCGGGTTATATTAGGTAGGCTGTAGGATATGATTTTGACGTGCTCCGATTATCGGCGTGGCCGTAGGCATCATTAGCATCGTTTTTGTTTGTAGCGTCGTATCCCGTATTGTCAGCTCTTTTTGTGCACGTGTCGCTTTCTCCTTGGCTTCGCGAGGCGGCACTTTAGAAATTTGTCCGTTAGACGATTGATATTCCTTTTGAAGAGGATTTGTCTTGTCTGGTGTATCTTTTTCATTGTCACCAGGTGTGAGCTGACTTGATCAAGTAACTGATCAGTCTACCTTGTTGAGTCTTCAGTTGCACATTGTCTTAGCTTCAATATGCAGACTCTGCTGAAAGTAGGTCTTCAGGTCTTTTGATCTTCAGGTGTCTCTGAGCCTCAGTGTATTGAACGTCTTGAGTCTTGAGTTTGATCTTTGAGTCTTCGAGTTTATCTGAGTCTTGAGTTCATCCGAGTCTTGATGTTATCTGAGTCTTCAGGTTCATCTGAGTCTTCAGGTTCTTCTGAGTCTTCAGTGTCTTCTTGTCTTCACCTGATCTTCTGACTTCTTGTCTTCTGATTTGAGCTTAGTCTTCTGATCATCTGACCTTCTCTGGGTCATCCGATACTTGACTGACCTATACATATTGAGTTCCCCCCTCAATATGTGACCTATCTTTACATCGACTATCTATACATTTCAATTTGGTCATCTTATTCGATTCTAAGTCATCGATCATTTAACAGTCCGATTGGTCCTATTACAACCTGTTTTGGAACTTCCATCAAAACTAAATTACATATTTCCCAACAATGTCCCCCTTTTTGATGGAACCAAAACACTTAACCAAACTTGATCAGAAAAATAGATACCATGAATGGAAATGTAGATAATGCAAATAGTACATACCTCAGAAGACAATGAGATGATTGTCTTAGAATCAGTGGGATGGAAAGTTTTATTCAGATAGGTGTGTACATTGTAGAATATGTGAAAAGTGTACCTATCATCTGATTCCAAGTTGTCTTCTTCAGGTGTACTTGAACATTTGCAGTTCTATGGGGATGCCAAACATCCTGTACATCCTTTGCATTAGCTTGTCTAGCTCTTCTTTTCTATGGATTCCTCCTTTTTCAGCTAGTCCATAGTAGATGTTCTTGAATTTAACGGGATCTAGCTTGTTGTCTGGACGCAAAGGTGGAAGGAGTAGTTCAAAGGGTGGAGCTTCTGGTATCAGTGACATGATCTTGCCTTCTGTCATCACTGTCTGGTAGAAGTCTGGATACTTTGTTTCTAACCAGTTCCGAAATTCATCATCATTTTCAGTCTGATCTTGATGAATTGGAATCTTCTCCAGGATGTGGATGTCACATAACCATTCTCCTCTGATCTGATCCCATTCTGGAAGCAAATCTTGTCGTGGCATGAGGGATGCCTTTAACTGTGTCTTTGGAAGGGCATTTTTCTCCCAAGCAATCTCCTCTGCTGCAGCTTTGGTCTTCCTCTTCCTTCGGATGTAGGCAATGTTCACCCCCTTTGCCTCTGCTAACTTCTGCTTCTTGATTGCGGCCTCTCTTATTCTCTGTCTTGTTTGCTCTTGAACTTGTTCAGAGTTATCCGCTTTGGTGGAGAATATCTGGCCTTGTCTCTGATCTTCCGCAGTTGCTTTCATCATCTTGCCTTTGCCTTTCTTCCTCCTCAGAGTCTGCTCAGGTTCATCTTGTTCATCTTCTTCAGCTAATTTCTTAGCGAGTTCAAGACTCTTGGCCTGATCATCAGCTTCCATTCTTTTTTCTCGGATGAAAGAGAAGTCTTCAATTTTGTCGACTCTCGCAAGAATCTCTGAAAAGAGTACTTTTCGTCAATGATCTCTTTCTTGTGTTGCTCCACAGTTTCTTTTATTTCAGGAACGAGATCGGTAGATGGAGTGGCTGGCAAGTTAGATACAGTGGTTTTTGGTAGAGATGAAAATTTTACCAACTGTGTCTGAGTTTGTTTTTCTTCCTTCTCTTTGTTCTCTTTTTCTTGAGTCTGTTTTTCTGTATTCTCTTTTCCTTCAGACTCTTTTCCAGACTCTTTTCCTTCCCCCTTTTTGGTTTGCATCAAAGAGGTTGGACGAAATTTGGTTCGAGTTGTTAATTGCCGTGAGATCTCCTCTCTAAGTTCCTCGACAACAAGAGGAGTGATCTGGATCGGTGGGCGAAAAATCTTGGTGTGTAGAAGCGTCCGAGAGCGCTTTTGATTTCTGTCTTGCCTTTTTCGTAGAAGGTTAGAAAATGTTTCCAACCCATATCCAAGTGATTGTTGGTTTTGTCGAGATGCCCGACACTCTCCAAAAGTACCTGTGTCTGATTGAGCATCTCTGTCTGAATTGAGAGTTTGTCAGACTGGTGCTTGAGCTTCTCAGCAAGAGGGTATACTAGTTGCATTACTTCAACAAAGATGGCATTGTGCATCCCAACAGTGTGAAATCGTTCCTTGTTAACTAGTTTCGCTTGCTCATCTTCAAACCGCTTCATCGATTCTGCTTTGAGGCCGCTAATTTTTCTTCAATTGCAGCCTGGATCCCATCCTGAATCTTCTTAGAGTGATGATCTAGGGTATCAGAGCTCATTTTAGCAGTCTGTTCAGATGTTGAGGCCTTGCCAAATTGTGTCTCATCTGCAGCACACATTCTTGGTTCATCGGCAGCTCCCTCATGATCTGTAGGAGGTTGAACGGTTTCCTCCTTGTTATCAGCAATTTCGAACCTTTCGTGAATCAGCAATTGGATATCGTCGTTTGATGCCAATTCAACAGCACTTTCAATCCCAGCATTGTGTAGACATTTCAACTCTAAGTCTACAAAGAAGTCTGATCCCAGAGTTGTTATTAGAATCAAAAGTTCTTCAATGCTCTTGATCGATATCCCTCGAAACACTATCTCTTCTAACCGCTTTGGATGCCAGGATGTTGATCCAATTCAGGGCATAGATCCAGCAGATACTCTTTGATATGTTGCTTCATTATTCTTACGATGGGGCTCTCTGGAGCAGGTGAAGCAAGTACTGTTCTGGTGTTGAAAGGATTATGAGAGATGGACACATGTTCATCGAATCTCTCAGGTTCTTGAGACTGGATTGGGGATTTGGATGTTTGTTGTTCAGGTTCGTTTTCAGCGTGTAGAGGGTGTTCAGTTTCCTGAACGGGTTCATTGATTGGTGGTGTGGGAGATTTTGTTCTGAGAGGTGAGGGTGAGGGAGAGAAGGTTTTGTGGGGAGAGGGTGGAGGTGATGATTTCTGAGGAGAGGGTGATGGTGATTTGGAAGTGGGCGTTGGCGATCTTGCTCTCTGGAAGATCTTGGTTAGAGGCAGAGAATCAGATGGTGATTCTTCCTCAGATTGCACCACTTCTGTCCTTCTGACAGATTTCTCTCTTTCTGCTGCGATCATCTGTTCTTTTCGTACTTCTCTGATAGTTGGCTCAGAGCGGACTGCTATCTCGTCGTCTGATCTTTCTTGCATCAGATCCTCTGTTCTGTTGGCTTGCTGGGCAGAACTTGGAGCAGTTTTCAGAGGAGATGAGATTCTCTTCTGACGTTTCCGCTGAGCGTCTGGTTTCTTGGCCAGATCCTTCCTCTTCATCCTCTTCTCTTGAATGGCCTTTTCCTGCACTTTAGACGATGCAGTTGCCTTATCTTTTCCTTTCTTTTCTCCCTTGGGTTTGGGCACATAAGGAGTCGGATCCTCATCAGCTTGTCCAGGTAGGGACTCATCTTTGCCCAATATGGCCTTGTGCTTTGCTTGATAAATCTTCGCTCCATTCTCGTTCCATTCATAATTCTGTGATAGCTTATCTGACAGAATGATAGAGATTTTGTGTATGAATGAGCACTTCGAAGATAAGATCACTTCATTGCTCTGGGTCAGTTCGAACTTTCCGAAGTCTTTTCTCAGTCTTGCTTTGACCATACCCAACCAATCGATGTCTGAAGCCTTCTTGATTATTGCAGCCATTACACTTATCTTGTATGAAGTGACCGCATCAAGGCTTTAAGTCGAGCACATGATCACCTTCTGAACGATCTCAAGAAGAAGGCGATACTTTCTTTTCAGATAGGAGGCTTTGACGTTCGTCGTGTTCTCCTTGTTTGCTGGTCTCAACAGCTCAGCTTCAAGAAACTCCTTTTGTCCTACAGCAGTCGTGTAGGTCTTTGGATTGATGCTTCCTCGAGTTAGTCCGAATATCCTCTATAGATCGTCATTCGTCACTCGAACTTTCATTCCGCCAACGGAAGAAATCAGGTCAGCACCATTGTCTTCATCCCTCTGCAGATTGTAAAGAAACTCCCGGGCTTCATGGGTGTGAACGATGTTCTGATGAGTAGAGCAATATCGTTCCAGTCCACACGCTCTTAAGCACTCCAGAATTTCCAGTGATTCCGGATCTGAGGTGATGTTGAAGACGACGTACTTTTCATCAATGATGTATTTCTTCATCGATGCAAAGTTGCAGTACTTTTTCCCTTGTCCCGGTCTTGAAACAAGATGTGCCATTTCTGTAAGATATGCAGATTGATGTTTAGTTTGAGTAAGATATTTCAATAAATTCATCCAAACTAGCAAAATTCAGCATCAATTTAGCAAATAAGCGTTTAGATTGAATAAATTACAGAAATACAACTTGAAAACCTATGTACCATAGAGAAATCTAGATCATGCAATTAATTTAAAACAAGAAATTACCAGTAATTGATTCGAAAGATTTTGAAATCGGAAGTGTAGAATCAAATGATTTCGAAGGTAATTCTTAGAGAATTTTAAACAAAATATGATCTTTTCAGAATTTTGAGAAGACGAAGTAGTGGAAAGCGGTTTTCTGAGAAAAATTTGGATTTTATAGAATACGAGGAAAAACCTTTTTGCACAACTTTCCAAAGTACTCAAGTATCCGTGTTTTGAAATCGATGGCTAAGATTAGTCGGCCAAAAAGTATTTTGATCGCACGGTTGAGAAAAATAGTCTTCTCGTTTTCCGGACTCGAAAAATCGCAATAAAACGTTTTGAAAACATTTTCAGGTCCGCATTAAAAGCTTTGCAGAGCATGCATCATGAATAGTGTAAAATAAATCAATTAAAAATAAATAACGCATATAAAGATATTCAGAAAGAGATAAATAAGGAGTGTATCTGACTGATTGATATTGTAATCAATCAGTTACCACGGTGATCTGATCTGGTACTCTGTTGACTTATCTGATGTTTGCCTCATGCATTTCCCAACAATATCTCGCTTATCTGATCAGATTCTTTGCTTGAAATGCTTCGTCACTTATCTGATCCTCTTTTCTGAAAAACTTCATCCTTGAGTTTTCTTCTATAATCTTGCATTAACTGAAGTCAACTCCTGCCAAAACTTTTACTTCGGGGAGTCCAAAAGTCGCCTCGATTCCCAAATCGGCGCGATTTGACATTCCATAATAATGGCATAGATACGCTGTGATTTAATCACATCGTTAACTCATCCAACCATTAGTCGTGTTCCTAACGCGTTGTCGATGCAAATTTCTCTTAAGATTTTCTGAGACGATAAAATTTTCATTTATACCCTTAATTTCCTTCTATAAATAGCCTGGGGTGTTAGGCGAACAACACAATCATAAACCATTTCATCTTCTTTAGCATATCCTTCATGCTTTTCCAATGAGTTCCTTATCTCCGGTGAAACTTCCGGTGGGAACCTTTAGCCCTTTTCTAATGAAATCAGCTTCTCAGATCAACCCTGTGTGTTCCTTCACACTACTTTCGTCGTCATCTAAGATTTCACATACGATCAATGCTAAGCTTCTTTACCACCATGGAGGCGGATCTGCTAAGGCAAAAAGAAAGGCACTTCTCCTAACCAGATGCACCTTGTGCTTTATCGAGATAATGGTATTAGCATCAACAGACTTCGATCCGAAACAAAACATGAGTTTGGTATATGGTCCGCATCGGTCAACAAATGATCTCCATATATCAAGCTCAATTTTTGCATCTTGACACAAGTGTGTGTTTTGGTCCTTGTGACCAAACCTTTTGCATCATGCCCCATTTAATCAGCTGGAAGTCCTATTGATTTTACGTCTGAGGGCTTCCGGCTTGGACATCCTTCAAAGCCTCTCTTGCTCCTCCTTCCGAAGCTTTGAGATTGGCTCAGGATTCTCGAAGCCTCTCTGACACCTCTTCTAGGACCGAGGGAAAATGAGAGCGTCATACCTTGAACTCTCTCTCGCGTTCCCTGCCTAGGGTTGTCTTAGGGCTGATGGTTTATGTATCGACCTCCGGGTCTTCTTGTACTTGTGATACCACTTGAAGATAGATGTAGCATTTGTAGCTTGTGATATCACTTGTAACTTGTAAAACTGACCTCCGGGTCTTTATCAATGAAAAACTCTGTTTATTCCATTGTTGTGTTGTTTTCTTCTGACTTATGCGATCTGTAGATTTAAACTTGACTTGTTTGTTAACTGTAACTTTAATCAACTTATAAAGTAATCTTTCCAATCTGATCAGTTCCCCCTTAATCTGATATATCTTGAACTGATCTGCCCTTTGTCTGAACTTCAGATCGGCTACCTTTCTGACTTTCTGATCAGCTTCTATCTGAACTTCAGATTGGCTCCTCGTCTGGTCGTCTGATCAATTGAGATTCCTAACTCAACTAATTCCACTTATCCTTGGTAAGTCTTTTAACCAACTGAATCTGGAGATCAATCCTTCAGCCATATCTGGTGCATTTTCTCCAAGATCCAGAAGCCCTAGCTCGTTGCATAACTCTCTGAATCTGATCTCAGCTAGTGGCTTGGTTAAGATATCAGCTTTCTGCTTGTCAGTATGGATCTTTTCCATCCTGATATTCTTCTTTTCAACATGATCTCTGATAAAATGGTGTCTGACATCCACATGCTTGCATCTTGTATGTAGAACAGGATTCTGAGTGATTGCAATAGCACTATTACTGTCACAGAATATAGGTACATTCTTAGCTACGATGTTGTAATCCCTCAGCTGCTGACTTAGCCAGAGCAGTTGGGAACAACAGCTTCCTGCAGCCATATATTCTGCTTCAGTAGTAGATGTCGCAACTGATGTCTGCTTCTTCGAAAACCAAGAGATCAGTTTATTTCCCAGAAACTGACATGAACCTGAGGTTTACTTCCTGTCTATTCTGCAACCTCCGTAATCTGAATCAGAATACCCACTAAGCTCTAGATTGTCATCTGATGGATAAAATAAACCAAGGTTTACAGTCCCCTTCAAATATTTGAGAATCCGCTTAGCTGCTTCTAGGTGGCTTTGCATTGGATTTGCTTGAAATCTGGCACATACACCTACTGCAAAAGTAATGTCTGGTCTGCTGGCAATCAGGTATAGTAGAGATCCAATTAGAGCTCTATACTACTTCTAATTCGTTTTCTGACCATCTTCGTCTGGATCCATCTTGAATCCGATCATCATTGAAATTCTGGCTTCCTTGCAGTGTTGAACTTCGAACTTTGCCAGTAGATTCCTTGGGTACTTCACCTGGAAGATGAATATTCCTTCTTTACTCTGCTTGACTTGTAATCCCAGAAAGTAATTCATCTGACCCATCATGAACATCTCGAATTTCCCTTGCATCAACTTGCTAAACTTCTCACATAGCTTCTTGTTGGGAGATCCGAAGATGATGTTGTCCACGTAGATCTGAACCAACAAAATATCTTCTCCATCTTCTATTCTGAATAAGGTTCTGTCCACTGTTCCTTTAGTGACCCCGCTGTCTGTCAAGAACTGAGTGAGTGTATCATACCAAGCTCGAGGAGCTTATTTCAGGCCGTAAAGAGCTTTCCTTAAACGGTACACTTGGTTGCCTTTTTCAAAGCCTGGAGGTTGTTCGACATAAACTTCCTCTGCTAGTACCCCATTTAAGAATGCACTTTTTACATCTATCTGATACACAGTGAACCCTCTGTGGGAAGCATATGCCAGAAACAGCCGAATGGCTTCTAGGCGAGCGACTGGTGCAAAGGTCTCATCATAATCAATTCCTTCTGATTGTGAATACCCCTTAGCAACAAGTCTTTCCTTATTCCTGGTCCTGACATTTTTCTTATCTCTCTTGTTCTTGAATACCCACTTTGTGCCAATTACGTCTTGATGAGTTGGTCTGTCCACCAATTCCCAAACTTGATTTCTCTCAAACTGTTCCAGCTCCTCCTGCATGGCTAGAATCTAACTTGCGTCTTGTAGAGCTTCCTCTACTGTAGTTGGTTCCTTCATAGACAGATAACAACCGTATATGGCACTTTCACCAATCTGATGTCTAGTTTTGACTCTATCAGATGGGTCTCTGATAATCAGATCAGTTGGATGACTGGTAATCCAGGTCCTTCTATTCTGATGTGCGTCTGTTTGGAGAACATCATCCATATCTGATAGTTCATTACTAGTGATTGGGAGTGGTGCGGAATTATGATCCACTTGATAAGAACATGTCTCAGCTGATGTTGGACTCATCATGTGTTGAAGTCTGTTCATAGGAACTTCAGAAGTTCCCCCTGAACCAGATGGTTCAGTTTATACTATCTCAGCTGTAACAACTTCTTCACTGACAGTTGTGCGTACCTTTGGGTCTGATTGACCTGTTGAATCAGTAAGATCAAGTTCTGGGATGTGCACTGTTACGTGTTCAGGTTCTTTATCCTTGATGCTTAGCTGATTCATTTTCTGTGTGTCAGGTAACGGTTGATCTGGTACGGCTTGTTCTGAGGCAACTTTCTCTTGTTCAGAGGATGTCTCATCAAAGACCACATGGGGTGTTTCTTCCACAACTAGAGTTCATTTATTGTAAACTCTGAAAGCCTTGCTGGATGAGGAATATCCTAAGAATATGCCCTCATCTGACTTGGCCTCAAAAGTCTTCAACTGACTTTTCCCATTATTGTGAATGAAACACTTGCACCCAAAAACATGGAAGTATGAAACACGAGATTTTCTGTCTTTCCACAGTTCATAAGGTGTTTTGAAGTGAGTCTTAGTCAGAGAACATCTGTTCTAAGTATGGCATGCTGTGTCTATTGCTTCTGCCCAAAAATGGCTTGGTGTGGCATGTTCAGCTAACATAGTGCGAGCAGGTTCCTTGAGAGTTCTGTTTCTCCGTTCTGCTACTCCATTTTGTTGTGGCGTTCTTGCAGCTGACGTTTCATGTTGTATACCAAACTTAGTGCAAAAATCAGTAATAAAGGAATTCAGAAACTCTGTACCTTTATCTGATCTGATCTTTACTATGCTGACACCCTTCTCATTTTGTAGCTTTTTGAGCAATTCGGGTATCTTAGTCGTTGTCTCGTTCTTCTTGTATAAGAATACAACCCAAGTAAACTTGGAATAATCATCCATGATTACAAGAGTATATTTGCGTCCACTGAGACTGACAGGTGTAACTGGTCCGAATAGATCCATATGGAGCAGTTACAATACTCTACTGGATGCTGGTCCAGGTATTCCCTTGAATGAGGCTTTAACTTGTTTTCCCTTCTGACATGCGACACATGTCTGATCTTTGGAGAATATCTCATTCGGAAGTCCCTCAACCAAAGACATCCTAGCGATCTTGTTAAGAGTCTTGAAGTTCAGATGACTCAATCTTTTGTGCCAGAGCCAAATGCTACTTTTAGAACTCTTAACAATTAAGCAAGTATTCTTCGGGCAACTGTTCCAATCTGCTATGTAGATCGTGCCTTTCCTTGAACCAGTTAGCAAGATTTGTTGAGTGGCTCAATTCCTTATCGTACACTTGTCGCTTGAGAACTCAACGCTGAATTCGTTGTCGCAGAATTGTGATACTGATAGTAGATTGTGCTTTAATCCTTCGACATACGAGACTCCAGTTACTTGTACATCATCATTCTCTAAGGTTCCGAATCCCTTGGTAAAACCAAAGTTATCATCATCGAAGAGTAAACGTGGGCCTTCTTGTTCTTTGTAAGATCTAAGGAGATGTTTGCTTCCAGTCATGTGCCTTGAGCATCCACTATCGATGTACCAGATAGTTGTTTGTGCACCTCCATTTGTTGGTCAGTCCCACGCAAACCTGCAATCAAATCAGGCTTTAGGTACCCCTTTGGAATTGGGTCCTGGGGGGTTAGTGGTGGATTTAGGGATCCACACAAACAGAGCAGTTCTATGAAAATCTGAAAGATTAAAAGGTCTGATTTGTCTCCCATACATATCAACATAATCATACGTCTCTTTATATGCTTTCTGATTAGTATGATTATTAGTGTGAGCCTTGGATGACTTAGAAGACTTGGGATTTTTCTTTATATTTTGTCTTCTTTTTAATCCAAATTAATGGCTCAAAAAGCGAGTAGCCTAGATCTCTCGATTATAAGGGTAGGTACGACTGCTACCATCAAAAGATTCATATCTTTTTGGCATAGGTGGTCTTTGCAGTTTACCTATAGCTTGCTTATTAGGCAGCTGACCTTGATTGGGTCTCAGATTAGATTTCCTTCTTATGGGTTGTCTCTTCTGATACCTAATCTGCTGATCAGGTTGAGGTCTCTTCAGAAGAACTGGGTTCTTCTATTGATTCCTGGGCTGATGCTTTATAAGTTGGGGTCCATTTTTGTTCCCTTTCTGATTAGGCACCTGCCTTACTTGCTCGCGGTCTTTTTTTCCTTATTAGATACAAGTTTAGCTTTTTAGTGTATCTTTGTCGAGACTCGTTTGATTACACCCTTCCAAGTGAATCAAACAGGGCTTTTGAGGATGTAGAAGGGTTCTCATACCCAATTCCCTTCTTGTTAGTCGGCGTTAAAAATAGGTGTTCATTTCTTGAACGGTTTTAGATGACTTCGTGAAAACTCTATTTTCTTCCGTAGACTATCCTCGATGATTTTAAGACTCTCATGTAGTCGGAATAGCTCATCAAATTTAGCTTGAAGGATTTTGAAATCATCGACTTGTTTGTTTGTTGATTGCTAAATGATCTTTGATCTGTTTCTCTGATCCGATCGATGATTTAACCTTGAGCGTTAAGTTCCTCGTTACCTACGAATCAGTTTCAGCGATTTCGATTCGGTAGCTTTCTTTCGAGAGCATTTTCTTTAACGAGCTGATTATTTCTGATCCTTAGCTTGTCATTTTCAGCTTCCACTATTGTATAAGTGTCTACTGCTTCAGATAGATCATCAAGCAATTGCTTTCGAGTAGAGCCGCAAGTCAATCTCTCCAGCGGTGTGCTAATAATAATAGCGTGTGGAAATTGAAAAAGCGAAGGTTTGGAGGTTACCTCGATTGGTCCTCCTTGGCCATCGAGGCGAACTTCATCGTCATCCGAAGAGAATATCGAGATCTTCTTGCTCGTGGAAGTCAGCAACCTTTCCTTATCGGTGAGAAGTCTTCTACGGATGAGTACCCAGAGTCCTCAGAAGGTAGATAAGAATCATCAATTCCAGATGTGTCAGCTACCAGGGCTTTCCTATCTCTGAGGCATTGCTCTCTTTTGTTCCGTTTCTCTTCTCTTTCTCTGGGAGTCAGGTCAGGGCAGTCGGTGCTGTAGTGACCTGGTTTCTCGCAGTTGAAGCATGATCCTCGATCTCACGGAACTTCCCTCTGCCCGGATGAGTCACTCGTGCAGTAGGATCTGTCGGTGACTTTCCTTTTCGATAATGTCGAACTTCTTCTGTCAGATCTGTTATCTCTTCTTTCATCTGTCAGATCATCTCTTTTCTTTTCTTCTCTATGATCTCTCCAATCATCAGATCTGGTTCTTTCTCGTGATCTGTTAGTTGGCCTCCTGTTTCTTTGATAGTCACTGTAAAATCTCCAATACTTACCAAGCTGAGTATTTGTTCTTTCAAGTTTCTTGGTAAGCAGAGCGATCTGTTCTGCTTGACTTATGATGTTTCCAACAGGTTCAGTGGCCTTCGATCTTCTGTTGGTTGCTTTAAACGCAACTGATTTAGACGTTGAGGCTTCAGCAGGCATATCGTCTTCATCTGCTTGTCCTCTTTCGATTAAGTCGAACTCGTGAGCTTCAAGGCTTAAGAACAAGCTACTCGGCTTCATCTTTGAAATGTCTTGGCAATCCATGATTACCGTGACTTTCATGTCCCATTTCTTGGTGAGAGATCTTAAGATCTTGTAGTCTGACATCTCTCTACCAAGTTCTCGTAGCTTATTGACTGACATGGTGATCCTCCCATCGAGCTCGTTGATGGTCTCGTTGGGTAACATCTTTAACTTTTTGAACTTCACCACCAAATTTTATAGGCGGTTTGTCTTTGATCCGATCATTTCCTTCGCGATATCTCGAAAGAGTATCCCACATTGCTTTTGGCGGTTTTGAGATACTTTATCTTCTCTTTGGTGACTTTATCCATTGTCTTCATGATTATATGCTGGCGATTGTATCTAGAAAAATACTTTTTTCCTCTGCATCCATCGTATTGGGCTTTTTTCGCACAAGACTTCCCGTGGCGATCTGGATCTCCTCCGATTCTTTGGGTTGTCGTGGTATATGATGATGGGTCCTCGTTCGATGACTTCCATCATTTTGCCGCTTATCGATCCTAGATGGTTGCACATATATATAGCCCAATCTGCATACTCATCAATAGAAAATCTTGGCAAATCATGATACATACCAGAGGTATTATCCATGCTGAGTGATTTTGAAAACGAATGAGTTTTAAAAATGGTTTTTCAAGATCAGTTCAAATGACCACAAAGATTCTTCCTCAAGAATCGATGATACTCAAAGTTAGTGGTCTGTAGAACCACTGCTCTGATACCACTTGTAAGTCCCGAACGGGTTTTGTGAGGGTGGAAGTCTAGAGGGGAGGGGTGAATAGACTTCCAAAACTTTTCATGCGGATCAGTTGTGAACCGCACATTACCCGTCCAGTCTTAGTGTATCGGTTTAGACCGATGTTCAATCTTCTTGATACACGAGGGCGGTCGGTGTTATATCTGTCAGCTTAACTGAATGGTGCGGAAGCTTGTTTTTACCCGTGTTAAAAACCAATTTTATCAATCAGATTCTTAAGTCAGTTTTCAACCAAATTGGTGAAGTGTCAATCGATCGATCGATTGCTTGGTGCGGTCGAGCTTAACTTTAGAATATGTATGCAGTTTAAACTCAGTTGATTGACTTGTGTAAAGCGATAAGAAAGCAAGTAAATGCACACAAGACTTTTTATAGTAGTTCAGACGAAACCCGTCCTACGTCCACTCTTCCCTTTACACAGGGGAACCTTAACCTACTTTAACCTGCGGGACTTATATCCTTTTCAGGATGGCCGAGATGTTTACCGAGTTCCCACTCTTACAAACTTAACCTGCGGGACTTATATCCTTTTCAGGATGGCCGAGATGTTTACCGAGTTCCCACTCAAGCTTAACCGACGGGACTTATATCCTTTTCAGGATGGCCGAGATGTTTATCGAGTTCCCACTCTACAAACGTAACCAGCGGGACTTATATCCTACAAAGAGGATAGCCGAGATGTTTAATGAGTTCTCACTCTACAGACTTGACCTAACTTGCGTTTGGGTAAAGAACGATTGAGGGATCCAACAGGAAATCTATCCTGGTGCTTTGGTAGCCAAAATGCTAGTGGATAGGATTTCTTGCTAAGAACTATGGGATGAACACTCTTAAAATTAATCTTCAGATGTAGTGTTCTTTTGAATGGAGATTTGTTGTAGCTTTAACTTCTTTTGCGATGTCTCCATGTTTGTTCTTGCGTTTTAACTTGTTGGTTCTTACGTTTTATCTCTGTTGGTCCTTTTCTTCAAAATGAAGATCGATCCCATTTTATAGACCTTGAAATCAAAGAGCCGTTGGAGAGCAATTTGAATTTCGGGCTATATTAGGTAGGCTGTAGGATATGATTGTGACGTGCTCCGATTATCGGTGTGGCCATAAGCATCATGTTGGTCCCGGTGCAAACGAGTCTTACACGTGTATGGGGGGGAATACACGTGTTCAGTGTTTTTAAAACTTTTTCTTACTGAGGTCAGCTTGGGTCAGATAATCCTGAAGATTAGGTCCTGAGAAGCACAAATCGCTCTGAGTCAAAGTCTACCGAGACAGTGATCCTGAGCTGCTTTTAGAAACCCCAGATAATCCCAACTGAGTCTTGAGTTTTAGAGATCCTGAGTTGCTTGGATCAGATAACTAACTTACTGAACCCTCAGAAGAGTAAGTTCAGTTTGGTAACTATCTGTTCTAGCTACTCAGATGTGCGGAATGGTTGGCCCTTTAGTTTATACTCGTTTTAAGCTTTGCTGAAAAACTTCCTTTAATGGAATAGTGATTAGGCTGTGATTCAATTACATGCAACTTCCAGTGGATTGATTCCAACTGAAATATCAGTGAAAATATGCTTTCAAACTCAGTGATGCAACAGTTAAGCACAGATAAAGAAAGCAATAAACAACACAGCAGTTTATAGTGGTTCAGAGACTCAAGCTCCTACGTCCACTCTCTCTGATCCTCAGAGAAATTCACTAATCACTTCTTGAGCTTTCTGACTACCTTGCGTAGTTTACTTAATCAACTCGGCCCTGAGCTTTCTGACTACTCCACGTAGTTTACTTACTCAACCCGACCTTGAGCTTTCTGACTACCTCCGTAGTTTACTTACTCAAACACAAACAAGCTTTCAGACTACCTCTGAGCTTACTAACTTCTCCTCTAGAGCTTTACGACTACTCGCGTGGTTTACTAACTCTTTACAACTCTTCTCACCAACAAACACACTCCAACTACCTTCTCAAGGGTTTTGGGGTTTCTCGGTTGGTTTCCAACTAGGATGAGATATCCTTTACAATGAAGTACAATGCAAAGGGTTAGGATATCTCGACTAAGCTTCGGATATGTCTTATCAAGCTAGGCTTAGTTTAGTGAGCTCTCTTCAATATAAAAGCACTTGGGAAATTCTAAGTTTTTCGAGTGCTTTAACTTTGCGATAATAAGTTTGAGCTTCTTGAGTTGCTTACAAATTTCCCGTAACCTTACAATGTAGAGGGTCACAAGTATTTATAGGCATACACCAAGGTCACTCTTTGAAAACTATCTGTTGGAGAGATAGCATCGTGAGTTTCCTCTTATGGTGTGTGAGGAACGACTATATTTAGGGTTTGAAACCCCCCAACACGTTTTAGGCAATAGCCTTTCATGTAGCCGGTCTTCACTTTTTGCAGTCTGGAACTTTGTACTTCTGACATCTTTTTTAACGACCTGTCACTGTCAGTGTTAGTATGGTACAGTGCTGTCTTCCTCTTTTTAACTTTTGTCTCTAGTTAAGGTAGACACCTTCAACGGCTCTTTTGGTTACAAACTCTGAGTTGATATAACCTTAACAACACTCTGACTTAGTTCCTTTTGTCTGCATTTGAATGTCTTGGCAAATATCTATTTCTCTAAGGAATCGCGATCTTTTCAGTATTGCATCCTTCAGATAGATATTCTCAGTGCCTCGGAACATTCAGGTTTATACTAAGCATTCAACATATTACTGAGTCTTCAGTAATTATTGTGCCTTCAGTATTCTTGATCTTCAGTCTTCAGTCTTGCGTCTTCAGAGTCTTCTGAGTCTTCAGGGTCTTCAGAGTCTTCAGAGTCTTCAGAGTCTT
This sequence comes from Stenogyne calaminthoides, assembly GCA_037126765.1. Classification (NCBI taxonomy): domain Eukaryota; kingdom Viridiplantae; phylum Streptophyta; class Magnoliopsida; order Lamiales; family Lamiaceae; genus Stenogyne; species Stenogyne calaminthoides. The sequence goes on along the minus strand of JBBCBC010000018.1, from coordinate 28,384,032 downwards.
TACAGATATACTGACTAATATACTGAATCTTTATGCTGAGTCTTCAGTTCCTCAGTATCATACTGAGTCTTCAGTATCTCAGTTTCACACTGAGTCTTCAGATTCTCAGTTTCCTACTGAGTCTTCAGAAACTTCAATTTCATACTGAAACTTCAGTTTCTTCAAAAACATACTGAGTTCTTCAGAGTCTTCAGAACCTATCATGATCTATATCTGCTGACTATACATTTTGCAGATAACATCCTGAATACTCTAAAACTGAATCCTGACTCAACTATCAAAATCATTCTGAACATGTCATACTCAGGGGTTTTGGGATCTTAATTAAAATCATATATCTTTTATTAAATCCATCTCCCAACAATTTCCCCCTTTTTGATGATGCCAAAACCTATCTTGTTACAAACATATAACCTATACTCAGGTTTCAGTTTATCCTATTACAAGATTGGTTATGTCTCCCACAAATTTCTTAAATCGGAGAATCTCCCAATAATTTCAGAGAATCTCCCAACAATTAATCATTCAACAATTTCTTCAGTAATGAATCTTCTTAAATAGTTCATCACCAAATACTTAAACAATTAATCAGTTCAGAGACATTCATTCAGCATATCAAATATAAAAGACATGTAAATAAGATAATGAGATATTATCTTTTGAGCATAAATGATAAGTTTTCATTGATGATTGGTATACTATTACAGATTACAATGAGTCTTATCAACAAAATCAAAAAGACAAAAAATTTAAAGATTACAAGAATCTTTAGAGTCTTCAGTCTTCAGATTTAGCTCTTCAGTCATCTGCTCTTCAGTTTGCTTCTTCTTCAACTTCATCAGCGGGCACCTCCAGGTTGAACATTCCGAAATACCTCTTCTTCAGTTCATTTCTTTCCTTAATGATATCCGGACTGTTTCCTGTCAAACCCAACTGACTAGCATACTGAGCAATTTCTTGAGTAATGGCCTTCTTATTCACCAAGCCATTACCAAGTCTTGGAGGAGGGTAGGAATATGGACCAGGGGCTACTATCTGTACCTTTCCTTCATCTGCTAAGTTCATCCAACTTTGGAGATATTTTGGATAGAAGGTTAGGAGATATTCAATGAATGCTTCATTTTGATCTGAGCTTTCCCCTCTCCACTCCCTGAGCACATCATAATAGAACCAGAAGGTTCTCTTGACCTCTTCCCACACATCGTTGAATTTGATAGGCATCCATTTGTCACGTGTGTGGCCACTTGATCTTTTGATGTCTCTCTTTTTGCTCGCAAACTTTTTGAATCCACTCCTTCGCCCGGCTCTTCTTGATCTTCTTCTCACGATCACCTGACGCGCGAGGCCCAAGCAAATTGCTTTCTTAACTTTGTTCTATCTGGAGTGTCTTCAGAGCATTCTTCGTATTGAAGACTTTCTTCTTCTGCTGACCTGCAGACTCTTCCAATTCCTCCATCAGCTTTCTCTGCACTGGCTTAGAAGCCTTAGCACGCTTGCTTTCAGGTTGAACAATGCCCAAGGCTTTCCTCTTCATAGGCAATTCAGCAGCAGCCTGGCTTGTTCCAACCTTAGTTCTAGCACTCAGTTTCTCTCTTGCAACATCAAGCATGGTTTCCTCAGAAACTCGAGTGTAGATAGGCTTCTCCACCTGAACAAACTTCAGTTTGTCAGTAGCTTCGACTTCCTTCAAGGCTTTGGATAGGCTGCTCATTTCAACTTCTTTTGTGCCTTTTTCTCCAAAGTACGTGCCAATAACTTCCTGAGGTCCTCATCTGGTCTTTCCCCCTTCTTGGCACCGTAATTTGGAAGAAGTCCGAGAGGCTTTGGTCCATGTGATATTGCTCTTTGCTCACACAAATAACGACCTCTCCCTTATCTCGATCTTGTTCATCATCTAGCCTCCTGATGTGGTTCTTAGCTACAGAAAATTCTTCAGAGAGATGGGCAAACTGGCCAGAGAGAGCATCTTTGAATATCTCTGTCATCTTGGTCATGAGCATTGAGCTCATCTCCTCAACAGCAGATTTGATCAGCACTTCATTCCTCTCTGCCAATTTCGCCTCTAGAAATGCAATTCTCTCCTGGTGCTTCATTTTTGATTCGGCCTTTCACTTCGACCTTTGACTCCCTCCAGCTTTTAATTCAGCTTATCTTCCATGGAGGTCATCTGTGAGGTCAGAGTGTTTTGGATTTGCACCAGTTCTGAAGAGTGACTAAGATTCTCCATCTTCTGAGCTTGGCTGGCCAATGTTTCTTCCATCTGAGTAATCTTGTTCATCATTGGCTCCACCTTCTCAAGCTTCTCCATCAAGGGAGTGAGGTCGATCTCAGGCACCTTCTGCACCTTCTGTGCTGATTGATCATCCTGAGCTTCAGCTTCATCCTGAGCTCCAAGATCCAATCGAGCCTCGATCACCATACATCGACAATTCGAAATTAAAGATAGAACTTTTCAAGAACTTTGGCATAATTGTGAATAGTGCCAAAAGGTACCTGAAGAGTGCTAGCTTCAGTCTGAGGTTGAATGATTTCAGGTTGATCAGCACAAGAAGTTTCCTTCTCCATCTGAGATTGATCCTCAGCATCTCCCCCTGGTCCCCATCTTGAAATTTGTCTCTGCTTCTAGGGGCACCAACTTCATAGCTTTCCTCTCGGCCTATCTTCTTCCGAACCCACCTCATCAAAATCGGATTTTTCATCCCGAGCTTTGTCCTCCCGAATCTAAGAAGTCGGTCAACAAAAGTCTCCTCATTCCACCAGTCTTCCCCTCGAATGCAGCAATATCAAGCATCTCCTAAGAGTCGATTGAGGATGAAAACCGTCGACCTTAATCGAAGAAGATATCTTGCGGATCGGGGAATGGGCCGAGCTCGGTGGTAGCGGTCGAGGATGAACCGTTCCCCTTGCTCCTCCACTCGGTTTCTTCGACCGCCCTTCTTCCATCTCGGGCTTTACGGTTCGGTTGAGCATCACCAAGGATCAAGAAGTAGATCACTTTCAGAGCTCATCAAGAATAAACTTCCCAGTCTCAAAGAAGATCCCAACATTGTGCGGTCCAGTCCTCGGTTTGCATCCGAGAGTGGGTTCTGGGGCTGGTATGCACGTCCTCGAATGACTCGAGTTGGCTCTTCCATCTGAGCCGGCATATCCTTGGTAGGAATCTCGAGGCTGAGTTCCTTTAAAATTTCTGAGAAAATTTATGCGAATCGAGCGAAGTCTCAAGCACCTCAGAGAAGACCTGCTCCTCAGTCTATTCCTGTGCCTTAGAGATAACCTGAGCCAAAACTTGCAATGGCGAATTCTGAGCGGTTTGGCCCTCAGGTTGAATCTCTTCAGAATCACTGTCATCTTCATCGGTGAGAACCACCAATCTTCTGCGCTTGGGGGCGAGGGTTTTTTGCTTTTTCAACTTCTCACCCTGCTCCATCTTGGCCTCCAACAGAACCTTCCCCCTGGTTTGTTGGGTCTCTTCAGCAGCAGCAGCTTTTGGTGATTCTGCTTTCTTTTCTTTCTTCCCCCTGATGGCCTTCCTCTTCACAACAATGGGCTTGAAGAGCACCTTGGACTTGGGGAATGGGGTCGAATTGGCGAAGATATCCTCCTCCTCTCTGCACATCTCCAAAATAAATGTTATTTTGGTGGCATGGTGGATCTTGCCTTTGATCGAGATAGCCTCGTCAACCTTTCTTATGACTTTGGCTTGTTCACTCACCATCTGAATCAAGGATTTGAGCCAGTTGAAGTCAGTGGTGGGTGAGGACTCGATCGCCGCCATCAATTGGAGCTTCGGGGTACTGATCTGCTCAAAACTCCCCGCAAGGCTCATGATGCTTTTGCTCACAATATCCATCAAAACTCTATATTGTGGCTTCAAATGCCTCTTATGCAGTGTAGCCTCAAATTTTACAGGATTCTCAGCAATCCTGTCTAAATACTCCTGCTCTCTACCCAACATATACACAGCAGGATCCTCTCCTCTATCACAAAGCTCAAAAACATCATTTAAATTCTTCAGAATTATATACAATTCCCTTTCAAAATCGATGTATTTGGATGAATGCTCTAAGTGTGATACAGTAATCTCAGAATGGATACCATCCTCTTCATCTATCCTCAAATTACAGATGAACTCGATTACCTCTTTCGCGTATTCTTGGTCCGGTCGGCTTGCGACGAGATGAGTGAGTTTGGCCAATCGAATCATATGGAGAGCCTCCTCTTCTGGTTTGGAGTTGGTTGTGCTATCGAGCGAGACAACGAACTCATACCAAGGTTTGTTGGTTTCGACTAATTTATCGAAAATGGTAGGAGCCATTTGAGAGATTGAAGGTTTAGGGTTTAGGATTTTCTGGGCAAAGGGGATTTTCTTGCAGAGGATTTTGGGAACGAAGGTTTGATAAAATTTGGCTTGAATGGCTTATTGGGGTATAAATAGTTTCGAGATCGTGGGAATTCGCGTTGGTTAGGTGAAAAGCAACGGTTGAGATTAATCTCCGATTAATCGGGTATACGAACAGACGATCTCCCAAAAGTAAGCCGTCAAAATATCCTCATTGGTCATTAATGTAACAGAGCATTAAATGACTGTTGACCTTCTTCGGAATTTCAAAAGATCCCGCCCAAAAACATTCCTTAGGTGTTTTGTATTTATTGCAAATGATTACTGAGCTTCACTTTAAGCAATAAATGAGTTGCATGAGTCATTACTTCTTCAGACTAATTTCTCTCTATCAGTCTTACTGAGTACTGACCTTGATAAAATGTCAGTATAATACTGAGTAATGATGAATGGGTTCAATATAACACTGAGTACTGACCTTCAGTAAATCTGAGTTTCCTGAGACTCAGTTCAGTAATTCCATTTTATCCTGAGTTTCTCAGTAGAATTTTGAGAAAACTTCATGCATCTGAAAACCTTCAATTTTTTTTTCCAGATTTTACTCTATACACCTGGATCTAACATCCCTAATTCAACTGAAAGTTCCTGAAATCTTGACTTCAAATTAAAGGTTTAGTCAAGATATTAACTCTCTAACTATCAAGATGAATTTTCTCCATCCTTATGTCCTTTATCTCGACATGATCTCTGATGAAGTGATGTCTGATATCCACATGCTTGCATCTGGTGTGCAATACCGGATTTTTTGAAATATCAATGACACTATAATTGTCACAAAATATTGGTACTTCATTGGCTACAACTTTATAATCCCTTAGTTGTTGTCTGAGCCAAAGAATCGAAAAGCACAAAGACTTCCTCGCACCATGTATTCAACTTTCGATAATCTTGGTTGCTACTGAGGTCTGTTTCTTCGAAAACCAAGATATCAGCTTACTTCCTAGAAATTGACAAGTTCCTGTAGTGGACTTCCTGTCAATTCTGCAACCTCCATAATCAGCATCTGAGTAACCAGTTAATTCAAGGTTGTCATCAGCTGGATACCATAATCCTCTATTCACTGTGCCCTTAAAATACTTCAGTATCTTTTTTGCAGCCTCCATGTGACTAGCCTTAGGATTAGCTTGGTATCTTGCACATATTCCAATAGCAAATGTTATATCCGGCCTACTTGTTGTGAGATAGAGCAATGATCCAATGATTCCTCTATAATCAGTATGACTCACTGATTTGCCTTCAGAATCAGGATCCATCTTGTAGTTAGTATTCATAGGAATCCTAACTACATTGAAATTATGTACACCATATTTGGCAATCAGATCTCTGGTGTACTTTGCCTGGTTGATGAAGATTCCTTCCTTTGATTGTTTCACTTGAAGACCTAGAAAGAAATTCATCTCTCCCATCATTGACATCTAAAACTTGCCTTTCATCAATGTTGAAAACTTTTCACACAGCTGATGGTTTGGAGATCCAAAAATGATGTCATCCACATATATCTGAACCAGTAAGATATCTTCCCCATCTTCTATCCCGAACGAGTTCTATCAACAATCCTTTGACAAAACCATGGTCGAGAAGAAACCCGAGAAAGAGTATCATACCATGCTCGGGTGCTTGCTTGAGACCATACAAAGCTTTTTCTCGAGCACAGAAAACTTGGTCATTCTGTTTGAAACCGGGAGGTTGTTCCACATAAACCTCTTCTTTAAGCACACCGCTCAGAAATGCACTTTTCACATCCATTTGATAGACCGTGAACTTCATGTGGGCAAATATGCAAGAAACAATCGATGGCTTCTATTCTTGCAACAGTGCAAAGGTTTCATCATAATCCAAGCCTTCTTCTTAGGAATAACCTTGTGCAACTAGCCTTGCCTTGTTTCTTACAATGTTGTTGTTTTCATCTCTTTTATTCTTAAAAACCCAATTGGTTCCAATGACATTGTGCCTTTCGTGTCTATCTACTAGCTCCCATACTTCATTCCTTGAGAATTGATTCACTTTCATCTTGCATAAAGCCATGCTTATCTAATGAGAATCTTGTAGAGCTTCACCAATCTCGATTGGTTCTTTCTCCGATAGGAAGCAGCCAGAATAGTGCACTCTCACCATGGAACCTTCTTGTTTTAACACCTTCAGTTAGATCACCCACAATCGACTTGTAGGATGACTATCTAACCATTTCCTTCTTGATGTTCCCCCTTCAAAGAAAGATCCTCAACATTTGAAATGTTAGGTTCAGTTAATTCAGTAAACTCAGGGAACAACAGAAAAGGAGAAAGGGAATCATCTTCCTCAGGGGATATTTCATTCAGAACATTGTCAGAGACATTTGTTCCCCTTTGGTTGATAGATTAGAAATTTGCCTCACCAGACCACATCTTCATTGGCATCACATACCCGAGCTTTGGCGTGTCTGTTCGATTGGTCACCTTTGGTGTGTTGGCTTTCTGAGTCTCACCATCCGAGTTTCATCCCGAACTTCTTTATCTCGAGTCCGAGTCACTCCAATCATAGATAGTGACTAACTTCTTCTTTTCAGGTTCAGTGGATGATTTATCTTTTTGTTTCAGGCTTAATCTGGTGATCCTCTTAGTCAGTTCATCTGTATCATGTTCCTGTTTCTTCTTAACACAAGTAGATTCATCAAAAAACAACATGAGGTGTTCCTCCACAATAAGAGTCCTACAGATTTGTAAACTCGAAAGCTTTATTGACTTGAGAATATCCTAACAATATTCCTTCATCGACTTTTACTATCAAATGTTTTCAACCGATCTTTACCATTATTGTGTATGAAACACTTGCAACCAAACACACGAAAAGAAAGAAAACAAGAGGCTTCCTTTCATTCCAAAGTTCATAGGGTGTTTTGCCTTGACTCTTGGTCAACATGGATCTGTTTCGAGAGTAGCATGCGGTGTTGATGACTTCAAATTTCAAAACCTTTTAGGAATATCGACCAAATATCATTGTCCTTGCGAACTTCTTTCGTAGTCCTGTTCCTTCTTTCAAAGAACACCATTTTGTTGAGGGGTCCTTGCAACCGATGTTTCATGTGAAATTCCATTTCTTTGCACAATAATCAGATATGATATGATTTATAAATTCAGTTCCTTTGTCAGATCTGATTTTGACCACACTCAGATTTTTCTCAATACTGAGCCTTTTCAGTAATTCTGGCAGTTTTATCTGAGTCTCTTTCTTACTGAGTAAGAATATGACCCAAGTATATCTTGAGTAGTCATCAACTACTACCAATGTGTATTTCCTGCCATTAGTGCTCACTGGTGTTATAGGACCAAAAAGATCCATATCTGCGATGAATCAAGTATTCTTTCAGTAGAAACTTCAACTTTGCTTTTAAATGATGCTCTTATTTGTTTTCCTTTCTGGCACGCATCACAAATATGTTCCTTACTGAATACTTCATTAGGCAACCCTCTCACAAGAGCTAATCTTGCAAGCTTATTCAGGGTTTTGAAATTTAGGTGATTCATTCTTTTATGCCATAACCAACTGGTATCTGTGGAACTTTTAGCAACCGAACATGTATCTTTAGGAGTTGAACTCCAATCAGCAAGATACACATTCCCTTTTCTTGTACCAGTTAGTAATACTTTCTGTGATGCATTATGTTTCACATAACATAAGTTCTTAGAGAACTCAACATTAAAACTCTTATCACAGAATTGGCTTATTGAAAGCAAATTATGCTTCAATCCAGATACATATGAAACACCATGGATATGAACTGAGTCAATTTCCAAAGTTCCACATCCTTCAGTCTGTCCCTTGGAGTTATCTCCAAAAGTGATCTGTGGGCCTCTTTGTTCAACATAGTCACTTAGTATCTTCTTGAATCATGTCATATGTCTTGAACATCCACTGTCAAGATACCATACATCAGGGGCCTTTTCATCTCTGCTCATCAGTGCTATGTGATCTTTAATCAGCTCAGTGCCCTTGTTTTCCTCCTGAAAAACATATCAATTTTTAGGTACCCAATTTGTGTAGGGTCCTACAAGGTTAGATGTACCTTTCGGAATCCAAATTTGCCTGACAACTCTTATCACTTTAGAGTGGCTAATTTGTCTTCCATAAACATCAACATACACATTTACTACTCTGGGTGCCTTAGCAGTTTTTTGTGTATGTGTGCTAGCTTTAGCATGAACATGGGCTTTTGAATTTTTCTTTGGTTCAGGCCTTCTGTTCATTTGCTTTGGCTTCAGTGCAGCCGGTCTAAATCTTTGATGACTCGGGTTCAGATAACCTTTACCCTTAGGTAAGTGGGGTTCGGGTTATGCAGACTGAAATTTGGGTCTTCAAAGATATCTTTTGAGGACTTGGTCTCTTCAATTGAGAATGTCTCTGTGAGTGTTTCTCATCGAGGATTCCTCCGATGGTTCGATGTGGAGCCTTTCGGTTTGCATTCTTAGCGTGAGGCTTTGAAGTACTTGCCTGAAACTTTCCAACTGAGTGCTCAGGTTTTCTAGCCTTTACCTGAGGTTTGGGCTTTCCTACCTGATCATTCAGTTTTACTGAGACCATGGGTCCTTTTCCCTTGTCTACAACCTTGGGCATTTCTTCAGATTGAAGTGTAGGTGCCACTGGTTTTACAAAGATTGTCTTCTTGCTACTTGATGTAGCATTCAGATGACCTTGTGAGGTTCCCCCTGGAATGTATCCCAATCCAGATTTTATAGTGACAGACCTCTGGTAACTCTGAATTTCATCTATTACATTAGATGCATTATTCAATAGAGTTAACTTCTTCTGTGCACTATCCTCACAGTTCTGTAGAGTTTCATGCTTCTTAGAGAGGTCATTGAACTTAGTTACGATCAAATTTGAATCTCTTGATGGATTTCTCTAACTTTTTCGATTAGGGTCACTATCAACTTCTCTTTCTCTGAGAGTTGTACTTTCAGAACATCCAGTTCATCAGTAGCTCCCATTAATTGAGAAGTGATCTCAGTTTTGCTAGAGTCTTTCCATTTTAGATTTTCAGCCTTCAGTTCCTTATTCTGCTCTTGAGTTTTATTTAGCAGTTCTTGTAAAACAGCATAGTCCTTCATCAGATTCTCAAAAGAATCCGTCAGGTCAAATTGACTGTTTACAGTTGAACTTGACAACTCTTGTGCTAGTGTAGGAGCAACAATAGAGAAAGAAGAGTTTACCTCCTCAATGGCCATCAGACAGATGTCATCACTTTCACTGTCTGAGAATATCTCATCTGAAGAGCTAGATCCCTCCTCAGAATGTTCTTCTTCTGCAACCATGGCCTTTTTGCTAGAGAATTTCTTGTCTCTTTTAGCTTGCCTTTCTCTTCTCTCCTTAGCACTCAGATCTGGACAATCATATTGGAAGTGACCTTTCTTTTGGCAATTATAGCATCTGTTGGCATCATCATCCTGATCACTTTTGTTGGGAGATGAATTTAATAAAGACATATGATTTTGATTAGATCCCAAAACCCCTGAGTATGACATGTTCAGAAAGATCTTGATAGTTGAGTCAGGATTCAGTTTTAGAGTACTCAGGATGTTATCTGCAAAATGTATAGTCAGCAGATATAGTTCAGGATAGGTTCTGAAGACTCGGATGAACTCAGTATGTTTCTGAAGTATCCGAAGTTTCAGGATGAAACTGAGATACTGAAGACTCAGTATGATACTAAGTTACTGAAGACTCAGCACGAAGACTCAGTACATCAATCAGTATAAACTACAAAGATTCAGAAGACCCTGAAGACTCAGAAGACACAAAGACTGAAGACTGAGAAACTAAAGATCAAGAATACTGAAGGCACAGTAATTACTGAAGACTCAGTAAGGTACTGAATGCTCAGTATGAACCTGAATGTTCCGAGGCATTGAATATATCTATCTGAAGGATGCAATACTGAGAAGATCGCGACTCCTTAGGAAATAGATATTTGCCAAGACATTCAAATGCAGACAAAAGGAACTAAGTCAGAAGTGTTGTTAAGGTTATATCAAACTCAGAGTTTGTAACCAAAAAGAGCCGTTGAAGGTGTGTACCTTTAAGTGGAGACAAAAGTCAAAAAGAGGAAGACGACACTGTACCATACTGACACTGACAGTGACAGGTCGCTAAAAAAGATGTCAGATGTACAAAAGTTCCAGACTGCAAAAAGTGAAGACCGGCTACATGAAGGGCTATTGCCTAAAACATGTTAGGGAGTTTCAAACCCTAAATATAGTCGTTTCACACACCACAAGAGGGAACTCACGAAGCTATCTCTCCATGGGATAGTTTTCAAAAGTGACCTTGGTGTATGCCTATAAATACTGGTGACCTTCTACATTGTAAGGTCACGGGAAATTTATACGCAACTTAAGAGCTCAAGCTTATTCTTGCAAAAGTTAAAGCACTCGAAAAACTTAGAATTTCCCAAGTGCTTCTATATTGAAGAGAGCTCACTATACTAAGCCTAGCTTGATAAGAAATATCCAAAGCTTAGTCGAGATATCCTAACCCTTTGCATTGTGCTTCATTGTAAAGGATATCTCATCCTAGTTGGAAACCAACCAAGAAACCCCAAACCCTTGAGAAGGTAGTTGGAGTGTGTTTGTTGGTGAGAAAGTGTTGTAAAGAGTTAGTAAACTATGCGGAGTAGTCAGAAAGCTCTGGAGTGTTCTTAACTGTTACATTGACTTGATTTTGAAAGCATACTTTTCACTGATATTCAGTTGGAATCAATCCACTGAAGTTGCATAAGTGAATCACAGCCTAATCACTATTTCATAAAGGGAAGGTTTTCAGCAAAGCTTAAAACGAGTATAAACTAAGGGTCAACCATTCCGCACAACTAAGTAGCTAGAACAGATAGTTACCAAACTGAACGTACTCTTCTGAGGGTTCAGTAAGTTAGTTATCTGATCTAAGCAACTCGATCTCGACACTTTCGGGACTCGGTTGGGATTATCCGAGGTATCTAAAAGCATTTCGGGATCACTTTGTCTCGATGAGACTTTGACTCAGAGCGATCTGTGCTTCTCAGAACCTAATCTTCAGGATTATCTGACCCAAGCTGACCTCAGTAAGAAAAAGTTTTAAAATCACTGAACACGTGTATCCCCCCATACACGTGTAAGACTCATTTACACCGGGACCAACAACTTTCTTCTTTGGACTTGGAGTCCTTCTTTCTGGATGAAGACCCTTCAGCTTTCAGGTCCTTCTTCTTCTCAGTTGATTTGTCCTCAGGTCTCTTCTGGTACCTGTGGTTCCTGTAATAGCTTTTTTATTTTCCATATCGACTATTAAGTCTTTCAAACCTCCTTGCCATCAGTGCTAGCTTATCCTCAAGCTCATCCTGATTCTTAGCAAGGGAGTTCTCAGTCTCTCTAGTTTTATAGGTTTTATCTTTGGCTTTTAAAGCCACATTCTTACTAGATGATGAATCATCTTTGCTGTCAGCCTTTTTAGATTTCTTATCAATTAAAAACTCATAGGCCTTTAGCTCAGAGAAGACTTGTTGATATGGCATTGAATTAATGTTCTTGGTGTTTTCAATCACCACTGCATGAATATCCCATTTCTTAGAAAGACCTCTAAGAATTTTCAATGCAATTTCTCTTTGTGGATATTTCTTTCCAAGTGAATTTAGATCATTCATAATACTAGTGAATCTGACTTCAAGTTTGTCAATTGATTCACCATCATCCATTTCAAAACTATCAAACTTTCCAATTGCCACTGAAAGTTTGTTTTCTTTTATTTGATCTGTGCCTTGGCACATTACAGCTAGTGTATCCCAAATTTCTTTTGCAGTATTGCAGTGAGAGATCATTCCCATCACACCATCATCAATTGTACTGTATAGTGTGTCTTTAGCAATGTAGTCTAGATTGACTAACTTTCTCTCCTCAGGAGTCAGTTGGTCATCAGACTTAGGAAATTCTGCTCTAGGATCAATTCTCTCATCTTCTGTTCCTCTGGGATTTACCACAGTAAATTGGAATGGCCCTTCAGAGACCACTCTCCACATTCATTCATGTATGGAATACAGGTGAGCCTGCATTCTTAGTCTCCATAAATCATAGTTCTCCACTGAGAATATGGGAAGTTTTTTTTGAAGACATTTTTATCTGAGCTTTTGAAAAATTCAGCAAATAAGATCAGTTCAGATAGACCACAAGTATTTTTAGCAAATAAAACTTTGGTCAACAAAGCGGTGTGGTCAAGTTGAGCCCTTTGCTCGATACCACTTGTTGGTCCCGGTGCAAATGAGTCTTACACGTGTATGGGGGGGAATACACGTGTTAAGTGTTTTTAAAAAAATTTCTTACTGAGGTCAGCTTGGGTCAGATAATCCTGAAGATTAGGTCCTGAGAAGCACAAATCGCTCTGAGTCAAAGTCTCTTTCGAGACAAGTGATCCTGAAAATGCTTTCGTAAACCTCAGATAATCCCAACTGAGTCCTGAGTTTCAGAGATCCTGAGTTGCTTGGACCAGATAACTAACTTACTAAACCCTCGGAAGAGTAAGTTCGGTTTTGGTAACTATCTGTTCTAGCTACTCGGATGTCTTAATGGTTGGCCCTTTAGTTTATACTGCGTTTTAAGCTTAAATTTGAAAAACTTCCTTTAATGGAATAGTGATTAGGCTGTGATTCAATTACATGCAACTTCCAAATGATTGATTCCAACCCAAATATCGGTGAAAATATGCTTTCAAACTCGGTGATGCAACAGTTAAGCACGATAAAAAAGCAATAAACAACACAAAGATTTTATAGTGGTTCGAGAGACTCAAGCTCCTCGTCCACTCTCTCGATCCTCGGAGAAATTCACTAATCACTTCTTGAGCTTTATTTACCTCGCGTAGTTTCTCGAGCTTCGACTACTCCACGTAGTTTACTTACTCAACCCGACCTTGAGCTTTACGACTACCTCCGTAGTTTACTTACTCAAACACAAACAAGCTTTGGACTACCTTTGTAGCTTACTAACTTCTCTCTAGAGAGCTTTTTACGACTACTCTGCGTAGTTTACTAACTCTTTACAACTCTTCTCACCAACAAACACACTCCAACTACCTTCTAAAGGGTTTTGGGGTTTCTCGGTTGGTTTCCAACTAGGATGAGATATCATTTACAATGAAGTACAATGCAAAGGGTTAGGATATCTCTACTAAGCTTCGTATATGTCTTATCAAGCTAGGCTTAGTTTAGTGAGCTCTCTTCAATATAAAAGCACTTGGGAAATTCTAAGTTTTTCGAGTGCTTTAACTTTGCGATAATAAGTTTGAGCTTCTTGAGTTGCTTACAAACTTCCCTTAACCTTACAATGTAGAGGGTCACAAGTATTTATAGGCATACACCAAGGTCACTCTTTGAAAACTATCCGTTGGAGAGATAGCTTCGTGAGTTTACTCTTATGGTGTGTGAGGAACGGCTATATTTAGGGTTTGAAACCCCCTAACACGTTTTAAGCAATAGCCTTTCATGTAGCCGGTCTTCACTTTTTGCGATGCGAACTTTGTACTTGACATCTTTTTCACAAACTTTGTCATTTGTCGATGTCGATGGTGCAATCTTCGTCTTCCTCTTTTTTACTTTTGTCTCCGGTTAAGGTAGACACCTTCAACTCTTTTTGGTTACAAACTACGAGTTGATATAACCTTAACAACACTCTGACTTAGTTCCTTTTGTCTGCATTTGAATGTCTTGGCAAATATCTATTTCTCTAAGGAATCGCGATCTTTTCAGTATTGCATCCTTCAGATAGATATTCTCAGTGCCTCGGAACATTCAGGTTTATACTGAGCATTCAGCATATTACTGAGTCTTTAGTAATTATTGTGCCTTCAGTATTCTTGATCTTGATCTTGATCTTGATCTTAAGTCTTGCGTCTTGAGTCTTACGAGTCTTGAGGTCTTCGAGTCTTACGAGTCTTGAGTGTTACGAGTCTTCTGAATATCTTGGTGATATCTTGAATCTTTATCTTTGAGTCTTGATTCCTCGATATCATCTTGAGTCTTGATATCTCGATTTCACATTGAGTCTTCAGATTCTCAGTTTCCTACCGAATCTTCAGAAACTTCAATTTCATACTGAAACTTCAGTTTCTTCAAAAACATAGTGAGTTCTTTAGAGTCTTCAGAACCTATCCTGATCTATATCTGCTGACTATACATTTTGCAGATAACATCCTGAATACTCTAAAACTGAATCCTGACTCAACTATCAAGATTATTGTGAACATGTCATACTCAGGGCTTTTGGGATTTTAATCAAAATCATATATCTTTTATTAAATTCATCTCCCAACACATCATTAGCGTCGTTTTTGTTTGCAGCGTCGTATCCCGTATTGTCAGCTCTTTTTGTGCACGTGTCGCTTTCTCCTTGGCTTTGCGAGGCGGCACTTTAGAAATTTGTCCATTAGACGATTGATATTCCTTTTGAAGAGGATTCGTCTTGTCTGGTGTATCTTTTTGATTGTCACCAAGTGTGAGCTGACTTGATCAAGTAACTGATCAGTCTACCTTGTTGAGTTTTCAGTTGCACATTATCTTAGCTTCAATATGCAGACTCTGCTGAAAGTAGGTCTTCATGTCTTTTGATCATCAGGTGTCTCTGAGCCTCAGTGTATTCAGTCGTACTGAGTCTTCAGGTTTGATGCTGAGTCTTCAGGTTTATCTGAGTCTTCAGGTTCATCTGAGTCTTCAGTGTTATCTGAGTCTTCAGGTTCATCTGAGTTTTCAGGTTCTTCTGAGTCTTCAGTGTCTTCTTGTCTTCACCTGATCTTTTGACTTCTTGTCTTCTGATTTGCGCTTAGTCTTCTGATCATCTGACCTTCTCTGGGTCATCTGATACTTCGACCTGACCTATACATATTGAGTTCCCCCTCAATATGAGACCTATCTTTTATATCAGCTATCTATACATTTCAGCTGGTCATCTTATTCTGATTCCAAGTCATCAGTCAGCTAACAGGTCTGACTGGTCCTATTACAACCTGTTTTGGAACTTCCATCAAAACTAAATTACATATTTCCCAACAATCAGCTTGTTAAAGAGAACGCTCTCAGTAAAGCTACTGAACTGAAATCCGTTGAAACTGCTCAGAAGGTAACTGAGGAACTTAACGTTCTGAAAGTTAAATCTTCTGATCAGGAGAAGCAAATCAAAGATCAGCTAGCAATCAACAAACAGCAAGCTAATAATTTCAAAATCCTTCAACCTAAATTTGATGAGCTATTCCGACTACATGAGAGTCTAAAATCTACTGAGGATAGTTTTCGCAAGAAAATAGAGGTTTTCACGAAGTCATCAAAAACCGTTCAAGATATGAACACCTATTTTTGAACGCCGACTAATAAGAAGGGAATTGGGTATGAGAACCCTTCTACATCTTCAAAAGCCCCATTTGATTCACTTCATAAGGGTGTAATCAAACTAGTCTCTGACAAAGATACACTAAAAGCTAAACTTGTATCTGATAAGGGAAAAAGACCTGTTGAGCAAGTAAGGCAGGTGCCTAATCAGAAAGGGAACAGAAATGAACCCCAACTAATAAAGCATCAGCCGAGGAATCAACAGAGGAACCCAGTTCTTCTAAAGAAACCTCAACCTGATCAGCAGATTAGGTATCAGAAGAGACAACCTGTAAGAAGGAAATCTAATCTGAGACCCAATCAAGGTCAGCTGCCTAATAAGCAAGCTATAGGTAAACTGCAAAGACCACTTATGCCAAAAAAGATATGAATCTTTTGATGGTAGCAGTCGTACCTACCCTTATAACCGTAGATCTAGGATATCTTTTTGAGCCTTGGATTAAAAGAAGAAAAAATATAAATAAAAATCCCAAGTCTTCTAAGTCACCCAAGGCTCACACGAATATTCATACTAATCAGAAAGCACATAAAGAGACGTATGATTATGTTGATTTGTATGGGAGACAAATCAGACCTTCTAATCTATCTGATTTTCATAGAAGTGCTCTGTTGGGAAATTTATAGTTTTGATGAAAGTTCCAAAAACACATGTAATAGGACCAAATTCGGACATGTTAAATCACCGATGTTTACATTATTCGGAGACCGGGTTGATAATGATTGTATAGAAAAACGATGTAATAGATAGGTCACATATTGAGGGGGAACTCAATATGTATAGGTCGATCCAAGAATCGGAAGAAAACATATCCCATGAGGCGTAACGTTAAACCGAACGGAAGATCGATCGAATGATCTAGTCGATAACTTCGAAGTCATGAAGCTCAAACCTCGAATACTAGAAGATCGATGACTTCCAAGATAAGACCGAAAGACCTACATCGCCGAGTCACCAAATGAAGCTAAGTCAACAAAGGCCAGAAGACTTATCGTGTAGGATCGATTCGCCAGATCGATCGTCACCATAAGATGAAAAAACGATGTTTCATCTTATCATACGTCTGCGATCTAAACAAGAAGAATACCAACCTTAGTTGGAGGAACAACACCGCAAAGCAAGGCTTCCATCCAATAAGGAAGAGACACGATGAACAGAAATCGATATCGGGATTCGATGTTGCTCTCTCAAACGGCTAAAATACACATTCACGCCTTCGGCCATGCCGTTCCTGAAGCACGTCACATCAAGCCTGCAAGTCTACCTAAAATAGCCTGAGATTCAAATTGCTCTCCAACGGCTCTTTGATCTCAAGGTCTATAAATATGGGATCACACTTCAGAGTGAAACACGGAAATGCTTGGACAAACAACATAATCAAGAATCTCAAACTATAGTCAGATTTCCGCACGAAGAACACAACAACAAGCTTATTTTATATTGTGTTCATCCCATAAGTTCTTAGCAAGAAATCTTTTCATCTAAGCTATTAGGCTGCTTGTACGCAAGGAAAGATTTCATAGTTGGAACCTCAACAATCTTACCCAAACCCCAAGTTAGGATAAGTTGTTTAGCAAGATTTCAGTCTAGGGTTTCTAATCTTCGGGATCGGTTGAGTGAGAACTCTTAAAACATCTGTTGGTGTCTTTGTGTTGACTAACACACTAAACTAAGTCCAAATGGTTAAGTCGGTTAAGTTGGTGCCCCATGTGAAAGGGAAGAGTGGGCGTAGGACCGGTTTTGTCCGAACCACTATAAATCTTGTGTGCCTTTATTTGCTTTGATTAACTTTGCTCTCACATCGCACAATCTTAAAGCGATACATTCTAAGTTAAGATCGATATAGACCAAGCTTTCCGACGGGACTCGATATTTACGCTATCCGATTAAAAAGATAAAACTTGGAATCGATTTATACAAACCGGTTTTTTCACACGGGTAAAACTTAAGCTTCCGTTATCGCTTAATCCGATAGTTACCGAATCGATCCCTTTCGGCGCTCAATGAAGTTGGTTATCGACAAATTCACTTTACATGATCGCTATCCGCTCTCACACTGACCGCATGAAAAGTTTTTCTAAGTCTATTCACCCTCCTCTAGACTTTTTGGTGCACATAACCCGCTCGACCTAAGTGGTATCGGGTTCTTCCGACCAAAGTCGTGTCATTGTGGTCAACTGAATCTGATCTTGAAAACCGCTTTTAAAAACTCATTCATTTTCCAAAATCACTTCGGATGGATAACACGTCCGGCATGTATCATGATCGGGGTTTCTCAATTGATGAGTATGCAGATTGGAAGAATATATGTCCAACCATCTAGGCTCGATCAACAAGCGTAATGATGGAAGTCATCGAGAGGACCCATCATCATTTACTACGACAATCCTATCAATGGAGGAGATCCGGATTTTCCCACCCGAAGTCTTGTATTAAAAAGCCCAAACTCGATGGACACATGTAAGAAAGAAAATCGATACTGGACACCATTGCAAGACATATCATCATGAAGACAATGGATAAGGTCACCAAAGAAAAGATTAAGTATCTCAAATCAACCGAAAGCAATGTGGGATACTCGCGATGAGATCTGCGAGGGAAATGAATGGATAAAAGACATGAGCCTTCAAAGCGAACCGTGAAGTTCGAGAAATCAAGATGCTGCCCAACGAAACCATCAATGAACTCGATGGAAGAATTACAATGTCTATAAACAAGCTTCGAGAACTTGGTAGAGAGATGTCCGATAAAGATATCAACTATAAGATCCTAAGGTCTCTCACCAAGAAGTGGGACATGAAGGTCACAGAATCAAAGATTGCCGGGACATTTCAATAATGAAACCTAGTACTTGTTCTTGAGTCTTAAAGCTCACGAGTTTGACCGGTCAAGTCGATGAAGACGAGGTCCCTGCTTTAAACCTCGACTTCAAAATCGGGCTTAACTTCAAGGCAACCAAGAGTTGTGGAAATATATTAAGTCAGTCAAACTTTGCTTTTAGGGTCTTGAGAAGTCGATATACAACTTGGTAAGTATCAAGATTTTATAAGACTATCAACATAGCCGAGGATCGAGATAGGAGATCGGACTCCGGAAAGAACCGGATCGATGATCGGAGGATCCGCGAGATGAAAGGGAAAGAGATAGTGATCGGGGGAAAGAAGAGAAAATCAATCGATAAAGAGAAGTTCGCACTACTATCGTAGTTCACCCGATAGGTCAACGATTTTGTGATTCACCGAAGAAAAAGTTTATTGGATCAAGAGCGTGCTTCAATCGTAGAAGCCAGTCACTATAGCACAAACCGCCTGCAACGCCGGAGAGGGAAGAAAAGAGGAACAAAAGAGAGCAACGCTTATAGAGATGTAAGAGCATGGTTGCCGAACGTCCGACGATTCCTATCTGCCCTCCGAGGACTCCGGATACTCAACCTCAGAGAAGACTTTGATCGAGAAGGTCAAAATATTCTCGGACGATGATGAACTCGCCGATGGCGGAGGACCAAATCAGGTAACCTCCAAACCCGCTTGCTTCGCTTTACACTTCTATCATTAGCACACTAGATTGACCTTTTTCTACTCGTGAGCAATTGCTTGAAGATCTCTCCAATGCAAGAGACACTTATGCTATTGTGGAAGCCGAGAATGATAAGCCGAGACCGTAAATAATCACTTTGTCAAGAAAAATGATCTCGAAAAAGCCTCAAACTTAGATCATTAAACCGCCGTAAGGTAACCGAGGAATTTAAAATTCTCGGGTTAAAGCTTCGATCAGAAAAAGCAGATCAAAGATCGATGGAAATTAACAGAAAGAAGTCGATGACTTCAAAATCTTGCAAGCAAAATTTGATGAGCTATTCCAATGCATGAAAGTCCGAAATCCTCCGAGGATAATCACAGAAGAAAATAGATGTTTTTTCAAAATCATCTAAAACCGCTAAAGACATGAACGCCTATTTTTCAAAGATTGATAAGGAGGACTTGGCTATGAGAAACCCTCCACATCCTCAAAAAGCCCCGATCGATTCATCTCGGAAAGGTGTAATCGATCGAATTTCAAAAAGATACACCAAAAGCTAAACTTGTATCTAATAGGGTAAGAGACCATGAGCAGGTAAAGCAAGTGCTAACCGTAAAGGGGAATGAAAATGGACCCCAACCGGTAAAGCATCACCGAGAATCAACGGAAGAACCCAGGTTCTTAGAAAGAGACCTCAACCCGATCAACAAATTCAGAATCGAAAAAGACAACCTACAAAAGGGAAGTCTAATCTGAGACCCAGTCAAGGTCAGCTGCCTAATAAGCATGCTTCAGGTAAACTGCGAAAACCATCTATGCGAAAAGGATATGAATCTTTTGATGGTAGCAGTCGTACCTACCCCTATAGTCAGAAATTTAGGTCACCAGACCAACCACACCGGATAAAAAGAAGACAAACTGAAAAAGTTAAATCATAAGTCTTCTAAGTCATCCAAGGTTCACACAAGTAATCATACAAATCAGAAAGCATATAGGATAAGTATGATTATGTTGACAAGTATGGGAGACAAATCAGGCCTTCCTGATCTGCCTGATCAAAATAAAAGTGTTCTGTTTGTATGGATCCCCAAATCCAAACCTAACCCTCAGGACCCAATCCGAAAGGGGTACCTAAAGCCTGATCTGATTGCAGGTTCGCGTGGGTCCGCCAACAAAGGAGGTGTGTGCAAGCAACTATCCGGTACATCGATAGTGGATGCTCAAGGCACATGACCGAAGCAAACATCTCCTCGCCTTCCTACATAGAAACGAAAAGGCCGCTGCGTGTACTCTTCGGTGATGATAACTTTGGTTATACCAAAGGGTTCTGAACCTTAGAGAATGATGATGTACAAGTAACCGAGTCTCGTATGTCGAAGGTCCGAAGCACAACCTATTATCGGTTTCCACAATTCTCGCGACAACGGATTCAAATGTTGAGTTCTCGATCGATCAATGCACTATCAAGAATCGAGTCACTCAACGATTTTTGCTAATGGTTCAAGAAAAGGGACGATCTACACAAACCGATTGGAAAAGTTTGTCCAAGAAATGCGTGCTGGATTGTTAAGAGTTCCAAAAGTAGCGATTGCTCACAACAAAAGAATGAGCCATCCCCGAACTTTAAAACTCTTAATAAGATAAATAGGATGTCTCTAGTGGAAGGACTTCCAATGAAGTGTTCTCAAAGGATCGGACATGTCTGCATGTCGGAAGGAAAAACAGTCAAAGCTTTCAAAGGAATTTCCTGACCAAAGATCCAAATCTTCAGGGATCTGTTTGGACCGATTACACCAAATCAGCCTCAACGACGAAATACACTCGTAATCGTGGATGACTATTCCAAGTTTACAGGGTTATATTCTTACATAAGAAGAATGAGACGACAACCAAGATACCCGAAATTGCTAAGAAGATTACAAAATGAGAAGGGTGTCGGTCGGATCGATAAAGGTATTCAATTTCAACTCTTTTTATTACTGATTTTTGCTCTAAGTTTGGTATCAAAGATGAAACATCACCGCGAGGATGCCAACAAATGTAATGGAGTAGCCGAACGAGGAAACAGAACTCTCAAAAGAAGCTTGCTCGAACAATGTTAAATGAACATGCGATACCAAACGTTTACAAGGTATAATCAACAACCAAGATGCCATACGCAGTAATGTGATGTGTCCCCGACTAAGGCTCACTACAAAACACCCTATGAACTATGGAAGGGCGTAAAACCTCGTGTTTCTTACTTCCATGTTTTTTGGGGTGCGAAGTTTTTTACACAATAATGGGAAAAGTCATTTTGAAGACTTTTGAGGCCAAGTCCGATGAGGGTATATTTCTAGGGTATTCCTCATCTAGCAAAAGCTTTCAGGTCTACAACAAACGAACCCTAATTGTGGAAGAAACACCCCATGTAGCCTTTGATGAAGCATCTTCTGATCAAGAGAAATCTGCCTCAGAACAAGAAGTACCTGATCTACCAGAACCTGATATTCAGAAAATGGATCAGCTAACGATCAAGGAAAAAGGATCAAATCAGATCAATTTACATTCCGGATCTAGGCGATTCACCGATCAATCGGATCCTAAGGTACGAACAACCGCCGATGAAAAAAAAAAGCGATTCAAATTGAGAAAGAAGAATCGAACCATCCTGCCAAAGTTCACGAAACGACATCGCCACATGATGAGTCCAACATTAGCTGAGACTTGTTCTTATCAAGTGGACCATAACCCTACACCACTCCCAATCGCTAGTAATAAGATTTTATCAGAAATGGACGATGTTCTCAAAACCGACGCAAATCGAATTGACTCGGATAACCAAAGTCCAACCGATCCGATAATCGGAGACCCGTCTCGATAAAATTAAAACTAGACATCGATTGGTGAAAGTGCCATGTATTGTCATATCCGCTCTATGAAGGAACCAACTACAATAGAGGAAGATTACAAGACGAACCGGATTCTAAATATTATGCAGAGGAGCCGAAATCAGTTCGAGAGAAATGAAGTATGGGAACTAGTAGACGTATATCAAGACGTAATTGGCACGAAATGGATCTTCAAGAACAAGAGAGATGAGAAAAATGTTATCACCGAAATAAGGCAAGACTTGTTGCTAAATTCACAATCGGGGGAATTGATTACGATGAGACCTTTGCACCGATCGCCGCCTTTGAAGCCATTCGGGTCATTTTTCGCATATGCTTCCCACGAGGGTTCACATTGGTATCGATGGACGTAAAGAGTGCTTTCTTAAACGGGGTACTAGCAGAGGAAGTTTATGTCTAACAACCTCCGTGCTTTGAAAAGGGCAACCAAGTGTATCGTTTAAGAAAAGCTCTTTATGGTTTCTCAAAACAGTTCATGAGCCCGGTATGATACACTCTCTCGGTTCTTGATTGAAAGTGGGTTCACTAAAGGAACAAAGGGATGTAACCTTATTCGGAATAGAAGATGGAGAAGATATTCGATGGTTCGATTTACGTGGGCGACATCATCTTCGGATCTCCTAACAAGAACCTATGTGAAAGATTCAAAGAAATCGATGCAAGGGAAATTCGAGATGTCCATGATGGGTCGATGAATTACTTTCTAGGTCTCCAAGTTAAACAAAGTACGTAAGGATATTCATCTCGCCAAGCAAAATACACTAGGAATCTATCGGCTAAGTTTGGAGTTCAAAATAGTAAGGAAGCCAAAATTCCTATGATGATTGGATTCAAGATGGATCCGATGAGGGTCGGGTCGAAAAAACAAATCGGAAGAAATATAGGGCTCTCATTGATCTCTATTATACCCGATTGCCAAAGAGACAGATATCACTTTTGGCAAAAGGGTGTATGTGCAAGATTTCAAGCAAATCCAATGATCGACCACCCAGAAGCAGAAAAGCGATTCTTAAGTATCAAGGAACAATAAACCTTGGTTTATTCTACCCATCGATGATAATCTAGAGCTTAGTGGGTATTCTCGATTTCGATTATGGAGGTTGCAAGATCGATGAAAATCAACCTCGTGAACATGTCGCTTCTTAGAAGAAAACCGATCTCGGGTTTTCAAAGAGGGCGTAAACATCGAAAAGTTTATTCATCGGGCCAATGCTCAAAAGAAAGTACAGATCGTTGTTTGACATTCACAAGAACGATCATGGGAATCTTATTTAGCCCAGATGCTCTCACATCACCAAAATGTACAAAGATGGCAAAGAATAATTGATGGGGTTCAACATCAATTGGCACGGCTTCCTCGAAAAGCCATCTTGCTCCAAGAACACGAAAAAATTTGGAGTCAATGAATCCAGGTTGTGTCTTTTCAAAAAAGAGAGTCACAATCTCAACAAGGTTGCGCTATATTGAAGGACAAACCGCCAAGCCCAATGGAATCAAATGGATGAAGTCCTACAATGCCTTCCTCTCATCAAACTTCAGCTTATATATGGGCCACCGTGACGATGACAAGGAGCCCACTCCAACAAAATCAAGAAAGGAAAGAGCAAAGAAGCCTCATCCATCCACACCCGGCTTGCTCCAAAAAAAAAAAAATGAAAACGTGAAGGCCTGTGAGAAGAGGCCAAAGAAAGCAAAGTAAGCTACCATGACTTAAGACTAGAAGATGAGTCGAAGAAGAAAGAGCGCCGTAATAAAACTTGGAGCAAGAAAGAACAGAATGCGAGGGCTCATCCGAGGAAGAAGCACAAACCGTTAAATCTCCTTCTCAACCTCAAGTCGATTCACCGCCGATTAAAGGTCATTTTAAGCATGTCTCTCCGCTAGTTCACCGCTTCCATGAACTCGAACCAGATATAACCGCCACTACAAAGCAGAACCATCGCAGTCGAACTAATCGATAACTTCCGCCGACTCAAGACAACCAAAGCTTCCACATCTCATCCAAAAATAACCGATAATTCCTCAGATCCAGATCAACAAAGACCATCACCGAAAAAATGGTCGACTAAGAATT
Organism: Stenogyne calaminthoides; assembly: GCA_037126765.1. Taxonomy (NCBI): domain Eukaryota; kingdom Viridiplantae; phylum Streptophyta; class Magnoliopsida; order Lamiales; family Lamiaceae; genus Stenogyne; species Stenogyne calaminthoides. Next base: position 28,359,774 of record JBBCBC010000018.1, on the reverse strand, counting down.
GAACGAGAGATTGATGAGACGATCCACAACCGGGTCGCCCATCCTCTATAAGAGAAGAAGTCATGGAGATCCTCACCGAGAGATCTCGATTAAAAAACTTTCTCGATCTCATTTTACTTGTTGAACAATGATGGGTGGTGCGGATGAGTTCGCAGATTTTGACTTCGAACATGAGGAAGTTCCGCAAAGTGGATCACCAAATTGAGCTCATATCCGAGTAAATCTCGGAAAGCTCGATCCACAAGAAGTTGGAATTGACGGAAGAAGAAAAGCCGAGATCGCCAAGAAGCCCGTAAACGACCAACCGAAATGGAGAATGCAAGAGTCCGGAACCGTGCCGCAGCTCACGATCAACCACCGGAGGCAAAAAAAACGAACTCGATCAAGTGATGGATCCAATTCCTACATCTCAAATCACCATCGATCAACTTCAGGAGATCGATCTTGTCTCAAAGATCTCCCGAAAGAAGAGATTGAGGGAGTGCTAACCCGATCGCAGAGACAAATTAGTCTCAAAACAAATCGAAGCAATCGAGATCGGTTCCCCAATCCATGACCACCATGTTCTGCTGAGCTTACAAAATCGTGATGACAAGTCAAACAGTGGATCAAAATCAATCTTCTTTTTCTCGACGCCAATGAGAAAAGGCTCGAAGTTATCGAAGAGAAATTTGACAAAATGATTTGGACACTCTCGCTATAATGGAAATCGCCAAGACAGAGCCGACATAACTGCTCGAATCTAATGACTCAAACTTCAAAGTTTATCTGCTAATGATCTAAATCAGCATTATCGATAATTTGGCTCTCGACTTCCCACTCAATGCGCTTTTTGATCAAACCAAAAAAGGGGGAAGGATCTGAGAAACTAACCCACACATCAAAGATCTCGATTCATACGGATAAGGCCCATGGACAAAGCTCAATTGCAAGAAAGGCTGTTGCCAGGGTGCCGACATCAAAATCGACCAAACATCGCACAGGAAAAGTCACCGCCAACTGCTAGTCGATCTGGTGATAAAGAGCTAGCCGAAGATTGTCCAAAGAGCGATGATCAAGAAGAAAGAAGGGCGTAAAAAATCGGCACAAGGTAAGGGTTGAAAACAAGTTCAAATCAAGGGCTAAGAAAGGATTGGACCGAAAATCTGCACCGTAACCTCGGTTGCCGTCAAGAGTCGATTTAGATCATACCAAAAAACGAACGCTAAGAGGTTTGAGGAATGGAATAAGATAAGAAGTGAATGGCTTCTAGATGCCTTTGTCCTGATCTTGTTCCAAAAGAAGAATCACCAGATGATGAGTTCCTCAACTGTTACGTATAAATATCCGCATTTTTCAAGTATCCGGAAAATGAGGCCAAGCTTATAAATGTAAAGATATCTCGCCAAGAGTATGATCCGTTAATATACTCAAGAAGGCAGATGGCTCATTTGACAGACCGGCATTTGAGAGATTCTACTTTGACATCTTGAGCAAATCGCATATAACTCGATCAAGTGCATAACCGATGTCAAATGGAAACTCTATCGATTTTCAACGCTCCACAAGACCAAAGAGAAATGCCGATGGATACAAGCCTCAGGAGTGAAGAATCAAGACGCCTAGGATCACCTTTTAAATTCTAAACTTTTCTTGTAACATGTAATCAACATATCTAATGAAAAGTTTATCTTTCGATCCCAAGACAAAATCTCTTTGTCTTCCGACATTTTGCTTTTAATCGTTCTATACTTATCAACTGTTGGTTTTCTCGTGTTTTTGGTTTCATCAAAAGGGGAAATTGTTGGGAAATTTATAGTTTTGATGAAAGTTCCAAAACACATGTAATAGGACCAATGACTTTACATAATGAATCGATGTTTACATTATCGCTATAGGAGACCAAATGATAATGATTGTATAGAAAAACCGATGTAATAGATAGGTCACATATTGAGGGGGAACTCAATATGTATAGGTCGATCTCAAGAATCGAGAAGAAAGTTCGATATCCGATGTAACGTTAAACCAGAATCGGAAGATCGATCGAATCGATCTAGTCGATAACTTCCGGAAGTCATGAAGCTCAAACCTCGAATACTAGAAGATCGATGACTTCCGTAAGATAAGACCGGAAGACCTACATCGCCGAGAGTCACCAACGCTAAGTCAACAGCGCCAAGATACTATCGTAGATCGACTGTCAGATCGATCAAGTCACTCATAAGATGAAATCGATGTTTCATCTTATCATACGCCCTGCATCTAAACAAGAAGAATACCAACCTTAGTTGGAGGAACAACACCGCAAAAAGGGCTTCCATCCAATAAGGAAGAGACACGATGAACAGAAGATATCATGTTGCTTCTCAAACGGCTAAAATACACATTCACGCTTTTCGCCATGCTGAAAATTTCACATCAAGCCCGCAAGTCTACCTAAAATAGCCTGAGATTCAAATTGCTTCCAACGGCTTTTGATCTCAAGGTCTATAAATATGGGATCACACTTCGAAGAAACACGGAAATGCTTGGACAAACAACATAATCAAGAATCTCAAACTATAGTCGATTTCAGATCAAAGAACACAACAACAAGCTTATTTTATATTGTGTTCATCCCATAAGTTCTTAGCAAGAAATCTTTTCATCTAAGCTATTAGGGCTGCAAGTAAGAAAAGATTTCATAGTTGAACCTCAAACAATCTTACCCAAACCCCAAGTTAGGATAAGTTGTTTAGCAAGATTTCACCAGGGTTTCTAAGATCGATTTCGGGATCGGTTGAGGAGAACTCTTAAAACATCTGTCAGGTGTCTTGGGTTGACTAACACACTAAACTAAGTCAAGTCGGTTAAGCCGGTTAAGTTGGTGCCCTTTGTGAAAGGGAAGAGGGATTTAGGACCGGTTTTGTCCAACCACTATAAATCTTGTGTGCCTTTACTTGCTTTGATTAATCGCTTCTCACATCGCATAATCTTAAAGCAAGATACATTCTAAGTTAAGATCGATAGCACCAAGCTTCGATCCGACGGACCGATATTTCACATCCGATTAAAAAGATAAAACTTGAATCGATTTATACAAACCGGTTTTTCACATTTAAAACTTAAGCTTTCCGCACACATCGCTTAATCCGATAAATTACCGAACCGACCGCTTTCAAGGGCTCAAGAAGTTGGTTATCGACCAAAACCGATTCACTCGCACTGACGGGCTATCCGCTCACACACCGACCAAGACGAAAAGTTTTTCAAGTCTATTCACCCCCCCTCTAGACTTCCTCAAACCCGCTCGACCTACATGCTCGCTTTGTGTGGATCCCTAAATCCACTACTAACCCCCCAGACCCAATTCCAAAGGGGTACCTAAAGCCTTATTTGATTGCGTGTTCGCGGATCGCCAACAAAGGAGGTGCACAAGCAACTATCCGGGTACATCGATAGTGGATGCTCAAGGCACATGACTGAAGCAAACATCTCCTTAGCTCTTTCAAAGAACAAGAAGGCCCACGTGTACTCTTCGGTGATGATAACTTTGCTTTTACCAAAGGATTCGGAACCTTAGAGAATGATGATGTACAAGTAACTGGAGTTTTGCATGTCGAAGGATTGAAACACAATCTACTATCAAGATTACAATTTCGCGATAACGGATTCAAAGATTGAGTTCTCGAAAACAAGTGTACGATAAGGAATCGAGCCACTCAACAAATCTTGCTAACTGGTTCAAGGAAAGGGACGATCTACATAGCAGATTGGAACAGTTGCCCAAACAATACATGCTTAATTGTTAAAAGTTCTAAAAGTAGCAGGTGGCTCTGGCACAAAAGAATGAGTCATCTGAACTTCAAGACTCTTAACAAGATCGCTAGGATGTCTTTGGTTGAGGGACTTCCGAATGAGATATTCTCCAAAGATCGATGTGCCGATCTCGGAAGGAAAACAAGTTAAAGCCTCATTCAAGGGAATACTCGACCAAAGATCCAAGAGAGTATTTCAATCGCCCATATGGATCTATTTGGACCAGTTACACCAGTCAGTCTCAGTGGACGCAAATATACTCTTGTAATCGTGGATGATTATTTCATGTTTACTTGGGTTGTATTCTTATACAAGAAGAATGAGATAACGACAAAGATACCCGAGCTGCTCAAGAAGCTACAAAACGAGAAAGGTGTCAGCATAGTAAAAATCAGATCAGATAAAGGTACAAAGTTCTTGAATTCCTTTATTACTGATTTTTGCACTGAGTTTGGTAAACAACATGAAACGTCAGCTGCAAGAATGCCACAACAAAATGGAGTAGCAGAACGGAGAAACAGAACTCTCAAGGAAGTTGCTCGCACTATGTTAGCTGAACATGCCACACCAAGCCGTTTCTGGGCAGAAGCAATCAACACTGCATGCCATACTCAGAACAGATGTTCTCTGACTAAGACTCACTTCAAAACACCTTATGAACTGTGGAAGGACGAAAAACCTCGTGGTTTCATACTTCCATGTTTTTGGTGTGCAAGTGTTTCATTCACAACAATGGGAAAAGTCATTGAAGACCTTTTGAGGCCAAGTCGATGAGGGCATATTCTTAGATATTCCTCATCCAAAGAAGGCTTTCGTGGTTTACAACAAACTAACTCTAGTTGTGGAAGAAACACCCCATGTGGTCTTTGATGAAACATCTTCAGACAAGAGAAAGTCGCCGTAACAAGCCGCATTTAGATCAATCGCTACCGACACGCAGTAAAAATGGATCAGCTAAGCATCAAAGAGAAAGAAGTTTAACACATAAAAAGTGTACATCCCGTAACTTGATCTTGCCGATTCAACAGTCTATCGTACCCTAAGGTACGCATAACCGCTTGAAGAAGCTGCATAAATGAGACAAAGATCAACCGAGCCATCCGGTTCGTGGGGAACTCTGAAGTTCCTACGAAAGACATCAACACATGATGAGTCCAACATCACCGAGACATGCTCTTATCAAGTGGATCATAATTCCGCACCACTCCCAATCACTAGTGATGAACTATCGCATATGGATGATGTTCTCCAAAATGACGCACATCGAAATAGAAGGACTGGATTACCATATCCAACCGATCCGATTATTTGGAGACCCATCGGATAGAGTCAAAACTAGACATCGATTGGTGAAAGTGCCATGTATCGTTGTTATCTGCCTTTTGAAGGAACCAACTATGAGAGGAAGCTCTACAAGATGCAAGCCGGATTCTAGCCATGCAGAGGAGCCGGAATAATTTGAGAGGAATCAAGTTTGAAATTGGTGGACAAATAACTCATCAAGACGTAATTGGCACGAAGTGGGTATTCAAGAACAAGAGAGATGAGAAAAATGTCATAACCAGAATAAGGCAAGACTTGTTGCTAAGGGGTATTCACAATCGAAGGAATTGATTATGATGAGACCTTTGCACCACCGCCGCCTAGAACCCATTCGGGTCAATTTCTCGCATATGCTTCCCAAGGGTTTATCGTATCGATGGATGTAAAGAGTGCATTCTTAAACGGGTACTAGCAGAGGAAGTTTATGTCGAACAACCTCCGTGCTTTGAAAAAGGCAACCGAAAATATACCGCTTAAGGAAAGCTTTTTACGGATCGAAACAAGCTCCCTCGAGCTTGGTATGATACACTCTCTCGCTTCTTGATAAATAGCGGGTTCACTAAAGGAATAGTGGACAAAACCTTATTCGAATAGAAGATGGAGAAGATATTCTCGATGGTTTAGATTCACGTGATGACATCATCTTCGAGATCCCCAACAAGAAGCTATGTGAGAAGTTCAAAAAGTTGATGCAAGGGAAGTTCGAGATGTCCATGATGGGTCAAATGAATTACTTTCTTACAAGTCAAGCAAGTACGTAGGGATATTCATCTACCGCATTTAAGTATACAAGGAATCTATCGCAAAGTTTGGAGTTCAACATTGCAAGGAAGCCGAAATTCCCATGATGACCGGGTTCAAGATGGATCCGGATGAAGATGGTCGAAATGAATCGTAGGAGTATAGAGCTCTAATTGGATCACTACTATACCCGACCGCCACCGGACATTACGTTTGCGTTGGGTGTATGTGCGATTTCAAGCAAATCCAATGCAAAGCCACCTAGAAGCATGAAAAGCAGATTCTCAAGTATCCGAAGGACTTTTAAACTTTGGTTTATTTTACCCATCGATGACAATCTAGAGCTTAGTGGGTATTCTCGATTGACTACGGAGGTTGCAGAATCGACAGGAAGTCAACCTCAGGTTCATGTCAGTTTCTGGGAAATAAGTTGGTCTCATGGTTTTCGAAGAAGCAGACATCAGTTGCGACATCTACTACTGAAGTAGAATAGATGGTTGCAGGAAGTGAACCGCTCGCTAAGTCGCCAGATGAGGGATTACAACATATGTAGCTAAGAACGCACCTATATTTTGTGACAACAATAGTGCTTTGCAATCACTCAGAATCATGTTCTACATACAAGATGCAAGCATGTGGATGTCAGACACCATTTTATTAGAGATCATGTTGAAAAGAAGAATATCAGGATGGAAAAGATCCATACTGACAAGCAGAAAGCTGATATCTTAATCAAACTGCTAGCTGAGATCAGATTCAGAGATTTATGCATCGAGCTAGGGCTTCTGGATCTTGGAGAAAATGCACCAGATATGGTTGAAGGAATGATCTCCGAAACCGGTTGGTTAAAAGACTAACCAAAGTTAAGTGGAATCAAAGTTAGGAATCTCAACCGATCGATTTACCGATTTAGGAGCCGATCCGGTCGGGATAAGGAGTTTTCGAAAAGTCGATAAGTAGCCAATCTGAAGTTCAGACAAAGGGAAAATCAGTTCAAGATATATAAGATTAAGGGGGAATTGATCAGATTGGAAGATTACTTTATAAGTCTGTTGGGAGATGAATTTAATAAAAGATTATATGATTTTGATTAAGATCCCAAAACCCCTGAAAGTATGACATGTTCGAATGATCTTGATAATTGAAATCAATGTTACCGCAAAATGTATAGTCAATGATATAGTTCAGATAGGTTCAAGACTCAAGAACTCAAGATGTTTCAAGAAATCAAGTTTCAAAGATGAAACCGGAAGTTCTCAAGACTCAAGATGAAATCGAGAATCTAAAGACTCAAAGGAGAAACCGAGACTCAAGACTTAGTATGAAAACCGAGATATCAAGACTCAAGATGAAATCGAGAACTCAAGACTCAAGATGAAGACTCAAAGATATCACCAAGATAAATCAAGACTCGTTATAAGACCCCAAGACTCGTACATCAAGACGCAAGATCAAGATCGAGAAATCAAGATCAAGAATATCGAAAGCACAAGAATTATCAAGACTCAAGAATGTATCAATGCTCAAGATGAACCTCAATGTTCCGAGGCACTAAATATATCTATCTCAAGGATGCAATATCGAGAGAAACGCTGATGCCTTAGAAAGTTAGATATTGCCAAGACATTCAAATGCATAAAAAGGAACTAAGTCAAGTGTTGTTAAGGTTATATCAAACTCGAGTTTGTAACCAAAAGAGCCGTTGAAGGTGTCTACCTTTAATCAAGACAAAAGTCAAAAAGAGGAAGACGACATCGGACTATACCGACAATCGACAAAGGATGAAGTCAAAGAAAAAAGATGTCGATGTAACGAAAAGTTCCAGATCAAGAAAAAAGTGAAGACCGGCTACATGAAAGGCTATTGCCTTAAAACATGTTAGGGGAGTTTCAAACCCTAAATATAGCCGCTTTCACACACCATAAGAGGGAACTCACGGTATCTCTCCAACGGATAGTTTTCAAAGAGTGACCTTGGTGTATGCCTATAAATACCGGTGACCCTCTACTTTGTAAGGTTACGGAAATTTATATACGCAACTCAAGAGCTCAAACTTATTCTTGCAAAAAGTTAAAGCACTCAAATACCTTGAATTTCCCAAGTGCTTCTATATTGAAGAGAGCTCACTTTACTAAGCCTAGCTTGATAAGATTTATCCAAAGCTTAGTCGAGATATCCTAACCCTTTGCATTGTGCTTCATTGTAAAGGATATCTCATCCTAGTTGAAACCAACCAAGAAACCCCAAACCCTTGAGAAGGTAGTTGGAGGTGTTTGTTGGTGAGTAGAGTTGTAAAGAGTTAGTAAACTACGCGAGTAGTCGTAAAAACTCTAGAAGAGAAGTTAGTAAGCTACGGGGGTAGTCCGAAAGCTTGTGTGATTGAGTAAGTAAACTACGGAGGTAGTCAAAAACTCAAGGTCGGGTTGAGTAAGTAAACCACGGGAGTAGTCGTAAAACTCGTACGAAGTTGAGTAAGTAAACTACTAGGTAGTCGAAAAGCTCGGTTGATAGTGAATTTCTCTCAAGAGTCGAGAGAGTGGATGTAGGAGCTTGAGTCTCCGAACCACTATAATCGCTGTGGTTCTTTATTGCTTTCCTTATCTCAGGCTTAACCGCATTGACTTGATTTTGAAAGAATACTTTTCACCGATATTCATTGAATCAATCCAAAGAAGTTGCATAAGTGAATCACAACCTAATCACTATTACATAAAGGGAAGGTTTTTCAAAGAAAGCTTAAAACGAAGTATATAATCTAAGGGCCAACCATTCCAAGACGATCGGGTAGCTAGAACAGATAGTTATCAAACCGAACTCTTTTCGAGGATTCAAGAAGCTAGTTATCCGATCCAAGCAACTCAGATCTCTCGACACTCGTGATTCGGGCTTGGGATTATCCGAGGTATCCGAAAGCAGCCAGATCACCGCCTCGTAGACTTTGACTCGAGCGATCTCTGTGGCTTCTCGTAACCTAATCTTCGTGATTATCCCACCCAAGTCGACCTCTCAAGAAGAAAAAGTTTTAAAATCAATGAACACGCAGTATTCCCCCATACACGCAAGACTCATTTACACCGACCAACAAGTGGTATCGAGCAAAGGGTTCAACTTGACCACTAACTTTGTGTTGACCAAAGTTTTATTTTCAAAAATACTTGTGGTCTATCCGAATCGATCTTATTTGTCAAATTTTTTCTTTTCAAAAGATCGTAAAAATGTCTTCTAAAAACTTCCCATGTTCTCGAGAGAACTATGATCTATGGAGATCGAGAATGCAGCTCATCTCAGATTCCAAACATGAGCGTATGTGGAGAGTGGTTTCTCAAGGACCATTCAAATTTATCGTGGTGAATCCTGCAATTACGTAAGAGGAGAGAATTGATCCTAGAGCAGACTTTCCTAAGTCCGATGACCAACTAACTCCCCGAGGAGAGAAAGTTAGTCAATCTAGACTACATTGCAAAAAGACACACTATACAAAGACAATTGATGATGGTGTGATGGGAATGATCTCTCACCGTAATATCGCTAAAGAGATATGGGATACACTAGTTATTATGTGCCAAGGCACGATCATATAAAAGAAAACAAACTTTCAAAGGGCAATTGGAAAGTTTGACAGCTTTTGAAATGGATGATGGTGAATCAATAGACAAATTGGAAGTCGATTCACTAAAGATCATGAATGATCTAAACGCACTTGGAAAGAAATATCCAAAAAGAGAAGTGGCATTGAAAATTCTTAGAGGTCTTTCTAAGAAATGGGATATTCATGCAAAGGGTGATTGAAAACACCAAGAACATTAGTTCAATGCCATACCAACAAGTTTTCTCCGAAATGAAAGCCTATGAATTTGTAATTGATAAGAAATCCAAAAAGGTCGACAAAGAAAGATGATTCTTCATCGAAAAGAATGTGGCTTTAAAAGCCAAAGATAAAACCCAGAAAACTAGAGAGTTCGAGAACCCCATGCCAAACATCGATGAGCTTGAGGAAAAGCTAGCTAGACCGATGGCAAGGAGGTTTGACAGACTTAATAGTAGATTTGGAAAATACAAAAGCTATTACAGAACCACAGTACCGAAGAAACCCGAGGACGATCAACCGAGAAGAAGAAGAAGGACTGAAAATCAAGGATCTTCATCCGCAAAGAAGGACTCCAAGTCCAAAGAAGAAAATGATCGATGATGATGCCAACAGATGCTATAATTGCCGAAGAAAGGTCACTTCCAAAGATGATTGTCCGAGTTGAGTGCTAAGGAGAGAAGAGAAAGACAAGCTAAAAGAGACCGTAAGTTCTCAAGCAAAAAGGCCATGGTTGCGTAAGAAGAAACACTCGAGGAGGATCTAGCTCTTCGGATGAGATATTCTCGACAAATGAAAGTGATGACATCTCGTCCGATGGCCATTCAGAGGTAAACTCTTCTCGCTCTCTGTTGTTGCTCCTACACTAGCACAAGAGTTTTCAAGTTCCAATCGAAAACAATCATTTTGACCGATGGATTCTTTTGAGAATCAATGAAGGACTATGTTTGTTTTGCAAGGATCGCTAAATAAAACTCAAGAGCGTAATAAGAACCGAATGTTTGAAAATCTAAAATGGAAAGACTCTAGCAAAACCGAGATCACTTCTCAATTAATGGGAACTATCGATGAACTGGATGTTCTCAAAAGTACAACTCTCGTGAGAAAGAGAAGTTGATCATGTCCCTAATCAAAAAGCTAGAGAAATCCATCAAGAGATTCAAATTTAATCGAATCGAAGTTCAATGACCTCTCCGAGAAGCATAAAACTCTACAGAACTGTGAGGATAGTGCACAGAAGAAGTTAACTCTATTGAATAAAGCATCTAAAGTGATAGATGAAATTCAGAGTTACCAGAGATCTGTCACTATAAAAACTGGATTGGGATACATTCCAGGGGGAACCTCACAAGGTCATCTGAATGCTGCATCATGTAGCAAGAAGACTATCTTTGTAAAACTAGTGGCACCTACACTTCAAGCTGAAGTAATGCCCAAGGTTGTAGACAAGGGAAAAGGACCTATGATTTCAAAGAAAACCGAATGATCGTTTAGAAAGCCCAAACCTCAAAGTGAAGGCTAGAAAACCCGAAAGCAAATTGGAAAGTTTCAGCAAGTACTTCAAAGCCTCATGCTAAGAATGCAAATGAAAGGCTCCACATCGAACCATCGAGAGAATCCTCGATGAGAAACACTCAACAGAGACATTCTCAATCGAAGAGACCAAGTCCTCAAGACAATCGAAAAGACCCAGATTTCAAAGATGCATAACCCGAACCTCACTTGCCTTAAAGGTAAAGGTTATCTCAACCCGAGTCAACAAAGATTTAGACCGGCAAGACAAAAAGCCCAAGCATCCGAACAAAAGGCCCGAACCAAAGTAGAATTCAAAAGCCCATGTTCATGCTAAAGCTAGCACACATACACGTAAAAGTCGCTAAGGCACCCAGAGTAGTAGATGTGTATGTTGATGTTTATGGAAGACAAATTAGCCACTCTAAAGTGATTAGAGTTGTCGAGCGATTTGGATTCCGAAAGGTACATCTAACCTTGTAGGACCCAATACAAATTGGGTACCTAAGAATTGATCTGCTTTTTCGAGGAAAACAAGGGCACTAAACCCACTAATGATCACATGGCAATCGATGAGCAGAGATGAAAAAAGCTCCGATATTTGGTATCTTGACAAAGGATGTTCAAGACATATGACAGATACAAGAAGACACTCAAATGACTATGTTGAACAAAGAGGCCCACAGATCACTTTTTTGGAGATAATTCCAAGGATGACTAAAGGATATGGAACTTTAGAAATCGACTCACCATATCCATGGTGTTTCATATGTATTCGATTGAAGCATAATTTGCTTTCAATTAGCCAATTTCGATAAGGGTTTCAATGTTGAGTTCTCTAAAAACTTATGTTTTGTAAAAAGATGATACATCACGTAAAAGTTTTACTTGACCGGGTACAAGAAAAAGGGAATGTGTATCTTGTCGATTGGAGTTCTCGCTCCTAAAGATACATGTTTAGTTGCTAAAAGTTCCACAGATACCAAATTGGTTATGGCATAAAAGAATGAATCACCTAAATTTTAAAACCCCAACAAGCTTGCAAGATTAGCTCTTGTGAGAGGGTTGCTTAACGAAAGTGTTCAAGAAGGAACATATTTGTGATGCGCGCGAAAGGAAAATGATATAAGAACATCATTTAAAAGTAAAGTTGAGGTTTCTACTTGAAAGAATACTTGATTATTACATATGGATCTTTTTGTCCTATAACACCGTAAGCACTAATGGCAGGAAATACACATTGGTAGTAGTTGATGACTACTCGAGATATACTTGGGTCATATTCTTACTCAGTAAGAAAGAGACTCAGATAAAGCTGCCAGAGTTACTGAAAAGGCTCAAGATTGAGAAAAAAATCGAAAGTGTGGTCAAAATCGATCCGACAAAGGAACCCAATTCATAAATCATATCATATCCGATTATTGTGCGAGAGAATGGAATTTCATATGAAACATCACCGCAAGGACCCCTCAACAGTAATGGTGTTGTTTGAAAGGAGGAACATGACTCGAAAGAAGTTCGCAAGGACTATGATAGTCGTCGACATTCCTAAAAGATTTTTGAATAAGTCGCCAACACGCATGCTACTCTCAGAACAAATCCATGCTGACCAAGAGTCAAGGCAAAACACCCTATGAGCTTTGGAATGAAAGGAAGCCTCTTGTTTCTTTCTTTTGTGTGTTTGGTTGCAAGTGTTTCATACACAATAATGGTAAAGATCAGTTGAAAACTTTTGATAGTAAAGTCGATGAAGGAATATTCTTAGGATATTCTCAAGTCAAGAAAGCTTTCGAGTTTACAACCGTAGGACTTTTATTGTGGAGGAAACACCTCATGTTGTTTTTGATGAATCTATTTGTGTTCGTAAGAAATCGAACATGATGCAATGAACCGACTAAGAGGATCACCAGATTAAGCCCTAAAATAAAGATAAATCATCCAATCGAACCTCGAAAAGAAGAAGTCACCACATTCTATGATTGGAGGACTCGGACCAGATAAGGAAGTTCGTGATGGAACTCGGGATGGTGAGCCTCAGAAAAACAACACTCCAAAGGTGACCAATCTGACAGACACCGCCTCGAACTCGGTATGTGATGCCAATGAAGATGTGGTCACAAATGAGGCAAATTCTCAATCTATCAACCAAAGGAGAAAAATGTCTCGACAATGTTCTCGAATAGAATTTCCCCGAGGAAGATGATTCTCTTTCTCCTTTTCTCGTTGTTCCCCGAGTTTGCTTTGATTTAATCGAACCTAACATCTCAAATGTTGAGGATATTATTGAAGGGGAACATCAAGAAGGAAATGGTTAGGTAGTCATCCCTACAAGTCGATTGTGGGTGATCTAACCGAAAGTGTTAAGACAAGAAGGTTCCATGGTGAGAGTGCACTATTCTCTTTGCTTCCTTTCGAGAAAGAACCCGCACGAGATTGGTGAAGCTCTACAAGATTCTTATTGATTATCAAGTTATGCAAGATGAAATGAATCAATTCTCAAGGAATGAAGTATGGGAGTTGGTAGATAGACCTGAAAGGCACAATGTCATTGGAACCAAGTGGGTTTTCAAGAATAAAAGAGATGAAAACAACAACATTGTAAGAAACAAGGCAAGGCTAGTTGCACAAGGTTATTCCCAAGAAGAAGGCTTGGATTATGATGAAACCTTTGCACCGTTGCAAGACTAGAAGCCATCGATTGATTCTTTCATATACTGCCCACATGAAGTTCACATCTATCAAATGGATGTGAAAAGTGAATTTCTGAACGGTGTGCTTAAAGAAGAGGTTTATGTGGAACAACCTCCTGGCTTCAAACAGAATGACCAAGTTTATAGGCTCAGAAAAGCTTTGTATGGTCTCAAGCAAGAACCCAGAGCATGGTATGATACTCTTTCTCAGTTTCTTACTGACCATGGTTTTGTCAAAGGGATCATTGATAGAACTCGCTCGGGATAGAGGATGGGGAAGAGATCTTACTAGTTCGAGATATATGTTGATGACATCATTTTTGATCTCCAAACCATCACCGTGAAAAAGTTTTCAACACCGATGAAAGGCAAGTTTGAGATGTCAATGATGGGAGAGATGAATTTCTTTCTAGGTCTTCAAGTGAAACAATCAAAGGGAGGAATATTCATCAACCAGCAAATACACCGTAGATCCGATTGCAAATATGGTGTACAAAATTGCAATGCGCTTAGGATTCCTATGAATACTAACTACAAGATGGATCCCGATTCGGGAGGCAAATCGAATCATACCGATTATAGAGGAATCATTGATCATTGCTCTATCTCACGACAAGTAGACCGATATAACATTTGTTGTTGGGATATGTGCAAGATACCAAGCTAATCCTAAGACTAGTCACATGGAGGTCGCCAAAAAGATACTAAGATATCTTAAGGGCACAAAATGAATAGAGGATTATGGTATCCAAATGATGATAACCTCAATTAACCGTTACTCGATGTCGACTACGGAGGTTGTAGAATTGACAGAAGTCCACAACAGAACATGTCAATTTCTAGGAAAGCAAGTCGATATCTTGGTTTTCAAAGAAATGCACCTCGAGAGAAACCAAGATTACCGGGTTTAATACATGGTCGCAGGAAGTCAAGTTGTGGCTCGATTCTTTGGCTCGCATAACAATTAAGGGATTATAAAGTTGAAGCCAATGAAGTACCAATATTTTGTGACAACAATAGTGCCATTGCTATTTCACAAAATCCGCTTATTGCACACCGATGCAAGCATGTGGATATCGACATCACTTCATTAGAGATCATGTCGAGAAAAAAGGACATAAGGATGGAGAAAATTCATAATGATAGGCAAAAGAGTCGATATCTTGACTAAACCTTTGGTCAATCAAGATTTCGTGAACTTTCAAATTGAATTAGGGATGTTAGAACCGTGTATATAGAGTAAATCAAAAAATTGAAGATTCTCGGATGCATGAAGCTTTCTCGCAATTCTCTTGAGAAACTCGGATAAAATGGAAATAATCGAATCGAAGTCTCGAAACTCGATTTCTTCAAGGTCAAGATTTCAAGAAAGATGTTGAACCCATTCAAGACTTCGATTATAATCGACATTTTATCAAGGATAGTACTCAGTAAGTCTGATAGAGGGAAATTAGTCTGAAGAAGTAAAGACTCATGCGACTCATTTATTGCTCAAGTAAAACTCAGTAATCATTCGCAATAAATACAAAACACCGAGGAATGTTTTTTGGGCGGATCGCTTTAAATTCAAGAAGGTCAATAAATATTTAATGCTCGCCACATTATTGACCAATGAGGATATTTTGGCGGCTTACTTTTTAGAGATCGTTTGTTCAGATAATTCGATTAATCGGAGATTAATCTCAACCGCTGTTTTTCACCTAACCAACACGATTCTCCACGATCTCGGCTATATATACCCCTTTAAGCCATTCAAGCCAAAATTTTATCAAACCCTTCGTTCCCAAATCCTCTGAAATTAAAAATCCCTTTGCCCAGAAATCTCCAAACCCTAAAACTTCAAATTCTTAAATCAATCTCTAAAATGGCCCCAACCTTGTTCGAGAAATTAGCCATAACCAACAAGTTGTGGTACGAGTTTGTTGTCTCACTTGAAAGAACAACCAACTCAAAGCCAGAAGAGGAGGCTCTGCATATGATTCGACTGTCTAAACTCACCCATCTAGTCGCAGTTTCCACCCGCACTCAGAGTTCGCAAAAGAGGTAATCGAATTCATCTCAGAATTTGAGAATAGATGAAGAAGATGGTATGCATTCTTCGATTACCACATCACATTTAGAGCATTCGTCAAAATACGTCGATTTTGAGAGGGATTTGTACATAATTCCGAAAAATCTTAATGATGTTTTTGAGCTCTGTGATAGAGGAGAGGATCCTGCGATGTATATGTCGGCAGAGAGAGAGCGAGAGTACCTAGATAGGATTGCCGAGAATCTATTAAATTTGAGGCGACATTGCATAAGAGGCATCTAAAGCCACAATATCGCAGTCTTGATGGATATTGTGAGCAAGTGCATCATGAGTCTTCAAGGGAGTTTTGAGCGCATTAGTACCCCAAGCTCGATTGATGGCGGCGATCGAGGCATCTCCTACCACCGACTTCAACTGGCTGAAATTCTTAATTCAGATGGTGACGGAGCAAGCCAAGGTCATAAAAAGGGTCAATGGGGCAATCACGATGAAAGGCAAGATCCACTATGCCACCAAAATTGCTTATATTTTGGAGATGTGCAGAGAGGAGGAGGATATCTTCGCCAACTCAACCCCATTCCCTAAATCCAAAATTCTCTTCAAGCCCATCACGGAAAGAAGGTGCCATTCGAGGGAAAAGAGAAAGAAGGTAGAATCACCTTCGGGTCAGCCGAGAAAGAGACCCAACAAACCGGGGGAAGGTTCTGTTGGAGGCAAAAATGGAGCAAGGAGCAAAACCGATGAAGCGGAAGGATCTTGCTCCAAAGCGCAAAAGATTGGTGGTTCTCACCGACGGCGGTAGCAGATGATTCTCGAGGAGATACAACCCGAGGGCAAAAACCGCCAGAGTTCGCCATTACAAGTGTTGGCTCAGGTTATCTCCAAGACACAGGATCAGACTGAGGAGCCGGTCTTCTCTGAGGTGCTCGAGACATCACTCAATTCAGATAAAATTTCTCAGAAATTTTGAAAGGAGCTCGCACTCGAGATGCCTACCTCGGGGATGTGCGGAACTCGCACAGACGAGCCAAATTTCCCGAGTCAACCAAGATGTGCGTGCTCGTACCGACGAGCCAACTCAGACTAAACCGAGGATATGCCACCAAAGCCTCAAAACCCACTCAGATGCAAACCGAGGACCAATGCACAAACTTCAGACACTACCGAGGCTCAGAGCAAAATATTCTTGATGAGCTCCAGAGTGATCTATCGCTTGATCCCTTAGCGTAAGTTTCATCGAACCGTAGAGCCCGAGATGGAAGAAGGGCGAGGCTAAAGAAGGCGAATTGGAGGAGCAAGGGGGAATGGTTCATCTTGACCGCTACCCCCGAGCTTAGCTCATACCCCGATCCGCAAGATGTTTTCTTGATTAAGGACGATAAGGTATATCCTCAATCGACTCTTCCCGAGATGCTTGATATTGCCGCATTCGAGGGGGAAGATCGTGGAATGAGGAGACAAACCTTCCCGACCGACTTCTCGGGGTTTAGAAGACAAAGCTCAGATGAAAAAAATTCCGATTTTGATGAGCCGTTCGAGGAAGCTTAGCCGAGAAGAAAACAATCAAGTTGGTGCCCCGAAAGCAAAATGGAGACAAATCCAAAGATGGAGATGGGGACCAACAGGAGATGCCGAGGATCGGGCCTCAAATGGAAAAAGAGACTTCATTGTCGATCAACCTCGGTGATCGGTTAAGACTCTTCAGTACCTTTTGGCACTATTAACAATTATGCCAAAGTTACCGAAAAGTACTATCTTTAATTCTCAATTATCGATAAAATGATCGAGGCTCAATTGGAGACTGGAGCTCAGGATGAAGCTGAAGCTCAGGATGATCAAACAGCACAGAAGGTGCAGAAGGTTCCTGAGATTGATCTCACTCCCGTAATGGAGAAACTTGAGAAGATTGAGCCAATGGCGATCAAAATTGCTCAGATGGAAGAAACGTTGGCCAATCAAGCTCGCATAAATGGAAGGTCTTAGCCATTCTTCGTAATCGGTGCAGATACAAAAACACTCGACCACTCGATGACCTCCATGGAAGAAAAGCTAAATGAAAAGTTTGGAGGAGTCAACGCAGAAAGTTAAGTCTTTGAAATGAAACAAGCACCGTGAATCGATCAATTTCTAGAGGTGAAACTGGCAGAGAAAAATGAGGTGCTGATCAAATCTGCTGTTGAGGAAATGAGCTCAGTGCTCATGACCAAGATGACAGAGATGCTTAAAGATGCACTCTCTGGCCAGTTTGCCCACTTATCTGAAGAACTTTCTGTGGCTAAGAACCACATCAGGAGAATGGAAGATGAGCAAGATCAGTTAGCAGGAGAGATCCGGCCAGTGAGCAAAGAGCAAGATCACATGGACACAGCGTTCTCTCAGACTTCTTCCAAATTACTATGCCGAAGAAGGGGAAAAGGAAGGTGAAGACCTCGTAAGTTCATGGCACGTGCTTTGGAGAAGAAGGCTCGGAAAGATGTTTGAAATGTACAATCTAGCCAAAGCCTTAAAAGAAGTTGAAGCTACCGATAAATTGAAATTAAGCCAAGTGGAGAAGTTTATCTACACTCGAAGTTTCGAGCAAACCATGCTTGAGGTTGCAAGAGAGAAACCGAAAAGCTAGAACTAAGGTTGGAACAAGCCAGCCGGTCTTTGAATCGCCTATGAAGAGGAAAAGCCTTGGGCGTTGTTCAACTCAGAAGTAAGCGTCATGAAGGCTTCTAAGCCAATCCAGAGAAAGTCGATTCGATGATGAAGATGCGAAGAATCTGAGTCTCAACCTCGTAAGAAAGTCTTCAACACCAGAGATGCTCTGAAGACACTCCAATAAGAACAAGCTAAGAAAGCTGCTGCTTCGGTCTCAGGAGCGTCTGTGATCAGAAAGAAGATAGACGAAGAGCAAAAGCGAAGGAGTGACTTCAGAAAGTTTGCGAGCAAGAGGAAGGGAACATCGAAAGCGCTGAAGTGGCCCCACGTTGACAAATGGATGCCCATTAAACTCAACGACATGTGGGAAGAAGTGAAGAGAACCTTCTGGTTCAATTACGATGTTCTTAGGGAATGGAGAGGGGAAGGCTCAGATCAGAACGAAGCTTTCATTGAATATCTTCTAACCTTCTATCCAAAGTATCTCCAAGGCTGGATTAACCTTGCGGATGAAGGTGGAGTACAGATAGTAGCCCCTGGTCCATATTCATATCCTCCTCCAAGACTTGGTAATGGCTTGGTAAATGAGAAGGCCATTACGCAAGAAATTGCTCAGTATGCTGGTCAGTTGGGATTAACAGGGAACAGTCCGGACATCATCAAGGAGAGGAATGAGCTAAAGAAAAGATTTTTCGGAATGTTCAACCTGGAGGTGCCAGCTGATGAAGTCGAGAATGAAGCAAACTGAAGAGCCGAATCTGAAGACTGAAGACTGAGGAACTCAGAAGATTCTGTAATCTTTAAATTTTGTCTTTTTGATTTTGTTGATAAAAATCTCATTGTAATCTATAATGGTATACTTATCATCAATGAAGATTTATCATTATGCTCAAAAGATAATACCTTATTATCTTATTTACATGTCTTTTATTTTTATATGCGATTGTATGTCTCTGAACTAACTGAATGATGATATGGGAAAATTGTTTAAGTATTTAGTAATGAACTACTTAAAGAGATTCATTACTGAAGAAATTACTGAATGTCTTAAGTGTTGGAAAAACTCTCTGAATGTATTGAGAGATTCTATGATTCAGAAATTGTTGAGAGACAACCAATCTTGTGATATGATAAACTGAAACCTGAGTATAGGTTATGTATTTGTAACAAGATAGGTTTTGGCATCATCAAAAAGGGGGAAATTGTTGGGAGATGAATTTAATAAAAGATTATATGATTTTGATTAAGATCCCAAAACCCCTGAGTATGACATGTTCAGAATGATCTTGATAATTGAGTCGATTAAGTTTTAGAGTATTCGTGATGTTATCTCGCAAAATGTATAGTCGCAGATATAGTTCAGATAGGTTCTCAAGACTCAAGAACTCAAGATAAGTTTTCAAGAAACCAAGTTTCAAGATGAAATCAAGTCTCAAGACTCAAGATGAAATCGAGAATCTAAAGACTCAAAGGAGAAATCGAGACTCAAGACTCAAGATGAAAAAAATCGAGATATCAAGACTCAAAGATGAAATCGAGAACCTAAGACTCAAAGATATATCACCAAGATAAATCAAGACTCGAAAGACCCGAAGACTCGTAAGACCCTCAAGACTCGTAAGACCTCAAGACGCAAGATCAAGACCGAGAAATCAAGATCAAGAATATCGAAAGCACAAAGAATTATCAAGACTCGAATGTATCGAATGCTCGCGATGAACCCGAATGTTCCGAGGCAATCAATATATCTATCTCAAGGATGCAATATCGAGAGAAACGCGATGCCTTAGAAAGTTAGATATTGCCAAGACATTCAAATGCGCATAAAAGGAACTAAGTCGGCGTTTGTTAAGGTTATATCAAACTGAGAGTTTGTAACCAAAAGAGTCGTTGAAGGTGTCTACCTTTAATCAAGACAAAAGTCAAAAAAGATGAAGACGACATCGCACCATACCGACAATCGACAAAGGATAAAGTCAAAAAAAAGATGTCGATGTACGAAAAGTTCCAGATCATAAAAAAGTGAAGACCGACTACATGAAAGGCTATTGCCTAAAACATGTTAGTTAGGGAGTTTCAAACCCTAAATATAGCCGTTTCTCACACACCATAAGAGGGAACTCACGGCTATCTCTCCAACGGATAGTTTTCAAAGAGTGACCTTGGTGAATGCCTATAAATACTTGGTGACCCTCTACTTTGTAAGGTTACGGAAATTTATACGCAACTCAAGAGCTCAAACTTATTCTTGCAAAAAGTTAAAGCACTCAAATACCTTGAATTTCCCAAGTGCTTCTATATTGAAGAGAGCTCACTTTACTAAGCCTAGCTTGATAAGATTTATCCAAAGCTTAGTCGAGATATCCTAACCCTTTGCATTGTGCTTCATTGTAAAGGATATCTCATCCTAGTTGAAACCAACCAAGAAACCCCAAACCCTTGAGAAGGTAGTTGGAGTGTGTTTGTTGGTGAGTAGAGTTGTAAAGAGTTAGTAAACTACGCGAGTAGTCGAAAACTCTAGAGGAGAAGTTAGTAAGCTACTGAGGGGTAGTCCAAAGCTTGTGTGTGATTGAGTAAGTAAACTACGGAGGTAGTCGAAAAACTCAAGGTCGGGTTGAGTAAGTAAACTACGGAGTAGTCGTAAAACTCGTACGAAGTTGAGTAAGTAAACTACGAGGTAGTCGAAAGCTCGAAGATGATAGTGAATTTCTCTCAAGAGTCGAGAGAGTGGATGTAGGAGCTTGAGTCTCTGAACCACTATAACTGCTGTGTTCTTTATTGCTTTCCTTATCTGTGCTTAACTGCTGCATTGACTTGATTTTGAAAGCATACTTTTCACTGATATTCAGTTGGAATCAATCCACCGAAGTTGCATAAGTGAATCACAAAAAAATCACTATTTCATAAAGGGAAGGTTTTTCAAAAAAGCTTAAAAACGAGTATAATCTAAGGGCCAACCATTTTCAGACGATCGAGTAGCTAGAAACAGAGATAGTTATCAAACCGAACTCTCTTCCGAGGATTCAAGAAAGCTAGTTATCCGATCCAAGCAACTCAGGATCTCTGAACACTCGAGATTCAATTGGGATTATCTCGAGGTATCCGAAAAGCACTTCGGGATCACCGCCTCGAGACTTTGACTCGTGAGCGTCTGTGCTTCTCGAACTTAATCTTCGAGATTATCGACCCAAGTGACCTCGAAGAAGAAGAAAAAGTTTTAAAATCACTGAACACGTGTATTCCCCCCCCATACACGTGTAAGACTCGTTTACACCGGGACCAACAAAGTCGATTAAAGCTACAGTCAACAAGCAAATTAAGATTAAAGCTACAGATCGCATAAGTCAAAAGAAACAACACAGCAATGGAATAACATAATTTTTTCATTGATAAAGACCCGGAGGCCAGATTTACAAGTTACAAGTGATATCACAAGCTACAAATGCTACAAGTTATCTTCAAGTGGTATTACAAGTACAAGAAGACCCGGATGTCAAAGCATAAACCATCAGCCCTAAGGCCACCCTAGGCAGGGAACGCAAGAGAGAGTTCAAGGTATGACGCTCTCATTTTCCCTCGATCCTAAGAAGGGGCATCAGAGAGGCTTCGAGAATCCTGAGCCAATCTCAAAGCTTCGGAAGGAGGAGCAAGAGAGGCTTTGAAGGATGTCCATGCCGGAAGCCCTCAGACGTAAATTCAACAGGACTTCCAGCTATTAAATGGGGGGCACAGTGCCAAAGGTTTGGTCACAAGGACCAAACAGACACTTGTGTCGCATGCAAAAATTGAGCTTGATATATGGAGATCAGCTGTTGACTGATGCAGACCATATACCTAACTCACGTTTTGTTTTAGACTAAGTCTGTTGATACTAATTCGGTCATCTCGATAGGCGCACAAGGTGCATACGGTTAGGAGAATTGCCTTCTCATTTGCTTTAGCAGATCCGCCTCCACGGTGGTAAAGAAGCTTAGCATTGATCGTATGTGAAATCTTAGATGACGATGAAAGCAGTGTGAAGGAACACACAGGGTTGATTTGAGAAGCTGAATTCATTGGAAAAGGGCTAAAGGTTCCCACCGTAAGTTTCACCGGAAATAAGGAACTCATCGGAAAAGCATGAAGGATATGCTAAAGAAGATGAAATGGTTTATGATTGTGTTGTGTTTGCCTAACACCCCAGGCTAATTTATAAAAGGAAATTAGGGGTATAAATGCAAATTTTATCTTCTCAGAAGATCTTAAGAGAAATTTGCATTGACAACGCGTTAGGAACACGCGGCTAATGGTTGGATGAGTTAACGGTGTGATTAAATCACAGCGTATCTATGCCATTATTACGGTATGTCAAATCGCGCCGATTTAGGAATCGAGGCGACTTTTGGCTCCCCGAAGTAAAAGTTTTGGCGGGAGATGACTTCAGTAAATGCGAGCTGATTAGAAGAAGACTGGAGGATATAGAGTATCAGAAAAGAGGATCAGATAAGTGGCGAAGTGTTTCAAGCAAGAATCTGATCAGATAAGTGAGATATTGTTGGGAAATGCATAAGGCAACCATCAGATAAATCAACAAAGTACCAGATCAAATAACCGTGGTAACTAATTAATTACAATATCAATAAGTCAGATACGCTCTCTTATTTATCTCTTTCTGAATACATTATATGCGTTATTTATTTTTATTTATTTATTTTACACTATTCATGACGCATGCTCTGCAAAGCTTTTAATGCGGACTTGGGAAAATGTTTTCAAAACGTTTTATTGCAATTTTTCGAGTCCGGAAAACGAGAAGACTACTTATCTCAACCGTGTGATCAAAATACTTTTTGGCCGACTAATCTCAGCCACCGATTTTAAAACACGGATACTTGAGTACTTTGGAAAGTTGTGCAAAAAGGTTTTCCCTTGTATTTTACAAAATCCAAATTTTTCTCAGAAAACCGCTTTCCACTACTTCGTCATCTCAAAGCTCTTAAAAGATCATATGTTTTAAAATCTTCAGAGAATTACCTTCGAAATCATTTGATTCTACCCTTCCGATTTCTAAATCTTTCGAATCAATTACTGGTAATTCCTTGTTTTAAATTAATTGCATGATCTAAATTTCTCTATGGTATCTAGGTTTACGAATTGTATTTCTGTAATTTTTATAGGAACTAGACGCTTACTTGCTAAATTGATGCTGAAATTACTAGTTTGACTGAATTTATTGAAATATCTTACTCAAACTAAACATCAATTTGCATATTGTACAGAAATGGCACATCTTGTTTCAAGACCGGGCCAAGGGAAAAAGTACTGCATCTTTGCATCAATGAAGAAGGACATCATTGATGAAAAGTACGTAGTCTTCACCATCACCTCAGATCCGGAATCGCTAGAAATTCTGGAGTGCCTTCGAGAGTGTGGACTGGAACGATATTGCTCTACTCATCAGAACATCGTTCACACCCATGAAGCCCTGGAGTTTCTTTACAATCTGCAGAGGGATGAAGACAATGATGCTGACCTGATTTCTTCTGCAGAGGGATGAAGTTCGAGTGACGAATGACGATCTACAGAGCCTAACTCGAGGAAGCCTCAATCCAGAGACCTACACGACTGCTGTAGGAGAAATGGAGTTTCTTGAAGCCGAACTGTTGAGACCAGCAAACAAGGAGAACACGACGAACGTCAAAACCTCCTATCTGAAGAGAAAGTATCGCCTTCTTCTTGAAATTGTTCAGAAGGTGATCATGTGCTCAACTTACATCCTTGATGCGGTCACTTCTTACAAGATAAGTGTCATGGCTGCAATAATCAAGAAGGCTTCAGACATCGATTGGTTGGGTATGGTCAAAATAAGACTGAGAAAAGACTCCGGGAAGTTCGAACTGACCCAGAGCAATGAAGTGTGCTTATCTTCAAAGTGCTCATTCATACACAAAATCTCTATCATTCTGTCAGATAAGCTGCCACAAAATTATGAATGGAACGAGAATGGAGCGAAGATTTACCAAGCAAAAGCACAAGGCCATATCTTGGGCAAGGATGAGTCCCTACCGACAAGCCGATGAGGATCCGACTCCTTATGTGCCCAAACCCAAGGGAGAAAATAAAGGAAAAGATAAGGCAACTGCATCGTCTGACGTGCAGGAAAAGGCCATTCCAGAGAAGAGGATGAAGAGGAAGGATCTGGCCAAGAAACCAGATGCTCAAAGAAAAACGCCGAAGAGAGTCTCATCTCCTCTCAAGATCGCTTCCAAGTTCTCGCCAAGCCGCCTAGCGAATCGGAGGATCTGGATGCAAGAAGAATCGAAGAGGAGATAGCATCCGCTTCTAAGCCAACTATCGAGAAGTAAGGAAGAGCAGATGATCGCAGCAGAAGGAGAGAAATCACCGAGGGATGTAGTGGAGCAACCGAGGAAGAATCACCATCTGATTCTCTACCTCTAACCAAGATCTTCCAGAGAGCAAGGTCGCCAATGCCCACTTCCAAATCACCATCACCCTCTCCTCAAAAATCATCACCTCCACCCTCTCCCCACAAAACCTTCTCACCCTCACCCTCACCAACATCTCCCACACCACCAATCAATGAACCAGTTCAGGAAACTGAACACCCTCAACACGCTGAAAACGAACCTGAACTACAAACATCCCAATCTCCGATCCAGTCTCAAGAACCTAAGAGATCCGACGAACGTGTGTCCATCTCTCATAATCCCTTCAACACCAGAACAGTACTTGCTTCACGTGCTCCAGAGAGCCCCATCATAAGGATAATGAAGCAACATATCAAAGATAATCTGCTGGATCTATGCCCCGAATTGGATCAACATCCCGCATCCAAAGAATGATAGAAGAAATAGTGTTCTGGAGGGATATCAGACGGAAGAGCATTGAAGAATTTCTGATTCTAATGACAACTCTGGGATCAGACTTCTTTCTAGACTTGGAGTTGAAATGTCTAAACAATGCTGGGATTGAAAGTGCTGTTGAATTGGCATCAGACAATGATATCAGATGGCTGATTCACGAAAGGTTCGGAATTGCTAATAACAGGGAGGAAACCGTTCGACCTCCTACAGATCATGAGGGAGCTGCCGATGAACCAAGAATGGGTGTTGCAGATGAGACCCAATTTGGCAAGGCTTCAACATCCTCTGAAATTATACTTGCTCAATCGCATATGATGAGCTCGATACCCTAGATCATCATACTCGGAAGATTCGAGGATGGGATCAAGACCGCATTTGAAGATAAATTCGCATGCGCACGAATCAAATTAAAAAGAAATCTAATGAAGCGATATGAAGATGAGCAAGCAAAACTAGTTGACAAGGAACGAAGTCACACAGTTGGGATGCACAATGCCATCCTTGCTGAAGTAATGCAACTAGTATATCCTCTTTGTCCTCAAGATTTCAAACTCTAAACCGACAAACTCTCGGTTCGGATAGAGATGCTCAATCGCCGCATTATTCATACTTTTGGAGAGTGTCTCGGCATCCTTCAGACAAGACCAACAACCACTTGGATATGGGTTGGAAACATTTTCTAGCTTCTACGTAACGTCAGCAAGAACCAGAAATTGAAATCGCCAGATCTCAAGAATATCTTTTACACACTCATCTGAATCCATTTCTCGCCACAAACTAATCAATTATTCTCTTTGTTGTCGAGGAACTCGAGAGGAGATCTCAATGAAGACAATTAATAGCTCAACCAAGAAGATGTCCAACCTATTTGATGCAACCAAAAAAGGGGGAAGGAAAAGAGTCCGAAAAGAGTCTAAAGGAAAAGAGAATACGTAAAAATAGACTCAAGAAAAAGAGAATAAAGAGAAGGAAGAAAAAAAATTGACTCGCATTAAGCTTGGTAAAATTTTCATCTCTACCAAAAACCATCAGATTCGACTTGCCGAATCGTCCATCTACCGATCTCGTTCTTTGAAATGAAAAGAAAAAACGAGCAACACACAAGAAAGAGATCACCGATAAGAAAAGTGCTCTTTTCGGTTCTTTGCCAGAGTCGACAAGATTGAAGACTTCTTCTTCGTCCGTTCGTAAAAAGAATGGAAATCGATGATCGTGCCAAAGCCTTGAACTCGCTAAGAAATTAGTCAAGAAGATGAACAAGATAAACCAACAAGTGAGAACAAGCAAAGAACAAACACGAGGAGGAAGAAAGGCAAAGGCAAGATGATGAAAGAATTAGTTCTTAATAAAGATCGACTAGATTCGCTACCTAAGGCCCGATTATTCTCCACCCAAAGTCGATGACTCTGAACAAGTTCAAGAGCGAACTAAGAACAGAAATAAAAGTGGCCGTTTCTATATCAAGAAGCGAAGTTAGCAGAGGCTAAGGGACTCAAAACATTACTTACATCCGGCCGAAAAAGGAAGAACGAAGCGTTTGATCTGCAGCAGAGGAGATTGCTTGGGAGAAGAATGCCCTTCCGCACTGCAGCTCACACAAGATCCGCACCGGGTAAAGGCATCCTCATTTCACGCAAAGATTTGCTTCGAATCCATGGGATCGTAAAGGTTTTGAGAATGGTTATGTAATGACGCCTACATCCCGGAGAAGATTCCAATTCATCAAGATCGGTACATCAAAAAAATGATGATGAATTCGAATCGTTTAAATGAAACAAAGTATCCGACTTCTACCGCCATCCGACGGTGATGAAGAAGGCAAGATCATGTCACTTATACCGTGTGAAGCTCCACCCTTTGAACCACTTCCTTCCACCTTCAAGGCCCGCAAAACAAGCTAGATCTCTTAAATTCAAGAATATCTACTATGGACTTGTATGTTGTTTTAAAAAAGAGGAATCCATAGAAAAAGAAGAGTGGACAAACTAATGCAAAGGATGTACAAGATGTTTGCATCCCCAATGAACCCTCACTCAAATGTTCAAGTACACTGAAGAAGACAACTTGGAATCGATGATAGAGTTCACAATTTCATGTATTCTACAATGCACACACCTATCTCAATGAAATTTTCCATCTCATCGATTCTAAGACAACATCTCATTGTCTTCGAGGTATGTACTATTTTAGGTAGCATCATCTACATTTCCATTCATGGTATCTGCTTTTTGTACGATTAAGTATGGTTAAGTGTTTTGGTTCCATCAAAAGGGGGAAATTGTTGGGAAATCAGAACTTAGTTTTTAGATGGAAGTTTCAAAAACAAATTTGACGATATATAGGACCAATGACTTTTACATTGGAGTCGATGATGACTTAGAATCGATTAAGATGACCAAATTTGAAATGTATAGATAGTCAAGTAAAGATAGGTCACATATTGAGGGGAACTCAATATAATCGTTTATCTATGTATAGGTCAGTCGAAGCATCGATGACCCATATTATAAGGTCAAATTTCACCGATCTTAATCTGATTCTAAGTCATCAGTCCGACGGTCCTATTACAACCTGAGAACTTCCATCAAAACTAAATTACAGATTTCAAGAAATAAGACATCAAGATCGTGAAGACAATCTCCTTTGGATTATGATGAGAATTTCCTCGAATCTAGATCTTCTAGACAAGAAAATACTCATTGTAAAAATAATAATTATAACAATGAGAATTATTATTAATGAAAACAATATAATCCACAAAGATGAATTTGATCCCGAAATAATTTCTTTGATGACTTTAAAATATAATTTTATGGATTTTACAAACTTTTTAAATTTTTTCTAAAGGTTCTGATTAATGATGAAATTTAATAATCCTAAATGGGATAAGTTTAGAATTTGGTATTTTAAATCATTCTCAAAAGATGATTTAATAAACCTTTTATAAATTAAAACATAATGAAATTACTTATTATGTTCCTTGGTTTACGAAAAACCTTTTAATATTATATTTCACCATAGAAAGGTTATAAAATAATTTTTGGTGGTGTACAAAAATTTGTTTACCCTCCTCAAGATTGAAAAAAAGAATTTTCTTCCATTCTCCGTAAGAAAATGATGTCTTACAAATTCAAAAAGATGTTAATCGATGATTGAGCAAAATAATTTTTGAATCTTTATCTCTGCTAAGACAATAAAGTTGATAAAATTATCTCTAAAAATAGATTCTCAAAATAAATAAAATAATATAGGTAGATAATAATAATAATGATTATAAAAATTCGATCAATCTCACCATACTGTTGACAATCAAAAGATATATTTCAATGATTTAGATGATAATCATGAATCTTCTACAAAAATAAAATGAATATCAATCGCCTAATGTTCCTAATGAAGAACAAAAAACTTTTTTCAATAATTCTTATTCGAAAAAAGGTTTTTATGAATGGAATATTGATGGTGGAAGATAATCATATTTTCACTCAATGTCATGATGCTTATGATAGTTCTCAAACTTGAATAATGATATTTGAAAGCGAGCAAAACAACGACATGCGTGCACAAAAAAAAAAAGAGATGACATTATGGGATAAGACACAGATTATAATCGAATGGACAAAAAGAACGAGCTAATGATGCCTCCACGGAAATTCCACGCCGATAATCGAGCATCGCTCACAATCATATCCTACAACCTACCTAATATAGATGTTTTAATATAATTCAAATTGCTTATCCAACGGATTGCCTAACAACTACTCTTTGATTTTTGAGGGTCTATAAAACTATGGGATCGATTTGTTTCATTTTTGGAAGAGAAGGACCAACAAGTGAGAACAAGCAATTCTAGAACAAACACTCTTGGAGACACTCCACACTTAATTTGATGGAAGATCTTGTAAAAGAAGCTAAAAATCCATACTATTCTTTCATTTCTCAAGAAAAAAATTTCAAGTCCAAGTCTCCATTCAAAAGAACACTACATTTGAAGATTATTCTTAGAGTGTTCATCCCATTAGTTCTTAGCAAGAAATCCTATCCACTAACTCGATTATATCTGCTATACTTGTCAAAAGCATCGATAGATTTCAAGATTGAACCCTCAAAATCATTCTTTACCCAAACGCATAAAGGTTAAGTTTAAAGGTTGGTGAGATAATTATTTGACTTTTCAATGATTCTTTGATTCTTAGAATTTTACCGGGTCAATATACCAATAAATATGAAAATACCGGAACTCTTCTTTTTAAATATGAAAAATCTCGATGGTATAAAGATATCTTCCTAATTTATTTGCCGAAATGGATATAAGTCCCCATTATAGGTCTTATACTTTTGGTCAAATTAAGTTTGTAAAGAGTTTTTAGAACTCAAATTAAAAAATCAAATTAAAAAAAGATAATCTTACTGGAAAGAAAAAATTAGGTCATCTCGCCATCCATAAATCTAAAAAAAGGATATAATTCCCAAAAAACAGTTAAAATAACAAAAGTAAAAAGTAGGTTAAGGTTCCCCCATTAAGGGGAAAAGGGCAAGATTAAAAATCTTGATATTAATGAAGAGTTAAAAGACGAAATCGGGTTTAAAAAATCTTCAATGAACCACTATAAAAAGTCTTGTGTGCATTTACTTGCTTTCATCAAACTTGAATCCTCTTATTGTTGCTTTACACAAGTCACACAATAAACTCATGAGTTTTAAAAAAAATCATTGAACAATTTCATGATTCTTTAAAGAATGAAGACAATATACATATTCTAAAAAGTTAAAATTTTAATATTGAAAAGAATCATTTATCTACCATTAATATTTAGATTATATCACATAAATTGTATAAAATGTAAGATTTCTCTTCTTATAAATAATTCTTATAAGAAATATTTTATTGCTATGATTTGATAAAATGGTGTTTATCTACCATTTATGATTATATCACATAAATTGTCATACGCCTTTAGGAATAATTCCTACTAAGTTTTTTGAAAAACTACTCATTCACTTTCTCATGCAGGTGGATTAGCCAGCATAAGACAAGGAATATTTTTAACCTTTTCTTTTATCCTGATAACAACCTTAATATGATCATTATTCCAAGAAGAATGATTCTTTTTAAGCCTATCATATAAGATAGTGGAATCTTCAGCAAGATTCTTAATATAAGAAGACACATAATTAAGGCTTCCTAAGAATCTATGTAACTGTGTTTTATCAGTTATAATGTTAGGGAATTTATTACCAAATTCAATACTTCTTTGAATTGGAGTAATATTACCCTTATCAATAATATGACCAAGAAATTTTACTTTAGTCTGGAATAAAACCAACTCTACCTTTGATATATCAAATTACAGATCATTATAGGAATATAATTCCAAATGCACATGATAGTAGAGTATATTTAAGTCAGGTCATGATTCAATACAAGTATTCTAGCCGTCCATAGAGGTGGCGATCATCAGAAATATAAATATAAAAATAAAATAATAACAATTATACCTTAATGAACCTTTACCATAAACAAACTTATAAACAGATTTATTACAAGGCTACAAGGGTTGCACACAAGAGAGGGGTAGAGAGAGAAAAAAAGAGAGGGCGAGTCTAAACTCAAGCGTATCTCTTAAATGAATAATCAAACCTATTTATAGATGAAAGAGCCGGACATGAAACCCCGGTTTCCAAAATAAAAAATAAACAGTGCGGAAAAAACAAAACCGCAAAAGCTAAAAAGTAAAAAGTATGAATAGTAATTACTATTCAGGAACAGTTCTTTGTCTACTATCGTAAGCAATGACGAAATTTGATTTTGTCTGATACTATAGACACATCTTGCTGGAATGTGCTAAGTCCAAATCTTCACTAAATTGCCAATAATGAAGCTTGCTTTTTTAGGAGTTTAAGAGACTCCCTGAAATTGGCCAATTCTTGACGATGAGTTGGATAAACATTTCTTCCTTGATTTCCTCTTAGTGAAGCTTCAATCCATGGAATCCATACTTTCAAAACTCTAATCCTTTTCTTAAGAATTTTGAGATAATTCTTATCATTAATAACATTATTCTCATTATCAATAATAATTTGAGAAGGAATTCTCCAAATGTTGTAATGTAAGACTCATGTATCAGTCAGGAGATAGTATAATCTGGAATGAATTATTCCATGTTGAATATCTCATCCTTCCGTTGTAAAGGAAGTAAAGAAACCATTAGGGTAAGAACCTTCCATTAAAACTTGCCTTCTTTTAATTTCCCTTTGAGAGAATTCTTCAAAAGATCGAAACTTTCTTGAATAGAAAATTCCTGATCATCTTCATTTGGATCCTGCGCATCTTGAAGATCAGATCCAGAAATCATTGAAGCATCTGATTTTGAATCAGAAAAATCAACATCTTTGAATAAATCATTCTTAATATGATCCATATAAAGATCCACAATTTTTTCTTTTGAGAAAATACCAAAATACTTCTTAGAGTATTCGGAGAATGATAGAAGAGAACTAGAAGTCTTATCAACAGAAATTTTTCTGTATTCTTCCATTTTGGATTTAATCCGTGAAATATTTTTTGGTAATGGTGACTCATTAGAACCAGGGGTAATAACATTTAAGTTATTCCAAAATCGTGTTGTATGGATTCTCCATAAACAAGGTGTACCATGTTCAGTATAACCAAACTCTGGTCTCCATTTTAGAACCCATGGGATTCCAGAATCCACAAAAAACATACAAGTAGTTTTACCACTCGTATTCTGAGACTTTAAGTCTGAAGAAACAATAGTATATTCTTCTAAGATGTTTTTAACTTCTTCTGGCAAGATATCTGCCAAAGCCCCAAAATTTCCCCACCATGAGAAAAGTCAGTTAGGAATTTGATTCCTGCCAATGTTCTCACAGATTTTAATCAACCAAGTATGAGAATGCTTAGCATTCTGATACAATAATGTTTTATAAAAACTTTGAAGGTAATCCCAGTAATTGTACTGGTAAGTGGTATGTGTGACTTCATTAGTCATACTTCTTTCTGCAAAAGGTGAAGTTACCCATTCTTGGATGGAAATAATCTTTTTGATAATAAATTTAGAGTAATTGATAGCTTTACTCTTAGGAGGAAAATGCTGGATTTCAACACTTCCTAGACTAATGAGAATATTCTCATAAAATCCTCTGGATTTGTAAGTCTCAACATTCCAATTTGAATTTGGAAAATATTTTTCCATAAGAATCCATGGGGACTCTTTGAATTTCTCATCATCATCTTCAATAATAAGAATCAATTCTTTCTTAGAAGAATCAAAGAATTTGTATTCTTTTTGTGCAATTGAAGAATATGATTCTTCATCTTCTGCTTTTGAGGAATTGTCCTTAATTGGTAAATTCTTTCCTCTTTGTCTCAGGAATTCTTGAAACTCCTTTTGTACATTGTCTCCTTTTGAAGAAGAGCCACTTCCAGAAATATTCTGGTTAAAAAGGGATTTCTTCCCATGTTGTATAATCGGAGGATGGCCTCTTCCTCCTCTTCCTCTATAAGAGGAATATGGATTCCTTCCAGCATGACTCATTTCTATCATGAAGAAATAAATTCACGAGTTAAAAAATCTGGAAGATGATTATCCTTCCCTTGCTTATAAACAATATCAAAATCAAAATAAGGAAGATGCGATTGCCATCGGGCAAACATTTGTTTAAAAACATTATGTTCAAAATCTTTGAAGAGCATAAAAGTAGCACCACCAATGTCGGTTTTAATAGTAAATTTCTGATTATATAAATCATCCTGAAATTTAAGGACACATTTAACTATAGCAAGAATTTCTTTAGTAGTGGCAGAATAATTCTTCTGACTATTATTCCATTTACCGAAATAAAATCTAATGATATAATCCTTTTTATTATCAGGATTAATTTATTTTAAAATACCACCATACCCCAAATCTGAGGCATCAGTTTCAACAAATTTTTCCAAGAGGGATTAACCAGCATAAGACAAGGAATATTTTTAACCTTTTCTTTTATCCTGATAACAGCCTTAGCATGATCATTATTCCAAGGAGAATGATTCTTTTTAAGCCTATCATATAAGATAGCGAATCTTCAGCAAGATTCTTAATATAAGAAGACACATAATTAAGGCTTCCTAAGAATCTTTGTAACTATGTTTTATCAGTTATAACGTCAGGGAATTTATTACCAAATTCAATACTTCTTTGAATTGGAGTAATATTACCCTTATCAATAATATGACCAAGAAATAAAACCATTTTAGGTTTTGAAATGACAAGACCATTTTTAATGACCAAATTTTTAAACATATCAAGATGTTTAAAATGTATTTCAATATCTTTAGAAAATACAAGGATGTCATCAATATAAACAATAATAAATTCACTATAAGGATTAAAATGTCATTCATAATTTGTTGAAATTCTGACGGAGCATTTTTAAGCCCAAAAGGCATAACAGTCCATTCATAATGACCAAATGGAACATTAAAGACAGTTTTATACCTATCAGGTTGATTAATCTGAATTTGCCAAAATCCTGATTTTAAATCAAATTTAGAGAAAATAAGAGCATTGACTAGTCTGTCAAAAAGATCTTTTTTATTAGGAATAGGATGCCTAATCCATTTTAAAACCTTATTAAGAGGTTTATAATTAATAACTAAACGAGGAACTCCTCGTTCCTGCTCGGAATGTTTATTAACATAGAAAGCAGTACAAGACCAAGGAGAATTAGAAGGAGTTATAAGCTTCTTCTATAATAAAGAAGATATTTCCATTTTACATAACTCTAAATATTCAGAGTTCATTTGACAAGGTCTAGACTTAGTCGGAATTTTATTTTCTTTAAAATCTTCTTCATAAGGAAGAGAAATTATATGTTTCTTTCTGTCCCAAAAAGCATTAGGAAAATCATTACAAATTTCAATAGAAAATTTATTTATTAAAAATTTGATTTTATCCTGTAGTTTAGGATTATTTAATCTATCACTTATAGTAATATAATTAAGCTCATCTTTAAGAAAATTAATTTGATAATTTTTATTTTTAATTTGATCTTGAATCAAATTGAGAACCTTATGAATAGGTTTAGTGATAAACTTGAAAGTAATAGGTTTACCATTATAAATACATGTAATGCCTTTTTCACCAACAAAGGTAAGAGGATATATTTTAAATAGAAAAAGAAGACCAATAATCATTTGACTAGTGATGTCTTCAGCAATAAGAAAGTCATTAGGAATACAACAACCATCAACACAAACATAAGCATTTTTAAGCTTATAATTAATCTTTAAAGATCCTCCACCTGCATGACAAAGTGAATGAGTAGTTTTTTCAAAAAACTTAGTAGGAATTATTCCTAACTGTATGACACTTAAATCAGCACCACTATCAATCATAGCAATAAAATCTTTCTTATAAGAATTATTTATAAGAAGAGAAATCTTAGTATACCATTTCTGTGATATAATCATATTAATGGTAGATAAATGATTCTTTTCAATATTAAAATTTTCATCAATATCTAAGTATTGTGAAAGAGTATTATAGTTAGTTTCACAATCTTCAATTTTTTCCTTTCCTTTCTCAATAAAAGAAAGACGAACAGAAAGATCAGTATTCTGTTTTTGAAGAATCTTGACATCAGTTTTAAGATTATTAATCTCATGAACTAAATCATTCATAGTTACAGGATTATTTTTATATTTTTTAGGCGAAGAAGCCTTTCTAATTCACCCATATTATAATAATTACTATCAATCTTTTTAGAAAGACTAGTTTTATTATTGTCTTCATTCTTTAAAGAATCATGAAATTGTTCAATGGTTTTATCTCTTAAACTAAAATCTTTTATATGTTTAAAAAATTCTAAAATATTATTATTAGTTAAGACACTAATATTCATATCTTGAAATTGACTCATGAGTTTATAAAATTCATTATCAACTTTATTAGTATTATCAGTATTACTGATACAATTAAGACAAGGTTTTTCAAGTACACATTCATTGCATTTTTCTTTATCAGATTTAACAGAATTATCATCATCTGAAGAGGATTCAAATGTAAGAAATGATCATTATAAGACTTTTTCTCGATTCAAAGATCAATATTAGGACTCATGACAATCTTAAAAAGAGTTTCTTTTAACTCTTCATTAATATCAAGATTTTTAATCTTGTCCTTTCAGATAAAGACTCGATTAGCATAATGACCAAATTCTATTACATTTTTTACAAATAATTGTAACATATCTTCTTTTTTTTAAAAGATTTTATTTTACTATTGTTATTATCATAATCTTTTTTCTTTCTGCTTTTGAAGAATTATGTTTTTCTTTTTTATAATTAGATTTATGTTTCAAATCTCTTTTATTAGTTTTAGACAAACTATTTTTAGAATTAGGATTATCTAATCCAAATTGGTCATGAAATCAATTGACCTAATTGTTTTCTTTTCCGTAAGATTATCTTTTTTTAATTTGATTTTTTAATTTGAGTTCATTACAAAGATTTATTCCTTCCTAACACAAACACTAATGATTTGACCAAAAGTATAAGACCTATAATGGATCAAATCGAATCCTTTCTAAGAGTTTTCTTAACTCTTTCAAAGAAATAAATTAGGAAGACCATCAACAAATTTATTCTTCCAAATATCCCGACATAATCGTGGATCTCATAAATACGAGATAAGAAAGTATCTTTATAACATCTAAAAATCAAGAAGAGTTTTATACCTCATATTTAAAAAGAAGAGTTCGGTATTTTCATATTTATTGGTATATTGACCAAAGAAAATGATCCAAAATAAGAAGAATCAAAGAATAAACCTGCATTGGTTTTAGTCTCTCCGCTTTCCAATTTTAATAGAATTAAAAATTTCCATTCTATTTTGGGGAGTAAAATAATTATCCCACCAACCTTTAAGTTGACCAATAAAAAACCGTAAGAATAGTCATGCAAAGATTAATATCATTATTACCACAAGTTTGACAAGCAGAACTATACATAAGCATGCGATGACATTGAGTGAAAATATGATTATCACTTCCACCATCAATATTCCTGTTGGGAGATGAATTTAATAAAGAAGAATTTGATTAGATCCCAAAACCCCTGAGTATGACATGTTCAGGATAATCTTGATAGTTGAGTCGATTCGGTTTTTAGTGTTCGGGATGTTATCCGCACAATGTATAAATTAGATATAGATCAAAGTTAGATTCTCAAGACTCAAGAAAAAAAAGAAAAATGAAGTTTCAGTATGAAACTTAAGTTTCTGAAGTTTTAGTATGAAACTTAAGAAATCAAGACTCAAAGAGAAACCGAGATATCAAGACTCAAAGGAGAACCGAGAAATCAAGACTCAAAGAGGAACTGAGAAATCAAGACTCGTGAGAAATCGAGAAATCAAGACTCAAAGAGAGAAATCGAGATATCAAGACTCAAAATCAAGAGGAACCGAGATATCAAGAATTAGTGAGAAATCGAGATATCAAGACTCAAAGGAAAATCGAGAAATCAAGACTCAAAGATGAAGACTCAAAGATATTAGCCAAGATATCTCGTGAAGATTCAAGACATCAAGATTCGTAAGACATCAAGACTCGTAAGACATCAAGACTTTAAGACTCAAGACACAAAGATCAAGACCAAGGATATCAAGGCACAAATAATTATCAAGACTCAAAGAATGTATCAATGCTCAAGATAAACCTGAATGTTCCGAGGCACTAAAAATATCTATCTGAAGGATACAATACTGAGAAAAACGTGATTGCTTAGTAAAATAGATATTGCCTAAGACATTCTCATGCAGACAAAAGGAACTAAGACAAAGTGTTGTTAAGGTTATATCACTCAGAGATATTGACCAAAAAGAGTCGTTGTATTTGTCTACATTTAACTGGAGACAAAAGTCAAAATGTAAGAAGACAACATCAGATTTTTTTATCGACATCGACAATGACAAAATAATCAAAACATGTTAGTAGTACTATGTTCCAGACTGCAAAAAGTGATGACCAGCTACATGAAAAGTTGTTTGCCTAAAACATGCTAGGGAGTGTCAAACCCTAAATATAGCCGTTCATCACACACCATAAGAGGAAACTCACGAAGCTATCTCTTCCAACGGATAGTTTTTTAAGAGTGACCTTGGTGCCTGCCTATAAATACTTGTGACCATCTACATTGAAGGTTACGGGAAATTTGTAAGCAACTCAAGAGCTCAAACTTATTATTGCAAGTTGAAGCACTCGAAAACCCAAGAATTTCCCAAGTGCTTTATATCGAAGAGAGCTCATTTACTAAGCCTAGCTTGATAAGATATATCCAAAGCTTAGTCGAGATATCCTAGCCTTTGCATTGTTCTTAATTGTAAAGGATATCTCATCCTAGTTGGAAACCAACCAAGAAACCCCAAACCCTTTGTAAGGTAGTTTGAGTGTGATTGTTGGTGAGTTGGAGTTGTAAAGAGTTAGTAAACTACATTGAGGTAGTCGTAAAGCTCTAGAGAAGAAGTGAGTAAACTATCTTGGATAATGTAAAGCTTGTGTGTGTTTTGAAGTTAGTAAACTACAGAGGTAGTCGAAAAGCTCAAAATAGAAAGGTTAGTAAACTACAGAGGTAGTCGAAAAACCTTAGGAAGTGATTAGTGAATTTCTCTCAAGAGTCGGAGAGAGGGGCGTAGGAGCTTGAGTCTCTCGAACCACTATAACTTGTCATGTTATTTGCTTTCAGATTGCTTTGATTAATCACGCATATCTTTAAAAGCATATTTTTCACCGATATTCAAATGAATCAATCCAATCAAGTTGAATATAACCTCAATCACACCTAATCACTATTCCATTAAAAATGAAGTTTTTCAGCAAAGCATAAAGACGAGTATAAACTTAGGGCCAACCATTCCGCACATCCGAAAGTAGCTTTTTCAAGCAAGCTCAAGAACTCAAAAACTCAGGATCAATTGGGATTATCCGAGGTTTCGAAAGCACCAGATCACCGCCTCAAGTAGACTTTGACTCGGGGCTATCTGTGGCTTCTCGGGACCAAACCATCGTGACAAATGACCTAACTCGACCTCGGTGAAGAAATTTTTTAAAATCACCAACACGTATTCCCCCCATACACGCAGTAAGACTTTGTTTGCACCGACCAACAAGTGGTATCAGAAAGCGATGGTTCAACTTGACCACCTACTTTGTTGACCATAATCTTATTTGCTAAAAGATTCTTGTGGTCTATCCGAACCCATCTTATTTGGTCGATATCTTAAAAAGACTTCGATATAATGTCTTCTAAGAAACTTCCCATGTTCTCGATGAGAAACTATGATTTGTGGAGATTGAGAATGCAGGCTCACCAGATTCTAAACATGAACGTATGTGGAGAGTGGTCTCTAAAGGGCCATTCCAATTTCATCATAGAATCCCAGAGTTACGTAAAATGAGAGAAATGATCCCAGATTGAAATTTCCTAAGTCCGATGACCAACTTAATCCTCGAGGAGAGGAAGTTAGTCAATCTAGACTATATTGCCAAAGACACACTATATAAAGACAATTGATGATGGTGTGATGGGAATGATTTCTCATTGTAATCTTGCAAAAAGAAATATGGGATACACTAGTTGTAATGTGCCAAGGCACGATCATATCATCAAGGAGAACAAACTTTCGGTTGCCATTGGAAAGTTTGACAGGTTTTGAAATGGAAGATGGTGAATCTATCGACAAATTGGAAGTCGATTCACTAAGTATAATGAATGATCCAATGCACTTGGAAAGAGATATCCACAAAGAGAAGTAGCATTGAAAATTCTTAGAGGTCTTTCTAAGAAATGGGATATTCATGCAGTGGTGATTGAAAACACCAAGAACATTGATTCAATGCCGTACCAACAAGTCTTCTCTGAGCTGAAAGCTTATGAGTTCGTAATTGATAAGAAATCAAAGAAAGCTGACAGCAAAGATGATTCATCATCTAGTAAAAATGTGGCTTTCAAAGCCAAGGATAAAACCTGTAAACCTAGAGAGTCTGAGAACTACCTTGCTAAAAATCAGGATGAGCTTGAGGATAAGCTAGCACTGATGGCAAGGAGGTTTGAAAGACTTAATAGTAGATATGAAAATATAAAAACTATTACAGGAATCACAGGTTCCAGAAGAAAGCTGAGGATAGATCAACTGAGAAGAGAAAAGACCTGAAAGCTGAAGGATCTTCATCCAAAAAGAAGGACTCAAAGTCTAAAGAAGAAAGTGATCATGATGATGATGCCAACAGATGCTATAACTGCCAAAAGAAATGTCACTTCCAGTATGATTGTCCAGACCTAAGTGCTAAGGAGAGAAGAGAAAGGCAAGCAAAGAGAGACAAGAGGTTCTCCAGCAAGAAAGCCATGGTTGCAGAAGAAGAACATTCTGAGGAAGGTTCCAGCTCTTTAGAAGAAATGTTCTCGAACCCAAAGGAAAGTGATGACCTCGCCTAATGGCTATGGAGGAGGTAAATTCTTCTATCTCTCATTCTTTGCCCTACACTAGCACAAAGAGTTGTCAAGTTCAATCAGAAATCAAATTTGACTGATGGATTCTTTTGAGAGTCCGATGAAGGATTATGCCGCTTTTACAAGAACCGCTAAATGAAACTCAAGAGCAGAACAAAGAACTGAAGGCTGAAAATCTTAAGTGGAAAGACTCTAGTAATGCTGAGATCACTTCTCAATTAATGGGAACTACTGATGAACTAGATGTTCTGAAAGTACAACTCTCAGAGAAAGAGAAGTTGATAGACACCCTAAATGCAAAACTGGAAAACTTGAGAAAATTCACCGATCGAGAAAATTCAATGACCTCTCCGAGAAGCATGAAACTCTACAAAAAAATGTAAGATTCAATGACCTCTCTATTGAATCGAGAAGCATGAAAATTGAGTTATCTACAAAATGTGAGGATAAGGTCATCCTCTTTGCCGATCAAAAAAGACAACTCTATTAAACCAAAGTGATTTAAAGCCCAAGGTTTTAATAGAAAAACCTATGGTTCGAGTGAATCGAGAGACCCAAATCACTATAAAAAAAACCCGATTGGGATACATTCCAAGCCTCGGGAACCTCACAAGGATCATCTCACCGTCTTTTCGGCATCAAGTTCTCAAGAAAAGACCAATCCTTGTTAAACCAAATTTCAAAGACCTAAACCCCACTTTGAAAGGTTACAAGAAATGCCCAAAGTTTTAGACAAGGAAAAGGACCTAACAAAAGGTTCCCAAGAAAAAAAGGCTCATGTTCATGCCAAGAATTCAGCCCAAATCTCATAAATGTGTATTTGATGTTTATGGAAGGTCGACCACTCTAAAGTGATTAGAGTTGTTAAAGGCGGTTTGACCCTACACCAATTGGGGACCCTAAGAATTGATAAGAATTGATCTGCTTTTTCAGAGAAAAAAAAGGGCACCGAA
Organism: Stenogyne calaminthoides; assembly: GCA_037126765.1. NCBI lineage: Eukaryota > Viridiplantae > Streptophyta > Magnoliopsida > Lamiales > Lamiaceae > Stenogyne > Stenogyne calaminthoides. The sequence continues at coordinate 28,319,139 of JBBCBC010000018.1, read as the reverse complement.
ATGATTGAAGATCACATAAAGACTTAGATGATGAGTGGAGATGAAATGGCCCTGTTGTATGGTATCTTGACAAAGGATGTTCAAGACATATGACAGATTCAAGCAAATACTCAGTGACTATGTAGAGCAAAGAGGCCCTCAAATCACATTTGGAGATAACACCAAGGGACAGACTTAAGGATATGGAACTTTGGAAATCGATTCAGTTCATATCCATGGTGTTTCATATGTATCTGGATTGAAGCATAACCTGCTTTCAATAAGCCAATTCTGTGATAAGGGATTTAATGTTGAGTTCTCAAAGAACTTATGTTATGTGAAAGATGATATCTCACAGAAAATACTACTAACTGGTACAAGAAAAGGAAATGTGTATCTTGCTGATTGGAGTTCAACTCCTAAAGATACATGTTTGGTTGCAAAAAGTTCCACAGATACCAGTTGGTTATGGCATAAAAGGATGAATCACCTGAATTTCAAAACCCTGAATAAACTTGCAAGATTAGCTCTTGTGAGAGGGTTACCAAATGAAGTGTTCAGTAAGGAACATGTTTGTGATGCATGCCAAAAGGGAAAACAAATTGGAGCATCATTTAAAAGCAAAGTAGATGTTTCTACTGAGAGAATACTTCAATTGTTGCATATGGATCTTTTTGGTCCAAGAATACCAAAGGAGCACTAATGGCGTGAAATATACACTTTCGTAGTAGTTGATGACTACTCAAGATATACATGGGTCATATTCTTACTCAAGAAGAAAGAGACTCGATAAAACCGCTGAATCCATCAAAAGGCTCAAGATTGAAAAAGAACCTGAGTGTGGTCAAAATCAGATCTGATAAAGGAACTGAATTTATAAATCATATTATATCTGATTATTGTGCAGCAAATGGAATTACTCATGAAACATCAGCTGCAAGGACCTCTCAACAAAATGGTGTTGCTGAAAGAAGGAACAGGACTCTAAAAGAAGCTGCAAGGACAATGATAGCTAAAGCTGATATTCCTAAAAGATTTTGGGCTGAAGCTGTCAACACTGCATGCTATTCTCAAAACAGATCCATGCTGACCAATAGTCAAGGCAAAACACCATACGAGCTTTGGAATGAAAGGAAGCCTCTTGTTTCTTTTTTTTTTTTGTGTTTTGGTTGCAAGTGTTTCATACACAATAATGGTAAAGATCGATTGAAAACATTTGATAGCAATGTTGATGAAGGAATATTCTTAGGGTATTCGAAAGTCAAGAAAAGCTTTCGAGTTTACAACCTGTAGGACTCTTATTGTGGAAGAAACACCTCATGTTGTTTTTGATGAATCTACTTGTGTTCAGAAGAAACAGGAACATGATGCAGAAGAACTGACCAAGAGAATCACCAGATTAAGCCTGAAAAAGAATGACAAATCATCCACTGAACTTGAAAAGAAGAAGTCAGTCACTTTCTATGAATGGAGTGACTCAGACTCAGACAAAGAAGTTCAGGATGGAACTCAGGATGGTGAGACTCAGGAAAGCCAACACACCATAGGTGACCAATCTGAACAGACACCAGTTCAGACTCAGGTATGTGATGCCAATGAAGATGTGGTCATAGCTGAGGCAATTTCTGAATCTATCAACCGAAGGGGAACAAATGTCTCTGACAATGTTCTGAATGAAATTTTCCCTGAGGAAGATGATTCCCTTTCTCCTTTTCTGTTGTTCCTTGAGTTTAATGAACTGCCTGAACCTAACATTTCAAATGTTGAGGATATTATTGAAGGGGGAACATCTAGAAGAAGATGGTTAGATAGTAATCCTACAAGTCAGGTTGTGGGTGATCTAACTGATGGTGTTAAGACAAGAAGGTTCCATGGTGAAAGTGCATTATTCTGCTGCTTCCTATCAGAGAAAGAACCAACTGAGATTGAAAAAGCTCTACAAGATTCTTATTGGATTACTGTTATGCAAGAAGAGCTGAATCAATTCTCAAGAAATGAAGTATGGGAGCTAGTGGATAGGCCTGAAAGGCACAATGTTATTGGAACCAAGTGGGTATTCAAGAATAAAAGAGATGAGAACAACAACATTGTAAGAAACAAGGCAAGGCTAGTTGCACAAGGTTATTCCCAAGAAGAAGGCTTGGATTATGATGAAACCTTTGCACCTGTTGCAAGACTAGAAGCCATCAGATTGTTTCTTGCATATGCTGCCCACATGAAGTTCACAATCTATCAAATGGATGTGAAGAGTGCATTTCTGAACGGTGTGCTTAAGGAAGAGGTTTATGTGGAATAACCTCCTGGTTTCAGATGGAATGACCAAGTTTACAAGCTCAGAAAAGCCTTGTATGGTCTTAAGCAAGCACCCAGAGCATGGTATGATACCCTTTCTCAGTTTCTTACTGATCATGGTTTTGTCAAAGTAACTGTTGATAGAACTTTGTTCAGGATAGAAGATGGGGAAGATATCTTACTAGTTCAGATATATGAAGATGACATCATTTTTGGATCTCCAAATCATCAGTTGTGTGAAAAGTTTTCTACACTGATGAAAGGCAAATTTGAGATGTCTATGATGGGGGAGATGAATTTCTTTCTAGGTCTTCAAGTGAAACAATCAAAGGAAGGAATCTTCATCAACCAAGCAAAGTACACCAGAGATCTGATTGCAAAATATGGTGTACAGAATTGCAATGCAGTTAGAATTCCTATGAATACTAACTACAAGATGGATCCTGATCCTGAAGGCAAATCAGTAAGTCACACTGATTATAGAGGGATCATTGGATCATTGCTCTATCTCACGACAAGTAGGCAAGATATAACATTTGCTGTTGGGATATGTGCAAGATACCAAGCTAATCCTAAGGCTAGTCACATGGAGGCTGCCAAAAAGATACTGAAGTATCTTAAGGGCACAGTGAATAGAGGATTATGGTATCCAGCTGATGATAACCTTGAGTTAACTGGTTATTCAGATGCTGATTATGGACGTTGTAGAATTGACAGGAAGTCCACTACAGGAACTTGTCAATTTCTTGGAAGTAAGCTGATATCTTGGTTCTCAAAGAAACAGACCTCAGTAGTAACCAGTACTACTGAAGCTGAATACGAGGCTGCAGGAAGCTGTTGTGCACAGATTCTTTGGCTCAGACAACAATTAAGAGATTACAAATTTGTAGCCAATGAAGTACCAATATTTTGTGACAATAATAGTGTTATTGCTATCTCACAAAATCCGGTATTGCACACCAGATGCAAGCATGTGGATATCAGACATCACTTCATCAGAGATCATGTGGAGAAAAAGGACATTAGGATGGAGAAGATTCATACTGATAAGCAGAGAGCTGATATCTTGACTAAACCTTTGGCTGGATCAAGATTTCAGGAACTATCAGTTGAATTAGGGATGTAGGATCCAGGTGTATAGAGTAAAATCTGATAAATTGAAGGTTTTCAGATGCATGAAGTTTTCTCAGGATTCTACTGAGAAACTCGGGATAAAATTGGAAATACTGAACTGAGTCTCGGGAAACTCAGTTGTACTGAAGGTCAGTACTCAGTATCATACCGAACCCGTTCAGTACTCAGTATCATACTGACATTTTATCAAGGTCAATACTCAGTAAGACTGATAGAGGGAAATTAGTCTGAAGAAGTAATGACTCATGCAACTCATTTATTGCTTAACTGAAGCTCAGTAATCATTTGCAATAAATACTAAACACCTAAAGAGAATGTTTTGGGCGGGATCTTTGAAATGCCGAAAGAGGTCAACAGTCATTAATTGCTCCATTCAATTAATCACCAATAAGGTTAAAATGGCGGCGTATTTTTGTGAGATCATCCTTTCGCATACCCGATTAGTTGATGATCAATCTCAACCGTTGATTTTCATCAAATCGATACGACTTCCCACGAATCGATCTATATATTCCTTTGAAAACAATTCAAGCCATTTTATTAAACCCTTGTTCCCAAAAACACTCTGCAAAATAAAAACCCCTTTGCCCAGAAATCGTCATTTTCAAACCCTACCTTCAAAATTCTCAAAATGACTTTCTCTATATTCGACAAACTGGCTGAATCCAACAAGCCATGGTATGAATATGTGGTATCGCTAGAGAGTACATCCAACACGGCTCATGAAGAAGAGGCGCTACACATGATCCGATTAGCAAAACTGACAAATCTCGTCGCAAGCCAACTGGAGGCCGAATACTCTAAAGAGGTAATAGAGTTTATTTTGAATCTGGAAATCGATGAGGAAGATCGTATTGAGTCTAAAATTTCTGTTTCCCATCTTGAGCATACCTCGAAATATGTAGATTTTGTACGGGAGCTGTATATAGTCCCTAGAAATTTAAATGATGTTTTTGAGTTATGTGATAGAGGAGAGGATCCCACTACTTATATGTTGGGACGGGAGCAGGAATATCTTGATAGGATAACTGAGCATCCTATTAAGTTTTAGGCTACATTGCATAAAAGGCATTTGAAGCTGAAGTACAGAGTTTTGATGGATATTGTCAGTAAGTGTATTATGAGCAGATCGGGGAGCTTTGAGCAGATAAGCACTCCCAAGCTCCGATTGATGGCGGCAATAGAAGATTCACCCACCAAAGATTTCAACTGGCTGAGATATTTGATTAAAGTGGTGAGTGACCAGGCCAAGCTCATAAAGAAGGAGGATGGATCAATCTCAATAAAAGGCAAGATACTCCATGCAACCAAAATAGCTTTTATTTTGGAGATGTGTCGAGAAGAGGAGGATATGTTTGCCAATTCCACTCCATTCCCAAAGTCTAAGGTGATGTTCAAGCATGTTGCCACCAAGAAGACTATAAAAGGGAAGAAAGAGAAGAAAGTGGAATCACCAGCTGCTACTGAAGAAGCCCATAAAGCCAGGGGGAAGGCTTTGTTGGAGATCAAGAGGGAGAAGGGTGAAACTTTGAAGAAGAAGACCCTTTCTCCAAAGCGCAAAAGAATGGTGATTCTCACTGATGAGGAGGAGAGTGAGCCTGAGGAGATACAACCTGAGGGCCAAAAAGCTCAAAAATTGCCTTTACATGTATTGGCTCAGGTTATATCCACGGCACAGGAGCAAACTGAGGAGCAAGTCTTCTCTGAGGTTCTTGAGACGTCACTAAGCTCTGACAAGTTCTCTCAACAAATCTTCCAAGGACCTCGGGACCTCGAGATGCCCCAGATTCTGCTGAGGAAGTGTTCTTCGGACCTCGAGAGCAAGCTCAGATTCCTGCTGAGGAAGCACCTGCTCAAACCTCAGAGGCTGCTCAGATTCCTGCTGAGGAAATGCCAGCTCAATCCTCGAGCGATTCATTCGGGACCGAGGAGTTGCTGTCAATCCTCGATTTTTGTTGAACCTCAGGAGATGCTGAACCTTGATGAGCTCCTGAGTGATCCATTCCTAGATCCTTCAGCAGATTTTCCTACTGAACCTGAGAGTCCGAAGCTCAAGAAGGGTGAAGCTGAAGAGACTGAGTGGCGAAGCAAGGGGGAACGGTTCATTCTTGACCGCTACCTTGAGCTTAGCTCATTCCCTGACCTCCAAGACATCATCTTCAGATTGAGGTCAACAGTCTATATCCTCAACCAGACTCTTCCTGAAATGCTCAGCATCGCTTCATTCAGAGGTGAAGACTGGTGGAATGAGGAAACAGCTGTTCTTACTGAATTCTCAGGATTCAGGAAAACCAAGCTCAGGATGAAAATTTCTGACTTTGATGAGTTGGTTAAGAAGAAAGTTGCTGAGAGGATGGATGTTGAAGTTGGTGCCCCGAGCTCCAAAGACAAATCTCAAGATGGGGACCAACATGGGGATGATGAGAGTCAATCTCAAATGGAGAAAGAGGGTATCGATGTCAAGAGCCTCAACAAAACATCCTCGATCAAGTTAGCCTTCGTAACTTTTGCACTATTAAAAATTATGTCGATTATCAAGTACCTATCTTTAAATCAGAATGTCCGATATGCAGATCGAGGCTCGTGTAGACACCCAAGCTCGAGATAGATACCTTCGTGTAGACACCCAAGCTCAGATAGATACCCAAGCTCAGGTGGACACCCAAGATCAGGTGGAAACCCAGATCGTTCTGAAGCCCGTGTTCGGGATCGGAACTCATGTTCAGATCGAACTCGTGTTCCGAGACTCGGGCCGAATAACCGCCTCAGAGAAACAAAGCAGATCTTATATGCTCCCCGAGATTGATCTCACCCCAAAGAATGGAGAAGCTAGAGAAGGTTGAGCTAATCTTGAACAAAGTTGCTCGGGATTGAGGAGGTATTGGCCAACCAAGATCGAGAAGATGGAAAGTATGAGTTCTTCTTCAGACCAGTTGCAACTTCAGAACACTCTGACTGAGAAGCTGACCTCCATGGAAGGAAAGATGGAAGAGAAGATGGAAGGGGTCAAAGCTGAGATAAGTCAGAGTCAAGCGTAAGCATCGTGAAAGGACCGAATATCTTGAAGCCAAATTGGTGGAGAAGAATGAGATGCTAGTCAAGAATGTTTGTTGAGGAGATGTGCTCAATGCTCATGGCCAAGATGATGATGACATGTTCAAAGAAGCTCTCCAAAAGAATTTGCCCAGATGTCCGAAGAGTTCTCCATGGCAAAGAACCACCTAAGAAGGCTCAAGAAGAGCAAGATCGGTTAGCGGGAAGTGCGTTGTGTCGCTAAGGAAGCAAGATCATATGGACACAAAGACTCTCCGGACTTACAAGTATGGTTCCAAGAAGGGGGAAAGACCCGGAGCTGAACTGAGAAAGTTATTGGAACATGCTTTGGAAAGAAAGTGTTGGTCCCGGTGCAAACGAGTCTTACACGTGTATGGGGGGGGAATACACGTGTTCAGTGTTTTTAAAACTTTTCTTTTTATTGAGGTCACTGGGTCGTTGTCTCGAAGATTTGGTCCTGAGAAGCACAAATCACTCTAAGTCAAAGTCTACTAAGACAAAATATCTGAAGTCGCTTTCGTAAACCTCGATAATCCCAATCGAGACCTGAAGTTTTTGAGATCCTGAGTTGCTTGGATCGATAACTAACTTATCAACCCTCGTAAGAGTAAGTTCAGTTTTGGTAACTATCTCGTTCTAGCTACTCGGATGTCTTAATGGTTTGCCCTTTTTAGTTTATACTGCGTTTTAAGCTTTCTTTGAAAACCTTCATTTGAATGGAATAGTGATTAGGCTGTGATTCAATTATATGCAACTTCCAGTGGATTGATTCCAGTTGAAATGTCAGTGAAAATATGCTTTCAGATTTAAGTCAATGCAATAGTTAAGCACAGATAAAAAAGCAATAAACAACACAACAATTTATAGTGGTTCAGAGACTCAAGCTCCTACGTCCACGCTCTCTGATCTCTTCAGAGAAATTCACTAATCACTTCCTGAGCTTTCTGACTACCTCGTGTAGTTTACTTACTCAACTCGGCCCTGAGCTTTCTGACTACTCCACGTAGTTTACTTACTCAACCCGACCTTGAGCTTTCTGACTACCTCCGTAGTTTACTTACTCAAACACAAACAAGCTTTCAGACTACCTCTGTAGCTTACTAACTTCACCTCTAGAGCTTTCTGACTACTCCGCGTAGTTTACTACTCTTTACAACTCTTCTCACGAACAATCACACTCAAACTACCTTCTAAAGGGTTTGGGGTTTCTTGGTTGGTTTCCAACTAAGATGAGATATCCTTTACAATAAAGTACAATGCAAAGGCTAGGATATATCGACTAAGCTTCGGATATATCTTATCAAGCTAGGCTTAGTGGAATGAGCTCTCTTCGATTTAAAAGCACTTGGGAAATTCTAAGTTTTTCGAGTGCTTTAACTTTGCGATAATAAGTTTGAGCTCTTGAGTTGCTTACAAATTTCCCGTAACCTTACAATGTAGAGGGTCACAAGTATTTATAGGCATACACCAAGGTCACTCTTTGAAAACTATCCGTTGGAGGAGATAGCTTCGTGAGTTTCCTCTTATGGTGTGTGAGGAACGGGTATATTTAGGGTTTGAAACTCCCTAACACGTTTTAGGCAATAGCCTTTCATGTAGCCGGTCTTCATTTTTGCAGTCTGGAACTTTTGTACTTCTGACATCTTTTTCAGCGACCTGTCACTGTCAGTGTCAGTATGGTACAGTGTTGTCTCCTCTTTTTGACTTTTGTCTCCAGTTAAAGGTAGACACCTTCAACGGCTCTTTTGGTTACAAACTCTAAGTTGATATAACCTTAACAACACTCTGACTTAGTTCCTTTTTCCTGCATTTGAATGTTTTGGCAAATATCTATTTTTCTAAGGAATCGCGATTTTCTCAGTATTGTATCCTTCATATAGATATTCTCAGTGCCTTGGAACATTCAGGTTTATACTGAGCATTCAGTACATTACTGAGTCTTTAGTAATTACTGTGCCTTCAGTATTCTTGATCTTCAGTCTTCTGTCTTCTGCGTTTCTGAGTCTTCAGGGTCTTCTGAGTCTTCAGCGTCTTCTGAGTCTTCACAGATATACTGACTGACATACTGAATCTTCATGCTGAGTCTCCAGTTCCTCATTTTCATAATGAGTCTTTAGTATCTCAGTTTTCATACTGAGTCTTCAGATTCTCAATTTCATACTGAGTCTTCATTATCTTAGTTTCATACTGAGTCTTCAGATTCTCAGTTTCTTACTCAGTCTTCAGAAACTTTAGTTTCATACTGAAACTTCAGTTTCTTCAGAAACATACTGAGTTCTTCAGAATCGTTAGATCTTAACCTGATCTATATCTGCTGACTATACATTTTGCAGATATCATCCTGAATACTCTAAAACTGAATCCTGACTCAACTATCAAGATTATCCTGAACATGTCATACTCATGGGTTTTGGGATCTAATCAAAATCATATATCTTTATTAAATTCATCTCCCAACAATTTCCCCCTTTTTGATGATGCCAAAATCTATCTTGTTACAAACATATAACCTAAACTCTGGTTTCAGTTTATCCTATTACAAGATTGGTTATGTCTCCAATAATTTCTTGAACAGAGAATCTCCCAACAATTTCTGAGAATCTCCCAACAATTAATCATTCAACAATTTCTTCAGTAATGAATCTCTCAAAGGATTCATCACCAAATACTTAATAAACAATTAATTCAGATCAGAGACAACTATACAGGCATATCAAAAGTAAAAGACATGTAAATAAGATAATGAGATATTATCTTTTGAGCATAAATGATAAGTTTCCATTGATGATAGGTGGTCTGTTACAGGTTACAATGAATCTTATCAGAACAAAAATAAAAGACAAAAAGATAGAAAAATTACAAGTGTCTTCAGGTAAGTCTTCAGTCTTCAGTCTTCAGATTTGGCTCTTCAGTCTTCTGCTCTTCAGTTTGCATCTTCTTCAACTTTATCAGCGGGCACCTCCAGGTTGAACATTCCGAAATACCTCTTCTTCAGTGCATTTCTTTCCTTGATGATATCCGGACTGTTCCCTGTCAGACCTAACTGTGCAGCATACTGAGATATTTCTTGAGTAATGACTTTTTCATTCACCAAGCCATTACCAAGTCTTAGAGGAGGGTAGGTATATGGACCGGGGGCTACTATCTGCACCTTTCCTTCATCCGCAAGGTTTATCCAGCTTTGGAGATATTTAGGATAGAAGGTTAGGAGATATTCAATAAATGTTTCATTTGGATCTGAGCTTTCCCCTTTCCATTCCCTGAGCACATCATAGTAGAACCAGAAGGTTCTCTTGACCTCTTCCCAACTATCGTTGAATTGGATGGGCATCCATTTGTCAACGTGTGGCCATTTCTGTGCTTTTGATGTCTCTCTCTGTTTGCTTGCAAACTTTTTGTATCCACTCCTTCGTTTCTGCTCTTCTTCAGCCTTCTTCCTGATTACAGGCACGCCTGAGACCGAAGCAGCAGCTTTCTTTGCTTGTTCTATCTGGAGTGTCTTCAGAGCATTCCTTGTGTTGAAGACTTTTCTCTGAGGTTGACCTGTAGACTCTTCTAATTCTTCAACCAACTTTCTTTGTACTGGCTTAGAAGCCTTAGCACTCTTGCTCTCAGGTTCAACAATGCCCAAGGCTTTCCTCTTCATAGGCAATTCAGCAGCAGCCTGGCTTGTTCCAACCTTAGCTCTATCACACAGTTTCTCTCTTGCAACATCAAGCATGGTTTCCTCATAAACCTGAGTGTAGATCGGCTTCTCCACCTTACTGAACTTCATCTTGTCAGTAGCTTCGACTTCCTTCAAGGCTTTAGATAGGATATTCATTTCAGCTTCCTTTTGGGCCTTTTTCTCCAAAGTACGTGCCAATAACTTCCTGAGGTCTTCACCTGGCCTTTCCCCCTTCTTGGCACCATAATTTGGAAGAAGTCTAGAGAGTGTTGTGTCCATATGGTATTGCTCTTTGCTTACACAGCGCACCTCTCCTGCTAACTGATCCTGTTCATCTTCTAGCCTCTTGAGGTGGTTCTTTGCCATAGAGAATTCTTCAGAAAGATGGGCAAACTGGCCAGAGAGAGCATCTTTAAACATCTCTGTCATCTTGGTCATGAGCATTGAGCTCATTTCCTCAACAAAGAGACTTGATCAAGATTTTGTTTCTTCTCTGCTAACTTCACCTCTAGAAACTCAAAGATCTCCTGGTGCTTCGTTTAAGTTCAAGACTTCACTCAAATTTTGACTCCCTCCAAACTTCTCATTCAAATTGTCTTCCATGGAGGTCATCTTTGAGGTCGAGTGTCTTGAAGTTACACCCGCTTCAAGATGAACTCAGATTCTCCATCTTCCGAGATTGGCCGCCAATGTCTCTTCCATCCGAGTGATCTTGTTCAAAGATTGGCTCAACCTTCTCAAGCTTCTCCATCAAGGGAGTGAGGTCGATCTCGGTAACATTTTGCACACCTTCAGGCCGATTGATCATCCCGAGGTTCGCATTACAACCCGAGGGTCGGTCTCACCTTTGAAAGATCAACTTCATCCTCGAGCTCCAGCTTAATCGAGCCTCAAGATGTACATCGATAATTCAGAGTTAAAGATAGAAACTTCAAAGAATTTGGCATAATTGTTAATAGTGCCAAAAAGGAACCTCAAGAGTGCTAGCTTTCACCGAGGTTGAATGATTTCAAAGTTGATCGGACAAGGAGTTTCCTTCTCCATCTCGAGATCGATCCTCAAAGATCTCCCCTCGTTGGCCCCCATCTTGAGATTTGTCTCTGCCGCTAGGGGCACCAACTTCAAGCTCTCCTCTCAACATCTTCTTCCTAACTAGCTCATCAAAATAGGAAATTTTCATCCCGAGCTTTGTCTTTTTCAATCCCGAGAATTCATTAGGAAGGTTCAGCTCCTCATTCCACCGTCTTCCCCCTCAATGCAAAGAATGTTAAGCATCTCCGAAAGAGTCTGATTGAGGATGAAAACCATCGACCTTAACCTGAAGAAGATATCTTGCAGATCAGGATATGAGCTGAGCTCAGGGTAGCGGTCAAGGATGAACCATTCCCCCTTGCTCCTCCACTTTCGGTTTCTTGACTTCACCTTTACGAGCACCGGGCTCGTGTTCATTGGAAAAATCTGGCCGAAAGATCTACTAAGAGCTCATTCAGGAGCTCATCAAAATTCACTTGCTCCTGAGGCTCAGCAAACTCTGAGGTTCGGGAAGGCTGCTCCTCAGTTTGAATCTGGCTTGGCTCTGAGGTTTGAGCAGGCGCCTCCTCAGTGGGATTTTCAGTTTGCTCTGAGAACTGAACGGGCACTTCCTCAGCAGGAATCTGAGCATCTTCTGTGGTCTGAGCCGCCACATCCTCAGATGGAATCTGAACATTTTCTGAGGTCTGAGGTCCTTGAAAAATTTCTTGAGAAAATTTATTTGAGCTAAGAGAAGTCTCAATAACCTCAGAGAAGGCATGCTCCTCAGTTTGATCCTGTGCCTTTGAGATTGCCTGAGCCAACACGAGTAAAGGTGATTTTTGAGCAGCTTGGCTCTCAGGCTGAATCTCCTCAGTCTCACTCTCTTCATCTTCATCAGTGAGAACCACCATCCTCTTGCGCTTTGGAGCGAGGGTTTTCTTCTTCTTCAACTTCTCACCCTGCTCCTTCTTGGCATCCAACAAAACCTTCCCCCTGGTTTGTTGGGTTTCTTTCTCAGCAGCCGCAATCGGTGATTCCACTTTCTTCTCTTTCTTTCCCTTAATAGTCCTCTTCGCAACAATGGGCTTGAACATCACTTTGGACTTGGGAAATGGGGTCGAATTGGCGAAGATGTCCTCCTCCTCTCTGCACATCTCCAAAATAAATGCTATTTTGGTGGCATGGTGGATCTTGCCTTTGATCGAGATAGCCCCGTCCTTCTCCCTTTTTATGACCTTGGCTTGCTCACTCACCATCTGAATCAAGAATCTGAGCCAGTTGAAGTCGGTGGTGGGTGAAGCCTCGATCGTCGCCATTAATCGGAGCTTCGGGGTACTAATCTGCTCAAAACTCCCCGAATGACTCATGATGCATTTGCTCACAATATCCAACAAAACTCTATATTGTGGCTTCAAATGCCTCTTATGCAATGTAGCCTCAAATTTTACAGGATTCTCAGCAATCCTATCTAAAAACTCCTGCTCTCTACCCAACATATACACAGCAGGATCCTCTCCTCTATCACAAAGCTCAAAAACATCGTTTAATTCTTCGGAATTATATACAATTCCCTTTCAAAGTTGATGTATTTAGACGAGTGTTCTAAATGTGATACAGTAATCTTGGAATGTATACCATCCTCTTCATCTATTTTCATATTACAGATGAACTCGATTACCTCTTTCGCGTATTCTTGGTCCTGTCAGTTTGCGACGAGATTGGTGAGCTTGGCCAAACGGATCAAATGGAGAGCCTCCTCTTCTGGTTTAGAGTTGGTTGTGCTATCGAGCGAGACAACAAACTCGTACCAAGGTTTATTGGTTTTGGCTAATTTGTCAAAAATGGTAGGAGCCATTTGAGAGATTAAAGATTTAGGGTTTAGGTTTTCTGGGCAAAGGGGATTTTCTTACAGAGGATTTTGGGAACGAAGGGTTTGATAAAATTTGGTTTAAAAGGCTTCTTGAGGAATATATAGTTTCGAGATCGTGGGAATTCGCGTTGGTTAGGTGAAAGCAACGGTTGAGATTAATCGTCGATTAATCGGGTATGCGAAAGGTCGATTCCCGAAAAGTAAGCCGCCAATATATCCTCATTGGTCATTAATGTAACAGAGCATTAAATGACTGTTGACCTTCTTCGGAATTTCAAAAGATCCAGCCCAAAAACATTCCTTAGGTGTTTTGTATTTATTGCAAATGATTACTGAGCTTCACTTAAGCAATAAATGAGTCGCATGAGTTATTACTTCTTCAGACTAATTTCCCTCTATCAGTCTTACTGAGTATTGACCTTGATAAAATGTCAGTATGATACTGAGTACTGAATGGGTTCAGTATAACACTGAGTACTGACCTTCAGTAAATCTGAGTTTCCTGAGACTCAGTTTAGTATTTCCATTTTATCCTGAGAAAACTTCATGCATCTGAAAACCTTTAATTTGTCAGATTTACTCTATACACCTGGATCCAACATCCCTAATTCAACTGAAAGTTCCTGAAATCTTGATTCAAATGAAGGTTTAGTCAAGATATCGCTCTCTCTATTATCGAGATGAATTTTCTCCATCCTTATGTCCTTTTTCTCGACATGATCTCTCGATGAAGTGATGTCCGATATCCACATGCTTGCATCCGTGTGCAATACCGATTTTTTGAAATAGCAATGGCACTATTATTGTCACAAAATATTGGTACTTCATTGGCTACAACTTTATAATCCCTTAATTGTTGTCCGAGCCAAAGAATCTCGAAAGCACAACAAAATCCCCGCAGCCATGTATTCACTTTCATGAAGACAAGGTTATTGAGGTCCTGTTTTCTTCGAAAACCAAGATATCGACTTTTCCAAGAAATTGACAAGTTCCATGAGTGGACTTCTGTCAATCCTCGCAACCTCCATAATCGAGATCTCGAAAGTAACCAATTAATTCAAGGTTATCATCACCGATACCATAATCCTCTATTCATCGTGCCCTTAAGATACTTCAAGATCTTTTTGGCGACCTCCATGTGACTAAATTTTTGTAGATTAGCTTGGTATCTTGCACATATACCAACAACAAATGTTATATCCGCCTACTTAGGCGTGAGATAGAGTAATGATCCAATGATTACTCTATAATCGGTATGACTCAATCGATTTGCCTTGTAATCGGGATCCATCTTGTAGTTAGTATTCATAGGAATTCTAACTGCATTGCAATTCTGTACACCATATTTGGCAATCAGATCTATGGTGTACTTTGCCTGATTGATGAATATTCCTTCCTTTGATTGTTTCACTTGAAGACCTAGAAAGAAATTCATCTCTCCCATCATTGACATCTCAAACTTGCCTTTCATCAGTGTTGAAAACTTTTCACACAGCTGATGGTTTGGAGATCCAAAAATGATATCATCAACATATATCTGAACCAGTAAGATATCTTCCACATCTTCTATCCTGAATAGAGTTCTATCAACAGTTCCTTTGACAAAACCATGGTCAGTAAGAAACTGAGAAAGAGTATCATACCATGCTCTGGGTGCTTGCTTAAGACCATACAAAGCTTTTTTCCGAGCCAAAACTTGGTCATTCTTTTTTTTGAAACCGGAGGTTGTTCCACATAAACCTCTTCTTTAAGCACACCGCTCAGAAAATGCACTTTTCACATCCATTTGATAGATCAGAACTTCATGTGGGCAAAGATATGCAAGAAACAATTTGATGGCTTCTAGTCTTGCAACAAAAGGTTTCATCATAATCCAAGCCTTCTTCTTGGGAATAACCTTGTGCAACTAGCCTTGCCTTGTTTCTTACAATGTTGTTGTTTTCATCTCTTTTATTCTTAAAAACCCACTTGGTTCCAATGACATTGTGCCTTTGGTGTGTTGGCTTTCCTGAGTCTCACCATCCTGAGTTCCATCCTGAACTTCTTTATTCATGTCCGAGTCACTCCAATCATAGATAGTGACCGACTTCTTCTTTTCGTGTTCAATGGATGATTTATCATTCTTTTTTCGGGCTTAATCTGGTGATCCTTTTGTCGGTTCATCTCATCATCATGTTCCTTTTTCCTCCTAACACAAGTAGATTCATCAAAAAACAACATGAGGTGTTTCCTCCACAATAAGAGTCCTACAAAACTCGAAAAGCTTTCTTCGACTTGAAATATCCTAAGAATATTCCTTCATCGCCTTTTACTATCAAATGTTTTCAAACTGATCTTTACCATTATCGTGTATGAAACACTTGCAACCAAACACACGAAAAGAAAGAAACAAGAGGCTTCCTTTCATTCCAAAGCTCATAAGGTGTTTTGCCTTGACTCTTGGTCAAGATGGATCTGTTTCGAAGAGTAGCATGCAAAGTTGGAACTTCATCTCAAAACCTTTTAAGAATATCGTTCATTATCATTGTCCTTGCAATTCCTGTTCTTTTTTCAAAGAACACCATTTTGTTGAGGGTCCTTCACCGATGTTTCATGAGTAATTCCATTTCCTGCACAATAATCGATATGATATGATTTATAAATTCCAACCTTTGTCGGATCTAATTTTCACCACACTCAGATTTTTTTCTCAATACATCCTTTTCAATAATCTCACCATGCTTTATCTAAGTCTTTCTTCTTCCTAAGAATATGACCCAAGTATATCTTGAGTAGTCATCAACTACTACTAGTGTATTTCCTACCATTAGTGCTTCTTTGAGTTATTGGACCAAAGAGATCCATATGCAATAAAAGAGTATTCTTTCAAGAGAAAACATCTACTTTGCTTTTTAAATGATGCTCTAACTTGTTTTCCTTTTCGCACGATCATCACAAATATGTTCCTTCTTCAACACTTCATTAGGCAACCCTCTCACAAGAGCTAATCTTGCAAGTTTATTCAGGGTTTTGAAATTCAGGTGATTCATAACCAACTGGTATCTATGGAACTTTTAGCAACCAAACATGTATCTTTAGAGTTGAACTCCAATCAAAGAAGATACACATTTCCTTTTCTAGTACCAACAAGAATATTTTCATTGGTTGTATCATCTTTCACATAACATAAGTTCGTAGAGAACTCAACATTAAAACCTTTATCACAGAATTGGCTTATTGAAAGCAAGTTATGCTTCAATCCGTATACATATGAAACACCATGGATATGAACTGAGTCGATTTCCAAAGTTCCATATCCTTCATTCTCGTCCTCGAGTTATCTCCAAAAGTGATCCGAAAAGCCTCTTTGTTCAACATTGTCACTTTGAGTATCTTCTTGAATCCTCGCCATATGTCTTGAACATCCAACGTCAAGATACCATACATCGTGGGGCTTTTTTTCATCTCTACTCATCGCTTCTATGTGATCTTTAATCACCCAAGGCCCTTTGTTTTTCTCCCCGAAAAAAATAGATCAATTTTTAGGTACCCAATTTGTATAGGGTCCTACAAGGTTAGTCATACCTTTCGAATCCAAATCGTCGACAACTCTAATCACTTTAGAGTGGCTAATTTGTCTTCCATAAACATCAACATACACATTCACTACTCTGGGTGCCTTAGCGATCTTCCATGTATGAGTGCTAAATTTAGCATGAACATGGGCTTTTGAATTTTTCTTTGGTTCAGCCTTTGCGTTCATTTGCTTTTGCTTCAAATACCGGTCTAAATCTTTGTTGACTCGGGTTCAGGTGTCTCAAAGTCTCAGACTAAAATTTTGGGTCTTTTCAAGATATCGAGGACTTGGTCTCTTCAATTTGAGAATGTCTCTCTTGAAAGTGTTTCTCTTCAAGATTCCTCCGATGGTTCAAAGGACCAGATCCTTCAGTTTGCATTCTTAGCCCGAGGCTTTGAAGTACTTGCTCGAATTTTTCAAACCGAGTGCTCGGTTTTCTAGCCTTCACCGAGGTTTGGGCTTTCCTACCGATCATTCATTTCTTTCAAACCATGGGTCCTTTTCCCTTGTCTACAACCTTGGGCATTTCTTCATTTTGAAGTGTAGGTGTGTCATTCTTTGGTTTTACAAAGATTGTCTTCTTGCTACTTGATGCAAAGATTCGATGACCTTGTGAGGTTCCCCGATTGTATCCCAATCCGCATTTTATAGTGGCAGATCTCGTAACTCAATTTCATCTATTACTTTAGATTCAATATTCAATAGAGTTAGCTTTTTCTCGCGGCTCTATCCTCACAGCTTCAGAGTTTCATGCTTCTCGAGAGGTCATTGAACTTAGTTACGATTAGTCAATCTCTTCAAACCCTTTCTCTAGCTTTTCGCTTAGGGTCACTATCAACTTCTCTTTCTCTCGAGTTGTACTTTCGTAACATCCATATTCATCAAGAGCTCCCATTAATTGAGAAGTGATTTCAGTTTTTGCTAGAGTCTTTCCATTTTAGATTTTCATCTTTTTCGTTCTTTATTCAAATTTCTTGAGTTTCTTTTTTAAAAGCTTCTTGTAAAACAAAGATAGTCCTTCATTAGATTCTCAAAAGAATCCATCGTGTCAAATTGATTTTCTTTTTTGAACTTGACAACTCTTGTGCTAGTGTAGGAGCAATAACAGAGAAAGAAGAGTTTACCTCCTCAATGGCCATCGATAAATGTCATCACTTTCATCGTGTCGAGAATATCTCATCCAAGAGCTAGATCCTCCTCGTAATGTTCTTCTTCTCGCAACCATGGCCTTTTTTGCTAGAGAACTTCTTGTCTCTTTTTTAATTTGCCTTTCTCTTCTCTCCTTAGCACTCGATCCGGACAATCATAATCGAAGTGACCTTTCTTTTTAGCAATTGTAGCATCTGTTGGCATCATCATCCCGATCACTTTCTTCTTTGGACTTGGAGTCCTTCTTTTTGGATGAAGATCCCTCGACTTTTCGTGTCCTTCTTCTTCTCAATTGATCCGTCCTCGGGTTTCTTCTGCACCGTGATTCCCGTAATAGCTTTTGTATTTTCCATATTGATTATTAAGTCTTTTCAAACCTCCTTGCCATCGCTAGCTTATCCTCAAGCTCATCCCCGATTCTTAGCAAGGAAGTTCTCGAACTCTCTAGTTTTACATGTTTTATCTTTGGCCTTAAAAGCCACATTTTTTACTAGATGATGAATCATCTTTGCCATCCAACCCTTTTTAGATTTCTTATCAATTACAAACTCATAGGCCTTCAAATTTCGAAGACTTGTTGATAGGGCATTGAATTAATGTTTTTGGTGTTTTCATTCACCATCGCATATATATCCCATTTCTTAGAAAGACCTCTAAGAATTTTCAATGCAACTTCTCTCTGGATATTTCTTTCCAAGTGCATTTAGATCATTCATAATGCTAGTGAATCGACTTCCAATTTGTCAATTGATTCACCTTCTTCCATTTCAAAAAACTATCAAACTTTCCTATTGCAAATCGAAAAGTTTATTTTCTTTGATATGATTTGTGCCTTGGCACATTACAGCTAGTGTATCCCAAATTTCTTTTGCAGTATTGCAGTGAGAGATCATTCCCATCACACCATCATCAATTGTACTGTATAGTGTGTCTTTAGCAATATAGTCTAGATTGACTAACTTTCTCTCCTCAGAGTCACTTGGTCATCGACTTAGGAAATTTCGCTCTCAGGATCGTTTCTCTCATTTTCTTCGCTCCTCCGATTCACCACAAGAAATTGGAATGGTCCTTCAGAGACCACTCTCCACATACGCTCATGTTTGAATACAGTGAGCCTCGCATTCTCGCCTCCATAAATCATAGTTCTCCACTGAGAACATGGGAAGTTTCTTAGAAGATATTTTATCTGAGTCTTTTTAAGAATTCAGCAAATAAGATCAGTTTAGATAGACCACAAGTATTTTTAGCAAATAAAACTTTGGTCAACAAAGCAGGTGGTCAACTTGAACCACTGCTCTGATACCACTTGTGGTCCCGGTCCAAACGAGTCTTACACGTGTATGGGGGAATACACGTGTTCAAGATTTTTTAAAACTTTTCTTTTACCGAGGTCACTTTTGGGTCGTTATTATCTCAAGATTTGGTCCCGAGAAGCACAAATCACTCGAGTCAAAGTTCATCGAGACAAAGATCCTCGAAATTTTAAACCCTCGATAATCCCAATCGAGTCCCGAAAGGTGCTTGGATCGATAACTAACTTATCAAACCTCGTAAGAGTAAGTTCGGTTTGGTAACTATCTCTGTTCTAGCTACTCAGATGTGCTGAATGGTTGGCCCTTTAGTTTATACTCGTTTTAAGCTTTGCTAAAAATCTACCTTTGAATGGAATAGTGATTAGGTTGTGATTCAATTATATGCAACTTCCAAAGGATTGATTCCAAATTTGAAATGTCGAAAAAATATGCTTTTCATTTTAAGTCAATGCAATAGTTAAAAAAATAAAGAAAAGAAATAAAAACAACACAAAGAATTTATAGTGGTTCGTAGACTCAAGCTCCTACGTCCACTCTCTCGATCTCTTCAGAGAAATTCACTAATCACTTCGAGCTTTTCGACTACCTCGTGTTTTTACTCAACTCGCCCTCTTTTCTAACTACTCCACGTAGTTTACTTTACTCAACCCGACCTTTTAGCTTTTTCGACTACCTCCGTAGTTTACTTACTCAAACACAAACAAGCTTTCAGACTACCTCAGCTTACTAACTTCACCTCTAGAGTTTTCTCTACTCCGCGTAGTTTACTAACTCTTTACAACTCTTCTCACCAACAATCACACTCAAACTACCTTCTAAAGGGTTTGGGGTTTCTTGGTTGGTTTCCAACTAGGATGAGATATCCTTTACAATAAAGTACAATGCAAAGGCTAGGATATCTCGACTAAGCTTCGGATATATCTTATCAAGCTAGGCTTAGTGGAATGAGCTCTCTTCATTTAAAAGCACTTGGGAAATTCTAAGTTTTTCGAAAGTGCTTTAACTTTATGATAATAAGTTTGAGCTCTTGAGTTGCTTACAAATTTCCCGTAACCTTACAATGTAGATGGTCACAAGTATTTATAGGCATACACCAAGGTCACTCTTTGAAAACTATCCGTTGGAGGAGATAGCTTCGTGAGTTTCCTCTTATGGTGTGTGAGGAACGACTATATTTAGAGTTTGAAACTCCCTAACACGTTTTAGGCAATAGCCTTTCATGTAGCCGTCTTCACTTCACTTTTTGCGCACTGAACTTTTGTACTTCGACATCTTTTTTCAAATGACCACATCACAATGTCGAGATGGTACAGTGTTGTCTCCTCTTTTTGACTTTTGTCTCCAGTTAAAGGTAGACACCTTCAACGGCTCTTTTGGTTACAAACTCTGAGTTGATATAACCTTAACAACACTCTGACTTAGTTCCTTTTGCCTGCATTTGAATGTCTTAGCAAATATCTATTTTTCTAAGGAATCGCGATTTTCTCAGTATTGTATCCTTCAGATAGATATTCTCGATTGCCTCGGAACATTCAGGTTTATACTTAGCATTCAATGACATTCTTTCGAAGTCTTTAGTAATTATTGGCTTCTTGAAGATTCTTGATCTTCGATTCTTGATCTTATTCGTCTTGAGTCTTGTCTTGAGTCTTCGAGTCTTGAGTCTTCAGAGTCTTCACAGATATCTTGGACCGACATCTTCGAATCTTCATCTTTGAGTCTTCAATTCCTCATTTTCATACTGAGTCTTTAGTATCTCGCCACAACGAAGTTTTGATTCTCTCGTTTCATCTTTGAGTCTTCAATATCTCGATTTCATCTTGAGTCTTGATTCTCGATTTCTTCTCGAGTCTTCAGAAACTTTAGTTTCATACTGAAACTTCAGTTTCTTCAGAAACATACTGAGTTCTTCAGAATCTTTAGATCTTAACCTGATCTATATCTGCTGACTATACATTTTGCAGATATCATCCTGAATACTCTAAAACTGAATCCTGACTCAACTATCAAAATTATCCTGAACATGTCATACTCAGGGGTTTTGGGATCTAATCAAAATCATATATCTTTATTAAATTCATCTCCCAACAGAAAGGTTGGCAAAGAAGCAGAAAAGAAAAAGATTGATGAAGCCATGCAAGAAGTCGAAGCCACTGAGAAGCTAAAATTCAAGAAGGTGGAGAAGCCCATCTACACTCAGGTTTCTGAAGAAACAATGCAAGAAGTAGCTGCAGAGAAACTGAGTGATAGAAGAAGAGTTGGGACAAGCCAAGCTGGAGCTGAAATGCCCATCAAAAGGAAGGTTGTGGCTTTTGTTGAGCCTGAAGGTAAAAGAGTTAAGGCTTCTAAACCAACTCAAAAGAAGTTGATTCTGGATATTGAAGAGTCTGAGGTTGAGCCTCAAAAGAAAATCTTCAATACAAGAAGTGCTCTGAGATCACTCCAAGTTGAGCAAGCCAAGAAAACTGCTGCTTCTATTTCTGGAGTTCCCGTGATCAGAAAGAAGATGGAAGAAGAGCAGAAGAGAAGGAGTGGTTTCAAGAAGTTCGTAAGCAAGAGGAGAGGGACTGCAATAGCACAGAAATGGTCGCACGTTGACAAGTGGATGCCAATCCAATTCAACGATGCATGGGAAGAGATCAAGAGAACATTTTGGTTCTACTATGATGTGCTAAGAGAATGGAGAGGGGAGAGCTCAGATCCCAATGAGGCTTTCATTGACTATCTCTTGACCTTTTATCCGAAGTATCTTCAAGGCTGGATCAATCTTGCGGATGAAGGAAAAGTTCAGATAACAGCCCCTGGTCCATACCCGTACCCTCCTCCTAGGCTGGAGAATGGCTTGGTGAATGAATCAGCCATTTCTCAGGAGATTGCTCAGTACGTCATTCAGTTGGGCCTGATAGGGAACAATCCTGATATCATCAAGGAGAGAGATGCACTGAAGAGAAGATATTATGGAATGTTCAACCTTGAAGTGCCTGCTAATGAGGTGAAAGAAGAGAACTGAAGAGCCCGAGCTGAAGAGCAAAAGAAGACTGAAGATCAAGACTCAGAAGACTCTTGTAATTTCCTTTTCTTTTTGTCTTTTTGCTTTTGTTTTTCAGATAAGTTCATTGTAAGTTGTAACTGTCTACTATTCATCAATGAAACTTTATCATTTATGCTCAAAGATAATATCTCATTATCTTACTTTACATGTCTTTACTTTTGATATGCCTGAATGTTGTTTGGTGATGAAATTGTTGGGAAATTCATTACTGAAGAAATTGTTGGGAAATTGTTTGTTGAGAGATATACCTTTCTTGTAATAGGTAAAACCAAAACCCCGAGTATAGGTTAAGTGTTTTGTAACAAGATGGTTTTGGCATCATCAAAAAGGGGGAAATTGTTGGGAGATGAATTTAATAAAGAAGATTTTGATTAGATCCCAAAACCCCTGAGTATGACATGTTCATGATAATCTTGATAGTTGAGTCAGGATTCAGTTTTAGAGTGTTCAGGATGTTATCTGCACAATGTATAGTCAGCAGATATATATCAAAGTTAGATTCTCAAGACTCAAGAAAGTTTCGAAGAAACCGGTTTCAAGATGAAACTTAAGTTTCAAGTTTCAAAGATGAAATCGAGAAATCAAGACTCAAAGAGAAACTAAGATATCAAGACTCAAAGAAGAAATCGAGATATCAAGACTCAAAGAGGAACGAAAAATCAAGACTTCTCGAGAAATCAAGACTTGAGAAATCGAGAAATCAAGACTCAAGTGAGGAACCGAGATATCAAGACTCGTGAGGAATCGAGATATCAAGAATCAGTGAGAAACCGAGATATCAAGACTCAAGAGAAATCGAGAAATCAAGACTCAAAGATGAAGACTCGAGATATCTATCTTCTTCGTAAGACATCAAGATTCAAAAGATAATGAAGACTCAAGACACTTGTAGGTCCCTAACGGGTTTTGTGAGGGCGAAGTCTAGAGGGGAGGGTGAATAGACTTCCGAAAACTTTTTCGCAGATCGTGTGATAGCGAATTAGCGATCAGAGTAGCGAAGTGAATCGATTCGATCGATAACAATTTATTGACGCCAGAGAAGCGATTCAATAACTCTCTTTTTAACTGATGTGTAAAGAAGCTTAAGTTTTACCCGCAGAAAAACCGGTTTGTATAAATCAGATTCCAAAGTTGGTATTTTAATCAACACAAAATTGTCAAGATCGATCGATCGTAAGCTTGGTGCTAATCGATCTTAACTTAGAATATGTATGCGCTTTTAAAGTTGTGCGATGTGAGAACATTAATCAAAGCAAGAAAAGGCACACAAGATTTATAGTGGTTCGGACAAACCAAATTCCACGTCCACTCTTCCCTATAACAAGGGGCACCAACTTAACCAACTTAACCGACTTAACCGAATTTGGACTTAGTTTTGTGTGTTAGTCCAACACAAGACACCAACAGATGTTTTAAGAGTTCTCACTCAACCGATCCTTAAATCAAGATTAGAAACCCTAGATCGAATTTGCTAAACAACTTATCCTAACTTGGGGTTTGGGTAAGATTGTTTTAGTTCAACTATGAAATCTTTTCTTGTGTATAAGTTTCAATGACTAGATGAAAAGATTTCTATGCTAAGAACTTATGGGATGAACACTATATAGAATAAACTTCTTGTTTGTGTTCTTCGTATGGAAATCTGAGTATTTTTGTTTTGTCAAGCTTTTCGTATGATTTCCATCTTCACTTCAAGTGTGATCCCATATTTATAGACCTTGAAAATCAAAGAGCCGTTGGAGAGCAATTTGAATTTCGTTATTTTTGTAGACTTGCGGGCTTGATGTGGCGTCTTGAGGCTCTCCGAAAAGCGTGAATATGTATTTGTAGTCGCCTTGGAGAGAGCATCATTGAATCCATGAGTATCATCTCCGTTCATCGTGTCTCTTCCTTATTGGATGGAAGACTTACTTTGCGGTGTTGTTCTTCCAACTAAGGTTGACATTCTTTACGCTCGATCATCGACGATGATCAAGTTGAAACATCGATTTTCACTTAGTGGTGACTGTGACATTAGGACCACGATCTACTTTGATAAAGTCTTCGGGTTGACTTAGCTTCAACCTGGCGGACTCGGCGATGTAGGTCTTCAAGTGGATCTTCCGGAAGTCATCCGATCTTCGAAAGTATTCTAAGTTTGAACTTCATGACTTGGTGAGTTATCTAACTAGATCGGATCGATCGATCTTCCGCTCTGGTTTTGCATTAACTCTCGGATATCGGTCAATCTCGAGATCGACCTATACATATTGAGTTCCCCTCAATATGTGACCTATCTATTACATCGGTTGTTCTATACAATCATTATCAACCTGGTCTCCTATAGCGGTAAAATAAACATCACTCCAACAGTCAGTGACGGGTCCTATTACATGTGTTTACGAACTTTCATCAAAACTAAATTTCCCAACAATTTCCCCCTTTGATGAAACCAAAACACCCGAGAAACCAAAAAGTTGATAAGTATAGAACAGGTTAAGAGCATATAATCGGAAGACAAAGAGATTTTGTCTTGGGATCGAAAAAATAAACTTTTCATTAGATATGTTGATTACATGTTACATCGGAAAAGTTTGAATTGAAAAAAGGTGATCCTCGACGCGTCTTCGATTCTTCACTCCTTGGGCTTGTATCCTTCCGCATTTCTCTCTCGATCTTGTGGAACGTTGAAAATCATAGAGTTTCCATTTGACATCGTATTTGCTCTTGGTCGATTATGTGCGTTTTGCTCAAGATGTCAAAGTAGAATCTCTCAAATGCCAAATCATTCAAATGAGCCATCTGCCTTCTTGAGTATATTAACGGATCATACTCTTGGCGAGATATCTTTACATTTATAAAGCTTGGCCTCATTTTCCGGATACTTGAAAAGTCCGGATATTTATTTTGTAACCCTCTGAGGAACTCATCATCTGGAGATTCTTCTTCAGGAACAAGATCAAGGACAAAAGGCATCCATAAGCCATTCACTTCGATCTTATTTCATTCCTCAAACCTCTTAGCGTGTGCAGCAGTTTTTGGTATGATCTCGTCGACTCTTGCTGGCAACTGAGGTTCTGGTACAGATTTTCCAGTCAATCCTTTCTTAGCCCTCGATTTGAACTTCCGTTTCAACTCTTCTGCTTGTGCCAGTTTTTCTGCCCTTCTTTCTTCTTCAGTCATCTGCTTTTTGGACAATCTTACGGCTAGCTCCTTATCAGCCTGTATCTGGCTGGCTGTGCTTCTAGTGACTTTCCTGGTCTGAGTAACTGGTACAGATTTTGATGTCCCAGCACCCGCAGCAGCCTTTCTTGCCATTGAGCTTTGTCCATGGGCCTTATCCGTATGAGTCAGATCTTCTGATGTGTCAGTTGGTTTCTCAGATCCTTCCCCCTTTTTGGTTTGATCAAAAAGAGTATTGAGGTGGGAAGTCAGAGAACCAAAGTTGACTGATAATGCCTGGTTGAGATCTGTAGCAGATAAACCTGAAGCTTGAGCTGTTAGATTCTGAACAGTTGTAATTAGCTCTGTCTTGGCAGATTCCATTGTAGCAGAGAGTGTCCAAATCATTTTGTCAAATTTCTCTTCTGATAACTCTAGTCTTTTCTCAGTGAGCGTCAGAAAAGAAGATTGTTTTTGATCCACCTGTTTCAGCTTGTCGTCAACTGATTTTGTAAGCTCGGCAGACATGGTGGTCATGGATTGGGAGAACTGATCTCTGATTGCTTCGATTTGTTTGAGACCAATCTGCCTCTGATCAGTTAGCACTCCCTCAATTTCTTCTTTCAGGAGATCTTTGAGACAAGATCTGATCTCCTGAAGTTGATCAGCGGTGATTTGAGATGTAGGAATTGGATTCATCACTTGATCAGGTTCAGTTGTTTGTGCCTCCAGTGGTTGGTCGTGAACTGCAGCACCAGTTCCACTATCATCTAAGCAGCCCCGCATCCTTCATTTTCAACAGATGTTTCTTCTTGATTCTCGGCTCTTCTTCTTCTGGACTTGTGGATCGAGCTTTCACAGTTTTATCGATATTAGCTTTTTGGTGATCCCACTTTGGTAGACTTCCTCATATCGAAGTCAAAATCTTGCAAACTCATCAAGACCGCCCATCCGCTCAACAAGTAAAATAAGATCCGAGAAGTTTTTAACTTCTCTCGGTGAGGATCTCCATGACTTCTTCTCGATAGCGGGATGGGCGACCCGATTTGTGGATACATCTCATCAATTTCTCGTTCAATTCTCGGTCGACCATTTTTCCATAGGATGGTCTTTGTTGTTCGGACTCGGGAATTTTTCCGTGATTCTTTGGATGAGATGTGGAGGCTTACGTTTGTGCTTGAGTAGGCGGAAGTTGTCTCGATTTTATTCGACTTGGTTCTGTATTTTGGAGGCAAGTGTTTTGAAGTTGTCCCGAACCGATGAAGGTTCAGTTTCATGGCGTTGCTCTTGATTGAATCACAGGTTGAGGAGAAGGAGATCGTTTGTCTTAAATCGATTCTGGGCGAGCCCTCGCCAGAGAAGCTTCTGTCGATTCTTTTTTGTTGCAAAAGAATCTTTTTTTTCTTCACTCATCTTCTAGTACTCTGTCATGGTAGCTTGCTTTTGCCTTCTTCGCCTCTTCTCTCCGGCCTTTAAGCAACCGGTGGGACTTCCTTTCTTTTCCTTTCTTCATTTTTGTTGGAGGGGCTCCTTGTCATCGTCTGGTGGCCCATATATAACTGGAGTTGATGAGAGGAAGGCATTGTAGGACTTCAGTCCATCCTGATTCCATTCAGCATTTGGCAGTTTGTCCTTTAAGATAACTGCAACCTTGTTGAGATTGCTTATTCTCTTTTTCAGGTAGATCTGCCTGGATTCATTGACTCCAAATTTATCGTGTTCTTGGAGTAAGATGGCTTTCAGGAAGCCGTGCCAATTGATGTTCTGTGCTCCATCAATTATTGCGGACATCTTTGTACATTTTGACCGATGTGAGCATCCGATCTTCCCATGATTGTTCTTGGAATGTCAAACAACAATCGGCATTTCTTTTGAGCATTGGCCCGATAAATCCGGCTTTTGATGTTTGTCGGCCTCTCTGAAGAGCTCTTTTTTCGATCTCTTTCGCCCTTTCTCCCCCCAGTAGTGTCTGCGTGAGATTCGCCCTTTGTAAGTCAGAGACGAGTGATGATGTCGCATTTGTCGGGCTCGATTTCTTCTCCGTCGACTGACGATATCAGTTCGTCTCCTGGATTTTCTGAATCCACACTCAAATTCTCAGAGAAACCGTAGTCTTCATACCGCATCACCGGGATTGCAGTGGAGCGAGCAATATATTTCCATCCGCAAATTTGGCGAAATTTGTTCCACCTCCACGGATTCGTGATCCTCAAATGATTCCAAACCAATTGAACTTGTCTTCAAAGATCTTCGTTGCGCCCCGCATAGTTGCACATAATCTTTCCTAGTCCATGAGTGGCCATCTACGCTAAGATAGACTCATTTAAATTTGTGCATAATCAATATCAATATTATACAACGGAAAAACAAGAGGCAAAGGAAGCAAAATCCGTGATACCATTAAAAGAAAACTTTTGAGATCAACGGTTTTAACGGAAAGAAAGATTCATCAAGTAAAAGAAATTACCAGATTCAAATTTTCGAAGATAGTTTTGAAACCTAAGAAATCGTTTTGAATCGCACAGAGATAATTTGGAGTTTTTCAGAGAATAGAATGCAAGTATGTGACACAGAAAAACTCTGGTAGGTTTTGATGAACCTTATAAAGAGGCGGAGGGAAAAAAAAAGACAAGATTTGAAGATCAATCGTTTGAAAAGATTAAACGCTCCAGATTAAGCGGTTTTGATCGTAGGGTCGTGAAAGCACGCATTTAATAACTTTTGATTTAAAAGCACGTTCAATAGCAGTTAATACATGTTCCCCACGTCCGCATTAAATGATTTGCAGGAAATACGTCACAGGGATAATGGGTACAGTAAGGCAAGTAATATCAGATAAGATCCGATAAGTCAGCAAAGAACAAGAGAAAAGAAATCGATTCCGTTTGATCGATATTGTAATCGACCAATACCACTTGTCAATGTTGATTTCACTTGTTGATCTTAGTTATTCTACCTAAGCCTTGAAAATTTCCCAAACCGATCCTTTTTTAACCGATCTTCTTCACTTGCATCCGATTTGTTGAGGTTTCAAGCTCAACCGATCTTCCTTGAATACGCCCTCGATTTCTTCGATCCTCCTTTATCGGCTTGAAGTTCCTCCAACTGATATTTCTGATTTTTCCATAGACTGATGCATCTGATTTGTGGTTTTAAGCTCAGCTGATCTTTCTTATCTGATCGGCTTCGAATGTATCAGATTTTGATTGACCTAATCTGAATCTTCTCAGATCAAGTCAATTCTTGAATAAATGTTACCGCCAAAACTTAGTCTAGAATAGTAGTATCTATTCCCTAAGTTGGCGTGATTTGACATGTAATTATCGCCCTCGAATCTTTCGATATGTCAATCCGTTTTATCCAATTATCGATCGCGTGATTCCTACACGCCCCTTTTGATGCAAATTTCTCTAAAAGGTTTTGAGAGCTTGAATTTGCATTTGCACCCTTGCTTGGCCTCTATAAATTGGACCAATTATTTTACACAACATAACCCATTCACCATACTTATTTTCTTTGTGAAATCATGTATCTTGGTGAACCCTTATTTCCTGTTAAGATTCCGCAAATATTTTTACCCCTTTTTCAATGAATTCAAATTTTCAAATCAACCCTTTATGTCCCTTATTCTTTTTCGTTATCGCCAAAGATTTCACATACGATTGTTGCAAAGCTTCTACCACCATGGAGGCGGCATTTTGCAAGTGAGAAGACACTTCTCCTATCCGTATGCACCTTGTGTGTCTATCGTTATGACGAATCTGTAACCATCGACTTAGTTCCAGAGTAAAACATGCAACACATGTGCCCATGAGATCCGATGACCAACTCTTTCGCACACGTGTTCCATTTAACAAATGGAGAGCCCTTCTACTCTCCCTTTTTAGGCTCCCGGCTTAGTAATCCTATCAATGCCGCCTCACTCCACTTGGAGAGTCCATCACCAACCTTTCAAGCCCCCTCACCCTCGTTAAGTGGGGGAAAAGAGAGCATAAGATCTTAAAGTCTCTCTCCTCCTTTAATCACCCCCCCGAGATCGGGTTTGGGTTTGGATGAAGGTTTAGGGTTATAGGGTTAGGTTTTTTGGTTAACATTTATGTACCGACCTCCTGGTCTTTTTTGTACCACCTTCGGTTTTTATCAATGTAAAGTTTCATTATTTCATCGTTGTGTAAATTTACGCTTTCTTATGCGATTGTTAGTCGTTAATCTCCGAATCTTGCTTGTTGAATATCGGTCGACTCACAAAGAAGTACTATAACCAAAATTGATTTAATCGATAATCCTTTAAACCGAAAGCATTTCCTTTAATCTGATAAACCTTAAATCCGATTCGCCTTTCGATCTGGTAACATGTAACTCGACGATTTTTCACATCGCCTTTGATCGATCTTTCCGATCGTTGAGATACCAAACTTCAATGATTCTTTCTATCTGGTTAGTCTCTTAACCAAATTTTGTTCTCGAGAACAATCCATCATGAATTTTAGGTGCCTTTTCTCCAAGATCTAGAAGCCCTAGCTCGTTGCATAATTCTCTCAATCGATCTCAAATTTAGTGGCTTGGTTAGAATATCAAATTTTCGCATATCAAGATGAATCTTTTCCATTCGATATTCTTCTTTCAACGTGATCTCTTATAAAGTGGTGTCCACATCCACATGCTTGCATCTTGTATGTAGAACCGGATTCGGTGTGATTGCAATAAGATTATTATTAAAATGGGTACATTGTTAGCTTCAATGTTATAATCCTCACCGACCGACTAAGCCAGAAAGCGGTTAGGGAACAACTTTCCTCGCAGCCATATATTCTCGCTTCAACAGATGTGTCGCGAATCGATGTCTCCGCTTTTGAAAACCACGAGATCGGGCTTTTGCTTCCTAAGAACCGACATGTTCTCGAGGTTGATTTTTCTCATTTTCCATAATCGTAATCGTAATACCCACTAAGTTCTAGATTATCATCTCGATGGGTAAAATAAACCAAGGTTTATCGTCCCTTCAGATACTTAAGAATCCGCTTAGTTCTTTAGGTGGTCGATCATTGATTTGCTCGAATCGCACATACACCCATCGCAAAAGTGATATCGTCCGGCAGCAAGTATAGTAGAGATCCAATGAGAGCCCTATATTCCTTCCGATTTGTTTTTCGACCATCCTCATCTCGATCCATCTTGAATCCAACCATCATAGGAATTTTGGCTTCCTTACAATTTTGAATTCCAAACTTAGCCAATAAATTCCTAGTGTACTTTGGTTTGGATGATGAATATCCCTTCTTTTGTTTAACTTGAAGACCCGTAAGTAATTCATCCGACCCATCATGGACATCTCGAATTTTCCTTGCATCGCTTTTTTCAATCTTTCACATAGACTCTCGTTAGGGAGATCCAAGATGATGTCGCCCACGAATCAACCATCGTAATATCTTCTCCATCTTCTATTCTCGAATAAGGTTCTGCCCATCGCCTTTAGTGAACCCACTTTCGATCAAGAACGAGAGAGGTATCATACCAGCTCGAGGAGCCTGTTTGATAAAGAGCTTTTTCTTAAACGGTACACTTGGTTGCCCTTTTCAAAGCCCGGAGGTTGTTCGACATAAACTTCCTCTCGCTAGTACCCCGCTTAAGAAAGCACTCTTTACGTCCATCCGATACACATGTCAACCCTCATGGAAGCATATGCGAAATAAATTAATGGCTTCTATTTGAAAGATCGGCAAAGGTCTCATCGTAATCAATTCCTTCCGATTGAATACCCCTTAGCAACAAGTCTTGCCTTATTTAGTGGTGATGACATTTTTCTCATCTCTTGTTCTTGAAGATCCAATTAGCGCCAATTACGCCTTGATGACTGGTCTTCCGTCCACTAGTTCCCAAACTTGATTTCTTCGAACTTCGGCTCCTCCCCGCATGGCTAGAATCCAGTTTATGCCTGTAGAGCTTCCTCTATAGTTGTAGGTTCCTTCATAGACGGATAACAAAGAATACATGGCACTTTCACCAACTGATGTCTAGTTTTAACTTTATCGATGGGTCTCCGATTATCGATCGATTGATGACCGTTATCCGAGTCCTTCGCTCGATTTAGCTTTTCCATCGCCCATTTCCTCGATAAAATTTCATTACTAGCGATTGGGAGGAGAGAAGTTATGATCCACTTGATAAGAACAAGTCTCACCGATGTTGACCTCATCATGTGTCGATGTCTATTCGCGGGAACTTCAGATGTTCCCCGAACCGGATGGTTCCATTCTTCTTATCCTCAAATTAATCACTTCTTCATCGACATTGTTCGTACCTTTAGGATCTGATTGATCCGTGAGTCACTAGATCTGGAATGTAAATTGTTACAGCTTTACGATTCTTTTTCCTTGATCGTTAGTGATCCATTTTCCAAAAAATGTATTCTTGTTGATCGTGTACATCTTGTTCTGCAGCCAGATTTCTCTTGATCGAAGATGCTTCATCAAAGACTACATGGGGTGTTTTTCCACAAGTAGGGTTAAATGCCTCACAGACCTGAAAGCCTTGCTAGATGAGGAATATCCTAGAAATATACCCTCATCCTGACTTGGCCTCAAAAGTCTTCAACCCGACTCTTCCCATTGTTGTGTATGAAGCACTTTACACCCAAAAACATGGAAGTAAGAGACACGAGGTTTTATGTCCTTCCACGCCATAGGGTGTTTTGTAGTGAGCCTTAGTCGAAGACATCTGCTTCGAGTATGGCATGCAAGGTTGATTGCTTCATTAAACGCTTGGTATCGCATGTTCAATAACATTGTGAAAGCAGCTTTTTTGAGAGTTCTGTTCCTCCGCTCACTTTTTTTGTTGAGGCGTTCGCAAATGATTTTCATTCAGATAATTAAACTCAGAGCAAAAATCGAATAAAAGAGTTCGTAAATTTTCACTACCTTTATCTCGATCCGATTTTTACTACAATCGACACCCTTCTCATTTTGTAATCGCTTTTAGCAAAATTTCGGTATCTTCGTAGTCGCCTCATTCTTCTTGTGTAAGAATATAACCCGTAAACTTGGAATAATCATCCACGATTACTAGAGTATATTTGGCGTCTTCATAACCGGGTCCGAATAGATCCATATGAAGCAAATCCAAGACTTCTTCCCGAATTCCCTTGAATGAAGCTTTGACTGTTTTTTTCCGACATGCAAGACATGTCCGATCCTTGAAAATACTTCATTCGGAAGTCCTTCTACAAGAGACATCCTTGCTATTTTGTTAAGAGTTTTAAAGTTCGGATGGCTCATTCTTTTTGCCGAGAGCCAACCGCTACTTTTGGAACTCTTGACAATTAGGCATGCATTTCTTGGGCAACTGCTCCAATCACCGTGGTAGATCGTCCCTTTCCTTGAACCAGCTTAGCAAAATGCACAAGAGGGCTCGATTCTTGATAGTGCATTGATCACGAGAACTCAACATCGAATCCTGTTATCATCCTAACCGATAATAGGTTGTGCTTTTAGACCTTCGACATACTCCGCCATTTGTACATCGTCATTCTCTAAGGTTCCAACCCTTTGTATAGCCAAAGTAATCATCACCAAGAGTACACGCGGCCTTTT
This sequence comes from Stenogyne calaminthoides, assembly GCA_037126765.1. Taxonomy (NCBI): domain Eukaryota; kingdom Viridiplantae; phylum Streptophyta; class Magnoliopsida; order Lamiales; family Lamiaceae; genus Stenogyne; species Stenogyne calaminthoides. The sequence goes on along the minus strand of JBBCBC010000018.1, from coordinate 28,286,329 downwards.
CGTTTCTATGTAAGAGCCGAGGAGATGTTTGCTTCGTACCATGTGCCTTGAGCATCCACTATCGATGTAATCAGTTGCTTTGCACACCTCCTTTGTTGGCTGCACTCCACGCGATCCTCGCAATCGGTCGGGTTTTAGGTACCCTTTTGATTGGGTCCCAGGGGTTAGATTAGTTTTTGGGAAGCCATATAAACAGAAAGCACTTCTATTGTGATCTTAGATCGAAGGCCTCGATTTGTCTCCCATACTGGCCAACATAATCATACATCTCTTTATATGCTTTCAAGCTTTGTATGATTATTAGTGTGAACCTTGATGAATTAGAAGATTTGGGATTTTCCTTTTCGCTTTGTCTTCTTCTTATCCAAAGGTGGTTCAAAAAGAACCCCAGATTGATTATAAGGGTAGGTACGATCGCTACCATTAAAAGATTCATATCTTTTAGGCATAGGTGGTTTTTGGCGATTTACGAAGCATGCTTATTAGGCAAATGACCTTGATTGGGCCTCGATTGTACTTCCCTTTTACAAAGTTGTCTTTTTTCTCGATTCCCGATCCGTTGATTAGGTTGAGGTTTCTTCAAGAACCGGGTTCTTCTGCTGATTTCTCGGTGATGCTTTACCAGGTTGGGGTTTCATTGCTCTTCGTTGTGCACCGCCTTTACCCCGCTAATCGGTCCTTTTCCTTTATTAGATACATATTTGGCTTTTGATGTATCTTTGTCGAAATTCGCCAATACACCTTTTGAGATGAATCACCGGCTTTTGAGGATGTGAAAGGGTTGTCATAGCCAAGTCCCTTCTTATTAATCGTTGTTCGAAAATAAAGGCTCATGCACTTTGAACGGTTTTAGATGATTTTGAAAAAACTTCCATTTTCTTAATACGCAGATCATCCTCGATGTTTTTAGACTTTCATGCTTTTGGAACAGCTTTCATCGAATTTTCTTTGTAGGATTTTGAAGTCATCACCTTGTCGTTTGTTAATCACCACCGATCTTTGATCTGCTTCTCCGATCGAAGCTTTAACTTCGAGAATTTTAAATTCTCAATTGCCTTCTCTTCAAATCTAAGTTCGTGAGGCTTTACATAGATCATTTTCTTTTAGCAAGTCGATTATTTCGTCCTCACTTATCATTTTCAAATTCCCACAATAGCATATAGTTTCAATGATTTGAGAGATCTTCAAGCAATTGCTCGAGAGTAGAAATGCAGGTCGATCTCCCCAAAGAAAAAAATGATAGCAGTGGTAGAAACGAAGTAAGTTTGGAGGTTACCCCTCCATTGGTCCCCCTTGGCCATCGATGATCTCATCATCGTCTCCAAGAGAATATCGATCTTCATTTTCATAGAAGTCGACGGCACTACCGATCACGAGCGGTCTTCTACAGAGGAGTATCCAGAGTCCCCTGAGGGCGATAGGAATCGCCTTATTCGACGACGCTAACCATGGCCCTTCCGTCCTATGAACGTTGCTCTCTTCTATTCCTCTTTCTTCCCTCTCTCTCGGCATTTCACCGCTTTCCAATCGCACTATAGTGACCTTTCTTCTCACAATTGAAGCATGCTCCTTGATCCAATCGAATCTTTTTCTTTCCGGTGAATCACTTTTTGCATTTTGACCCATCGGGTGACTTGCCTTCGATAATGATGTAGAATCTTACATTCCGATTGGTTTTTCTTCTTCCTCATTCTTACTATCTCTTCCTTTCATCTCTTGATCCTCCGATCATCGATCTTGTTCTTCTCCGGAGATCTGGCTGATCTCCTACTTTTCCTCGCTATGTTGATAGTCCTTATAAAATCTTCGATACTTACCAAGTTGGATCGCCCGACTTCTCAAGCTTCCCAGTAAGCAGAGCGATCTGCTCGGGCCTCGACTCATTATATTCCCAATAGGTTCGTTGGCCTTCGTTTCAAGCCTTGCCTTAAAGCAACCGATTTTTTGAAGTTGAGGCTTCATCTTCATCCGCTTGTCCTCAATCAAATCGAACTCGTGAGCTTTAAGGCTCAAGAACAAGATTTTTGAGATGTCTTGGCAATCCTTGATCACCGCACCTTCATATCCCACTTCTTGGTGAGAGACCTTAGAATTTTGTAGTTGATATCTTTATCGACATCTCTACCAAGTTCTCGAAGCTTGTTTATAGACATAGTAATTCTTCCATCGAGTTCGTTGATGGTTTCGTTGGGCAGCATCTTCAGTTTCTCGATAAAGAGTTAAGGCTTCTAAACCAACTCAAAAGAAGTTGATTCTGGATATTGAAGAGTCCGAGGTTGAGCCTCAAAAGAAAATCTTCAATACAAGAAGTGCTCGAGATCACCCAAGTTGAGCAAGCTAAGAAAACTGCTGCTTCTATTTCTGGAGTTCCCGTGATCAGAAAGAAGATAGAAGAAGAGCAGAAGAGAAGGAGTGGTTTCAAGAAGTTCGTAAGCAAGAGGAGAGGGATCGCAATAAAGATTGATGGTGGTCGACGCTGACAAGTGGATGCCAATCCAATTCAACGATGCATGGGAAGAGATCAAGAGAACATTTTGGTTCTACTATGATGTGCTAAGAGAATGGAGAGGGGAGAGCTCAGATCCCAATGAGGCTTTCATTGACTATCTCTTGACCTTTTATCCGAAGTATCTTCAAGGCTGGATCAATCTTGCGGATGAAGGAAAAGTTCAGATAACAGCCCCTGGTCCATACCCGTACCCTCCTCCTAGGCTGGAGAATGGCTTGGTGAATGAATCAGCCATTTCTCAGGAGATTGCTCAGTACGTCATTCAGTTGGGCCTGACAGGGAACAATCCTGATATCATCAAGGAGAGAGATGCACTGAAGAGAAGATATTATGGAATGTTCAACCTTGAAGTGCCTGCTAATGAGGTGAAAGAAGAGAACTGAAGAGCCCGAGCTGAAGAGCAAAAGAAGACTGAAGATCAAGACTCAGAAGACTCTTGTAATTTCCTTTTCTTTTTGTCTTTTTGCTTTTGTTTTTCAGATAAGTTCATTGTAAGTTGTAACTGTCTACTATTCATCAATGAAACTTTATCATTTATGCTCAAAGATAATATCTCATTATCTTACTTTACATGTCTTTACTTTTGATATGCCTGAATGTTGTTTGGTGATGAAATTGTTGGGAAATTCATTACTGAAGAAATTGTTGGGAAATTGTTTGTTGAGAGATATACCTTTCTTGTAATAGGTAAAACTGAAACCTGAGTATAGGTTAAGTGTTTTGTAACAAGATGGTTTTGGCATCATCAAAAAGGGGGAAATTGTTGGGAGATGAATTTAATAAAGAAGATTTTGATTAGATCCCAAAACCCCTGAGTATGACATGTTCATGATAATCTTGATAGTTGAGTCGATTCGGCCAGAGTGTTCGATGTTATCTTTGTATAGTCACAGACATATATCAAAGTTAGATTCTCAAGACTCAAGAAGTTTCAAGAAACCGGTTTCAAGATGAAACTTAAGTTTCAAGTTTCAAAGATGAAATCGAGAAAATCAAGACTCAAAGAGAAACTAAGATACCGAGATATCAAGACTCAAAGGAGAACCGAGAAATCAAGACTCAAAGGAGAACCGAGAAACAAGACTCAAAGGAGAAACCGAGAAACCAAGACTCAAGAGGAATCGAGATATCAAGACTCAGCGAGAACCGAGATATCAAGAATCGTGAGAAATCGAGATATCAAGACTCAAGAGAAATCGAGAAATCAAGACTCAAAGATGAAGACTCAAGATATCAACCAAGATATCTCGGAAGATTCAACACATCAAGATTCAAAAGACAATGAAGACTCGAAGACACTTGTAGGTCCCGAACGGGTTTTGTGAATGCGTAAGTCTTTGAATAGACTTCAAAACTTTTTCGTCTGGCATCGTGTGATAGCAGATAGCCCGATCGAGGCGAGTGAATCGCCGATCGATAATTAACTTATCGACGCTCAGAAGGCGTCCGATTCGGTAACTATTTTAACTGATGTGTCCTTAAGTTTTACCCGTGAAAAACCAGGCCAGATAAATCGATTCCAAAGTTGGTATTTTTAATCGCTTGACAAAATTGTCAAGATCGACGATCATAAGCTTGGTGCTAACTGATCTTAACTTAGAATATGTATGCGCTTTAAAGTTGTGCGATGTGAGAACAGCTTAATCAAAGCAAAAAGGCACACAAGATTTATAGTGGTTCTGACAAACCAAATACGTCCACTCTTCCCTATAACAAGGGCACCAACTTAACCAACTTAACCGACTTAACCGACCGGACTTAGTTTTGTGTGTTAGTCCAACACAAGACACAAACAGATGTTTTAAGAGTTCTCACTCAACCGATCCTTAAATCAAGATTTCAGAAACCCTAGATCGAATCTTGCTAAACAACTTATCCTAACTTGGGGTTTGGGTAAGATTGTTTTAGTTCCAACTATGAAATCTTTTCTTGTGTATAAGCGTTTCAATGCCTAGATGAAAAGATTTCTATGCTAAGAACTTATGGGATGAACACTATATAGAATAAGCTTCTTCTTGTTTGTGTTCTTCGTATGGAAATCGAGTATTTTTGTTTTGTCAAGCTTTTCAGATGATTTCATTTCACTCCGGCAAGTGATCCCATATTTATAGACCTTGAAATCAAAGAGCCGTTGGAGAGCAATTTGAATTTCAGGCTATTTTTGGTAGACTTGCGTGCTTGATGTGACGTCTTTCAGAACGGCATGGCCGAAAGCGTGAATATGTATTTGTAGTCCGGAGAGAAAGCATCATCGAATCCCATGAGTATCGATACGTGTCTCTTCCTTATTGGATGGAAGACTTACTTTTGCGAAAGTTGTTCTTCCAACTAAGGTTGACATTCCTTCTTTTCAGATCATCGACGATGATCAAGTGAAACATCGATTTTAGTAGTAGTCGACCGATCGGGGCTAGATCGATCACCTACCTCGATAGAGTCTTCTGCTTAGCTTCAACCGCAGACTGATGTAGGTCTTCCGGTCCGATCTTCCCGAAGTCATCCGATCTTCGAAATTCTAAGTTTGAACTTCACGACTTCAAATGAAGATCTAACTAGATCGATGATCCGATCTTCCGCTTATGTTTTGGATTCGCCTCGCTTGATATCGGATCAATCTCCAGATTCGACCTATACATATTGAGTTCCCTCAATATGTGACCTATCTATTACATCGCTTGTTCTATACAATCATTATCAACTGGTCCCTATATGGTAAATAAACATCAAACCAATGTGTCTGACGTCCTATTACATGTGTTTCGAACTTTCATCAAAACTAAATTTCCCAACAATTTCCTTTTTGATGAAACCAAAACACCGAGAGAAACCAAAAGCTTGATAAGTATAGAACAGCTTAAAGAGCATATAATCGTAAGACAAAGAGATTTTGTCTTGGGATCAAAAAATAAACTTTTCATTAGATATGTTGATTACATGTTACATCGTAAAAGTTTGAATTGAAAAGCACCGATCCTCGACGCCTTCCGATTCTTCACCCTCAGGCTTGTATCCTTCGCATTTCTCTCGATCTTGTGGAACGTTGAAAATCATAGAGTTTCCATTTGACATCGGCTTTGGTCACTATGATTTTGCTCAAGATGTCAAAGTAGAATCTCTCAAATGCCACCAAAATGAGCCATCCGCCTTCTTCGAGTATATTAACGGATCATACTCTTGGCGTAGATATCTTTACATTTATAAGCTTGGCCTCATTTTCCAGCTTACTTCAAAGTCGATATTTATTCTCAGAACCGCTTGAGGAACTCATCATCCGAGATTCTTCTTGTGGAACAAGATCAAGGACAAAAAGCATCCATAAGCCATTCACACTCGATCTTATTCCATTCCTCAAACCTCTTAGCGCGTGCAAGCTTTTTGGTATGATCTCGCCGACTTTTGCTAGCAACCGAGGTTCCGTACGATTTTCCAAATAATCCTTTCTAGCCCTCGATTTGAACTTCCGCTTTCAACTCTTTTTCGCTTGTGCGCTTTTTACGCCCTTCTTTCTTCTTCACCATCCGCTTTTTGGACAATCTTACGGTTAGCTCCTTATCACCAGATCCGGGTGGGTCAGCTTTAGTGACTTTCCGGGTCCGAAAGTAATCGCACAGATTTTGATGTCCCAAAGACCCGCAGCAGCCTTTTCTTGCCATTGAGCTTTGTCCATGGGCCTTATCCGTATGAGCCAGATCTTCGATGTGTTTGGTTTTCAGATCCTTCCCCTTTTGGTTTGATCAAAAAGAGTATTGAGGTGGGGAAGTCGAGAACCAAAGTTGACCGATAATGCCCGGTTGAGATCTGTGAGATAAACCCTCAAGCTTGAGTCAAGAGGATTCTCGAATGTTTGTAATTAGCTCGCTTGGCAGATTCCATTGTAAGAGTGTCCAAATCATTTTGTCAAATTTCTCTTCGATAACTCTAGTCTTTTCTCGAAAGAGAAGATTGTTTTGATCCACTTGCTTTGACGTCGTCAACTGATTTTTGTAAGCTCGGATATGGTGGTCATGGATTGGGAGAACCGACCGATTGCTTCGATTTGTTTGAGACCAATCGCCGATCGAGCTGCTCAATTTCTTCTTTCAGAGATCTTTGAGATAAGATCCGATCTCCCCGGTTGATCATGATTTGAGATGTAGGAATCGATTCATCACTTGATCAAAGTTCGCTTGTTTGTGCCTCCAAATTGGTCGTGAATCGCAAGACCGCCCACTATCATCGGCATGCCTCCCCGATCCTTCATTTCAAACAGATGTTTCGAGCTTTGAGCAATCCCAACTTCCCGGGATCGTAGTGATTTATCGATATTAAATCACCGGTGATCCCACTTTGGCATTCTCATATCAAGTCAAAATCTACAAACTCACTACCGCCCATCCGCTCAACAAGTAAAATAAGATCCGAGAAGAAAGATCTCCAGTGAGGATTCCATGACTTCTTTCTCTCGAGGAGGATGGGCGCACTCGCCAGGATACATCTCATCAATTTCTCGCTCATTGATGGTCTTTGTTGTTCGACTCGTGAATTGTCTGTCCCGTTCTCGCTGATGAGATGTTTCCGTCAGTGCTTGAGTAAAGTTTGTCAAAAGTAGGGGTTCTCAGGGAGGCGCCAGTTCCGGGTTCCACATCGTAAGCTTTTGAGTTGTCGAACCGATGAAGGTTCGGGCCACGAAAGGTGAACTAAAGGAGGGACATGCTCAAGCTTTGAGCGCGTGAATCAGCTTTCGAGGTTGAGGAGAAGGAGATCGCTTGTTTGAGCTTTTTCCTCGATCGTTTCCGGCGAAAGCCCTCGTTGTTGAGAAGCTTGCGTCTTCGATTTCGTTTTTTGTTGTGCAATGATCGTTTCCGGGCGCTTTTCTATCCTCAAGGATACAATACTGAGAAAAATGCGATTGCTTAGAAAAATAGATATTGCCCAAGACATTCTCATGCAGACAAAAAGAACTAAGACAAAGTGTTGTTAAGGTTATATCACTCAGAGATATTGACCAAAAAGAGCCGTTGTATTTGTCTACATTTAACTGGAGATAAAAGTCAAATAGAAGAAGACAACATTGTACTTTACTGACATTGACAGCGACAGATCACTGAAACATGTCAGTAGTACTATGTTCCAGACTGCAAAAAGTGATGACTAGCTACATGAAAAGTTGTTTGCCTAAAACATGCTAGGGAGTGTCAAACCCTAAATATAGCCGTTCATCACACACCATAAGAGGAAACTCACGAAGTTATCTCTTCCAACGGATAGTTTTTCAAGAGTGACCTTGGTGCCTGCCTATAAATACTTGTGATCATCTACATTGAAGGTTATGGGAAATTTGTAAGCAACTCAAGAGCTCAAACTTATTATTGCAAGTTGAAGCACTCGAAAACCCAAGAATTTCCCAAGTGCTTTATATCAAAGAGTGCTCATTTACTAAGCCTAGCTTGATAAGATATATCCAATGCTTAGTCGAGATATCCTAGCCTTTGCATTGTTCTTAATTGTAAAGGATATCTCATCCTAGTTGGAAACCAACCAAGAAACCCCAAACCCTTTGTAAGGTAGTTTGAGTGTGATTGTTGGTGAGTTGGAGTTGTAAAGAGTTAGTAAACTACATTGAGGTAGTTAGAAAGCTCTAGAGAAGAAGTGAGTAAACTATCTTGATAGTCAGAAAGCTTGTGTGTGTTTTGAGTTAGTAAACTACAGAGGTAGTCAGAAAGCTCAAAATAGAAAGGTTGGTAAACTATAGAGGTAGTCAAAAAACCTTAGGAAGTGATTAGTGAATTTCTCTGAAGAGTCAGAGAGAGTGGACGTACGAGCTTGAGTCTCTGAACCACTATAACTTCCTGTGTTATTTGCTTTCTGTATTGCTTTAATTAACTGCTGCATATCTTTAAAAGCATATTTTCACTGATATTCAGTTGAATCAATTCACTGAAGTTGCATATAACTGAATCACAGCCTAATCACTATTCCATTAAAAAGGAAGTTTTTCAGCAAAGCATAAAAACGAGTATAAACTTAGGGCCAACCATTCCGCACATCTGAGTAGCTTTTCAAGCAAGCTCAGTAACTCTAAAAACTCAGGATCAGTTGGGATTATCTGAGGTTTCGAAAGCGATTCAGATCACTGTCTCGGAGACTTTTTGACTCGTATGCATCTTCAAATCATCGATGACAAACCCAATCTAACTCGAAAGAAGAAAAAAGTTTTAAAATCACTGAACACGTGTATTCCCCCCCCATACACGTGTAAGACTTGTTTGCACCGGGACCAACAATTCCATTCATAAATACCTTTTCCAGAATAAGAATTATTGAAAAAGTTTTTATGTTCTTCATTAAGAACATCCATAGGAGTGAGTCTCTTAGAATAATAAGTAGACATGGTAGGTCTATCAGCCCATTTCCTTTTATTAATACTATCAGTATTACTAGGACTACCAATATTATTCGGTTGAATAGCATGATTATCATCTAAATCATCATCTAAAGCTAAAATATTAAGATCGGAAATATTAAGATTACTAAATTTATCATTAATAATCTTCTCTAGGTCAGAAATAGAAGCTTAAGTTTTAAAATCTTTTATCTCAATAGGAGATTGAATAGATTTAAGTCGCTTTTAATAATAACATTATTATTATTATCAATATTTTCATATTTATTTTGAGAATCTATTTTAGAGATAATTTTATCAACTTTATCATGTAAAGAAATAATTTCTTCTCCAATAATAGACAGATAAAGATTATAAAAATTATTTTGCTCAATCATCTGATTAACATGTTTAACAGTAATTTGTAAGACATCATTTTCAATGATTCTGGAGAATGGAAGAAAATTAAATATCCTCTCTCCTTTTTCAATTTGAAAAGGAACATGAGGAGGGTAAACAGATTTTTGTACACCACCAGAAATTATTTTATAATCTCTTTCTATGACTGAAATATAATCAATATAAAAAGTTTTAATAAACCAAGGAACATAATAAGTAATTTCATTATGCTTTTTTACAGAATTTATAAAAACTGTCAACAAAGTAATCTAAATCATCTTTTGAGAATGATTTAAAATACCAAATTCTAAACTTATCCCATTTAGGATTATTAAACTCATCATTAATATGAGCTCTAGTAGAAGAACCTTTAGAAAAATCAAAAAAGTTTGTAAAATCCATAAAATTATATTTTAAAGTTACAATCCGAAATTGTTTCGGGATCAAATTCATCTTTGTGGATTATGTTGTTTTCATTAATAATAATTTTCTCATTGTTATAATTATTATTTTTACAATGAGTATTTTCTCTATAAGAGGAAGTAAAAGCTCTAGATTCTGAGGGAAATTCTACTTCATAATCCAAAGGAGATATAAAAGAATAACTAGACATTGATCTAGTATAAGAAGTCGATTGTCTTCTTTGATTATTTTGAAAACCAATATTAATAATACCATCATTACTTTGAGTAATATGTTTAAAATCACTATTTATAATAGGATTTTTAGGAACAGATTGTTCTATTATCCAATTTTCAGGAAAAATAATTTATTCCCACTTAATGGATCTTCTGGTAGTAATATTTGATTTTCCAAAATTACTTTCTATAAGAATAGTCTCATTATTATCTTTCTCAATTCTTTTACACATAGGATTGAGTGTAAATAAAGGCTTATAATAAATACGATAATAGATACACATAACCTCTGTACCTGGTATGTAATTATAACCATGAGTTTTAACATTTAATGTTAAGGCTTCTAGAATATTACTATCAGATAAAGATAGAGATAAATTAGGATATGCGTCAAAATAGACAGGTCCTAAAGCCAAACTAGATTCTATAATTCTCATTAAGGATTGTCTCCAATTAAGATTTCTACCATCCCTAAGAGAAGCTAAAAAGCTTTCTGGTAAACCATTTAAGGTAAGCGGTCTAAAAGCGACCTGAACACAACCAATATGTAAGAACTTATGAGTTATTTTGTAAGGTAAAATATCATTTTTACTAAGCAATTTAATAACCATCTCTTCTTCATGAAGAGGTATAGAGGATTCAGTAGTTTTAACAATTTGTCTGAAACCTATTTTTTCAAAAGCTTCTAATTTATAAACCATTTTAGGTTCAATTGCAGGAATAGTCCATTTATTCAATAAATCAAGATTTTCAGGAATATCATATTCCTGAGTCATACTGTTCTTAACAGTATCCTTTAATCGGAACAGAATCAAGATGTATTGAATCATGAAACCATATAACTTATATATATACCCTACCTCTCATGGCTCTGATACCATATTTTTACAAGGATCGTGCAAAGATCTATATCAATAGTATCCTGTGGATCTTTTACAAACACAAATAGGAGATTACTGAGAAATTTCATAGTCCATGAGTTAACCTGAAAAAAGCTTTTACGCCCAGAAAATGCCTGCGCCAATTCATCGGCATAATGGCAACAAGGGCTAACCCACATAGTTAACTCATGAATATCACTGGAAATCTCAAACCTACTGGTTAAACCAACTCTACCTTTGATATATCAAATTACAGATCATTATAGGAATATAATTCCAAATGCACATGATAGTAGAGTATATTTAAGTCAGGTCATGATTCAATACAAGTATTCTAGCCGTCCATAGAGGCGGCGATCATCAGAAATATAAATATAAAAATAAAATAACAACAATTATACCTTAATGAGCCTTTACCATAAACAAACTTATAAACAGATTTATTACAAGGCTACAAGGGTTGCACACAAGAGAGGGGTAGAGAGAGAAAAAAGAGAGGGCGAGTCTAAACTCAAGAGTATTTCTCAAATGAAAAATCAAACCTATTTATAGATGAAAGAGCAGGACATGAAACCCCGGATTCCAAAATAAAAAATAAACAGTGCGGAAAAAAAAAACGCAAAAGCTAAAAAGTAAAAAGTATGAATAGTAATTACTATTCAGAACGATTCTTTGTCTACGCTATCGTAATGTAATGATGAAATTTGATTTTGTCTGATACTATAGACACATCTTGCTGGAATGTGCTAAGTCCAAATCTTCACTAAATCGCCAATAATGAAGCTTGCTTTTTTAGGAGTTTAAGAGACTCCCTGAAATTGGTTAATTCTTGACGATGAGTTGGATAAACATTTCTTCCTTGATTTCCTCTTAGTGAAGCTTCAAGCCATGGAATCCATACTTCCAAAACTCTAATCCTTTTCTTAAGAATTTTGAGATAATTCTTATCATTAATAACATTATTCTCATGATCAATAATAATTTGAGAAGGAATTCTCCAAATGTTGTAATGTAAGACTCTCAGATCGATCGAGATAGTATAATCTGAAATCTAATTATTCCATGCTGAATATCCCATCCTTCCGTTGTAAAGGATGTAAAGAAACCATTAGGGTAAGAACCTTCCATTAAAACTTGCCTTCTTTTAATTTCCCTTTGAGAGAATTCTTCAAAAGATAGAAACTTTCTTGAATAGAAAATTCCTGATCATCTTCATTTGGATCCTACTCATCTTGAAGATCAGATCCAGAAATCATTGAAGCATCTGATTTTGAATCAGAAAAATCAATATCTTTGAATAAATCATTCTTAATATGATCCATATAAAGATCCATAATTTTTTCTTTTGAGAAAATACCAAAATACTTCTTAAAGTATTCGGAGAATGATAGAAGAGAACTAGAAGTCTTATCAACAGAAATTTTTCTGTATTCTTCCATTTTGGATTTAATCCGTGAAATATTTTCTTATAATGGTGACTCATTAGAACCAGGGGTAATAACATTTAAGTTATTCCAAAATCGTATTGTATGGATTCTCCATAAACAAGGTGTACCATGTTCAGTATAACCAAACTCTGGTCTCCATTTTAGAACCCATGGGATTCCAGAATCTACAAAAAATATACAAGTAGTGTTACCACTCGTATTATGAGACTTTAAGCCTGAAGAAACAATAGCATATTCTTCTAAGAGATTTTTAACCTCTTCTGGCAAGATATCTGTCAAAGCCCCAAAATTTCCCCACCATGAGAAAAGCCAGTTAGGAATTTGATTCCTGCCAATGTTCTCACAGATTTTAATCAACCAAGTATGAGAATGCTTAGCATTCTGATACAATAATATTTTATAAAAACTTTGAAGGTAATCCCAGTAATTGTACTGGTAAGTGGTATGTGTGACTTCATTAGTCATACTTCTTTCTGCAAAAGGTGAAGTTCCCCATTCTTGGATGAAAATAATCTTTTTGATAATAAATTTAGAGTAATTGATAGCTTTACTCTTAGGAGGAAAATGCTGGATTTCAACACTTCCGAGACTAATGAGAATATTCTCATAAAATCCTCTGGATTTGTAAGTCTCAACATTCCAATTTGAATTTGGAAAATACTTTTCCATAAGAATCCATGGGGACTCTTTGAATTTCTCATCATCTTCTTCAATAATAAGAATCAATTCTTTCTTAGAAGAATCAAAGAATTTGTATTCTTTTTGTGCAATTGAAGAATATGATTCTTCATCTTCTTCTTTTGAGGAATTGTCCTTAATTGGTAAATTTTTTTCCTCTTTATCTCAGGAATTCTTGAAACTCCTTTTGTACATTGTCTCCTTTTGAAGAAGAGCCACTTCCAGAAATATTCTGGTTAAAAAGGGATTTCTTCCCATGTTGTATAATCGGAGGATGGCCTCTTCCTCATCTTCCTCTATAAGAGGAATATGGATTCCTTCCAGCATGACTCATTTCTATCATGAAGAAATAAATTCACGAGTTAAAAAATCTGGAAGATGATTATCCTTCCCTTGCTTATAAACAATATCAAAATCAAAATAATCAAGATGCGATTGCCATCGGGAAAACATTTGTTTAGAAACATTATGTTCAAAATCTTTGAAGGGCATAAAAAGTAATAAATTCGCAATCAGTTTTAATAGTAAATTTCTGATTATATAAATCATCCTGAAATTTAAGGACACATTTAACTATAGCAAGAATTTCTTTAGCAGTGGCAGAATAATTCTTCTGACTATTATTCCATTTACCGGAATAAAATCTAATGATATAATCATTTTTATTATCAGGATTAATTATATATATATATATATATATATATATTTTGCATACCAGTGGAGTGTTTTTATACATTTTATACATAGTAGTGACAGTTTATGTGTATAAATGTGATATTTAGTTTCGTATACAGTGATAATGATAGTTTTCCTGAGTTACAGTGGTGGTTTTTATGTATATTGGTGATAAAAAAAAATTTGTACCAGTGAACGAACTTATGAGTGCGATTTTCTGAGTCAGCAGCGACGGTAAATGTAGAGGCATTTCCAATCGCTTGAAGGGGACACGATTTGTGTGAAGATAGACGGAAGGGTACTTTTCGCGTGAGGGATGAGAGGAAAATAGAGGGAGACACGAAATAGAAAATGAACTGAAATTATATATATGTGACCCATTTATTGTGTATGGGTCAAATTTAACCTGGTTCATATGAACCAGGTCTATATTAATTTTTTTCATATTTAAATTTGATCAATAGCAAGCATTAGTTTTGATGAAAAAATTAGCACTCCCTGGAGATTGACGATAATGGCAACTATATTATCTCCTACACTAATAGTAGGCTTGGACTTTAGACTTATTTTTTTAATAAAGTGGTCAAAACAGGTTCACCTCATTGGGTATTTGGGTTAACCTGCCCCACCATACGTGGGAAAAGAAAATTTTAGCTCGCTAAGGAGAAGCATATACGAGCCAACTCATTTGGGCTGCGGGCTTGGGGCGGTGGCGAGTCTCTTAGGCCCTGTTTGGTTCGCGGATTATAATTTTAATCCCAACTAATCTACCGTTTGGTTTGCGGGATGAGAGCCTATTGAGAAATATGTAATTTAGTTTTGATGGAAGTTCCAAAACAGGTTGTAATAGGACCAAATCGGACACAGTGGGTATTGATGACTTAGAATCGGATTAAGATGACCAGCTGAAATGTATAGATAGCTGATGTAAAAGATAGGTCACATATTGAGGGGGAACTCAATATGTATAGGTCAGGTCGAAGTATCAGATGACCCAAATAAGGTCAGATGATCAGAAGACTAAGCACAAATCAGAAGACAAGAAGTCAAGATCAGGTGAAGACAAGAAGACATCAAGACTCGGATGAACTCAAGACTCGGATGAACTGAAGACTCGAGATAGACACCAAGACTTCGGATAGACATCAAGACTCGGATGAACTCAAGACTTCGATAATAAACCCTCAAGACTCCGATGATCAATACACTGAGGCTCAGAGACACCTGAAGATCAAAAGACCTGAAGACCTATATCAGCAGAGTCTGCATATTGAGCTAAGACAATGTGCATCCGAAGACTCAACAAGGTAGACTGATCGCCAGATCAAGTCATCTCACACCTGGTAACAATCTAAAAGATACACCAGACAAGACGAATCTTCTACAAAAGGAATATCAATCGCTCTATCGGACAAATTTCTGAAGTGTCGCCGCTGGCTCTCGGAGAAAGCGACACGTCGTAAAAAGAGCCGATAATATGGGATACGACGTTATGGACAAAAACGGCGCTTAATAATGCCTACGGCCACGCCGATAATCGAGCACGCCACAATCATATCCTACAACCTACCTAGTATAGCCCGAATTCAAATTGCTCTCCAACGGCTCTTTGATTTCTAGGTCTATAAAATGGGATTGCTTGTCAATTGAAGACAAGAGAGACAACTAGCAAAGAACGAACACGGAGACACCGCAAAAGAAGCTAAAGCTACAGCAAAATCTCCGCTCAAAGAACACTATATTTGAAGATTATTCTTAGAGTGTTCATCCCATTAGTTCTTAGCAAGAAATCCTATCCACTAGCATTTTGGCTACCTAAAACACCAGGATAGATTTCCAGTTGGAACCCTCAAACATTCTTTACCCAAACGCAAGTTAGGTTAAGTTTGTTAACGGAAGATTTCAGACTAGGGATTCTAGTTTTCTGATTTCTAGTTCGGTTAAGTGTAAACTCGATAAACATCTGTAGAGTGTGAACTCAATAAACATCTCGGCCATCCTTTGAAGGATATAAGTCCCGCAGGTTAAGTTTGTAGAGTGAAAACTCAATAAACATCTCGGCCATCCTTTGAAGGATATAAGTCCCGCAGGTTAAGTTTGTAGAGTGAGAACTCGGTAAACATCTCGGCCATCCTTGAAGGATATAAGTCCCGCAGGTTAAGTTTGTAGAGTGAGAACTCGGTAAACATCTCGGCCATCCCGTGAGGGGTATAAGTCCCGCAGGTTAAGTTCGGTTAAGGTTCCCCTGTGTTAAGGGAAGAGGGATGGGATGGGTTTTAAATGCGTCTGAACCACTATAAAAAGTCTTGTGTGCATTTACTTGCTTTCTTATTGTTTTACACTATTCACACAACTGAGTTTAAAACAACATACATATTCTAAGTTAAGCTCGATGCACCAAGCAAACTGATCCGTCAGATTGACACCTTAGTCAACTGTTGAAAAACCGACTTAAGAATCTGAATTGATAAAACTGGTTTTTCACACGGGTAAAAACAAGCTTCCGCACCATTCAGTTAAACTGACAGATATCAAGCTGATCTGCCCTTATGCACTCAGTAAGATTGAACATCAGTCTAAACTGATACACTAGCACTGACGATCGGGTAATGTCTGCGGTTCACCGATCCCCACAAAAAAAGTTTTGGAAGTCTATTCACCCCTCCCCTCTAGACTTCCACCCTCACAAAACCCATTCGGGACCTACAGGGCCAATGATATACTTCAAGCCCGCGTAGAAAATGTACAAAATCCCTCCATGGAGGGATATGTCAATCCCATGTGAAAGGTGGGATAGAGCATATCCCAAATGCAATATTACAAATTGTCCTTCTATTGATTGAATAGATTCACAAGAATGAAGTGTGGTTGTTTCAATTAAATTTAAAGGTGTTTATGACATTTCAATAGGTATCCCATCTAATCCCTCAATTTAATCCTACAATCCAAACACATATCCTAATTCAACAAATCCAGTCAAATCAATCCAATCTTACTCAATTCCACTCAATCCTATCACACCTAATCAATTTAGTCTCGTGAACCAAAACCCCTTAGTCTTTTTTTTTCTATTTTTTTTTACTTTTTTATTATACATTTTAGTAATTATAATATTATTTTTGAAATAATTTTGTATTTAAGTTTACGTTTAAGAATGATAAATTTAATTTGAAGGGGACTAGGCTCATGAATTGTTGTGCTTGATGAATGGTGAAGTTCAAATTTTAGGAAGTTATGTTTGTGATTAATGAATTATGTTGATTTTGCCACCGATGTTACAACATTGGTTACAACATCAGTATTCGTCCTTTCTTCTTAACCACTAACACTTCTATGTTCAATGTTGTCTTTGATGTTGTTGACGGCAGGTTGACGATCTAGGTTGTTCTGCAAGATTCCAGAAGGTTCCACAAGCTTCAAGAATCGAGTATAATGGACTAGATCATGCGGCTATTTTTCAGAGATCAAAGAAGATCCACTAAGTGGCAGTTACAAAGATCATGGAAGAGTGGATTGAAGAGTTTCTAGATCCTTCAAGGAGGCTCTAGTAAGGCATACACGAAGTCTATAAATAGAAGACCTTGATGTTCACATCAATTGTCGAACATTGCTATATATTGTGTGCCATTTAATCGAAGCAACAACTGAGCATCAACTGTAGAGTGCGTGAGTGCATCCAGAGTGATAGGGTCATTGTTGTGGGTTTTGTTTTACCATTGGAGTGTAATTGTAGGGTTTACAATACCTCGAGTTGGTGCTAGATTTGTTCTTAGAATAGATCACCTTTGGCGGTGTATAGTTACACTTAAGCCTTTAGATCATATACTTGATCTTGTTTCAAGAGGGTCGATTTGTGAACCTCTTTGTATTCATTATTTTGATAAATAGTGACTTTGGACATAGGGCTTCACAATCTATATTGATATAGATTGTGTAAAGTCTTATTAAAATTCGTGTGTTGTGTTTCTGAGTCTTCCGTTGTTTCTATCATTTGAATGTTACCTTGAGTGTCACAACATTCAGTGTAACTTTACTCTGATTTTACTAAACACAACCCGCACATCACACTTTCAGTTGGCACCAGAGCTAAAACTTGATTTTACTAAGTTAGATCCTGTGTCAAGTGTGTTGTTTATTTTTCTTATGGGGATGGAATATCCACTTACTCCACCAAAGTTTGATACCACCAATTCTTGATGGTACAAACTATGCGTATTGGAAACCAAAGATGAGGATGTACATCAAGTCAATTGATGAACGTGCCTAGAGAAGTATACTTTCAGGATGGACACCTCCTAAGAATCCTGCAGATTAAGAAGGAGAAGTTACAGTCAAACGCGAACTAGATTGGACTAATGATGAAAGTACAACTGCTATCTACAATTCTAAAGCCTTGAATGCAATATTCACATCAGTTGATATGACCATGTTAAAGATCATATCAACATGTGTTTCTGCAAAAAATGTTTGGGATAGATTGCAAGAGCACAATGAAGATTCGGATAGTGTTCGAAGGTCCAGACTTCGAATGCTTGAGACAAAGTTCGAGAACTTGAAGATGAAGGAGGATGAAAAAATTTCTTCTTACAATGAACGGGTCACTGAAATTGCAAATGAAGCTCAAACTCTTGGAGATCCCATCTCCAATGTGAGATTAGTTCATAAGATTTTGCGTACTGTACCTAAGCGCTTCGATGCAAAGATTTGTGCAATTGAAGAGGCAAGGGATACAGATACAATAAGTCAAAATGAACTGATCAGCATCCTACGTGCGTATGAGATGAATACAACTGAGAAGGATGACAAAGCTGATGCAAAGAAAGTGGTGGTGTTCAAAGGTGAAACATCTTCAAATGCTGAGCAAGTGTCTATTGTGACTGAAGCTTATTCAGAGGATGATGTTGCTGACATATGTTCCAACACCGAGGAGTACATTGCTTTTATGACAAGGCAATTCAAAGCTCTTATGAAAAAGAGGAATAGCAAGTTCAAAGGCAACATTCAACCAAAGATTCAGATCAACAACTCTCTACAACCCTTTGAAAAGAAAGGTAATGCATTCCAACCAAAGCAAATTGGTAACGGAATCAAAGGCAAGTATGACAAAGTTGAACCTGAGTATAGAAAGTCTGTTCAATGTAATGCATGTCATGGGTATGGTCATTATGCGAATGAATGTGCTAATACCTTTCTTAAACTGAAATTGAACTTTAATGCTACTTTAAGTGATGAATCTGATGAAGAGCATGAAGAACAAAATGAAGATCGTGCATTCTATGCTAGAATAAATTATGATGATTCCTTAGATGATGATCTGGACTATTCTGATTCTGATGTTGAACCAGATGTTACCACATCTGAAATAACATTAGATGAAGATTGTTCTGATAAAACTGTTAATTGTTTTAATGGTTTAATTGATAATAAAGGAACATTTGTTGTGAATAGTGAATCATGTGGATCAGGTTGTAAAGATTTGTTTGATAAATAGGAATCTCAAAATTGGATTCTAAAGTCTATGACTAAGGAAAATGATGACTTGAGAGACTCACTAACCAAACTTGAAGTTATTTTAACAAGAAAGGATTTGGTAATTTCTAAACTAAAGGAAGAATTGAAAAGTTCAACTTTGTGTTTTAAGAAATATGCCTCGGAACAGAAATGTTGAAAGATGTTTTGATGGTTGGTAAATCTGATACTACTGGTCTTGGTTATGATACTACTTCTAAAAGCTTTAAATCTGTGAAAATTGTTAAAGCTGGAGAAAAGACAAATGTCAAAACTCCAGTGGAAATAAAATCTCACATTAAGAAGAAGAAAAAGAAATATGTGTGTCACTATTGTTCTGGTCATGGTCATATTCGTCCATATTGTGATAAATTGAAAGAGGAAATGAAGGTGTTACAAGCTGAAGTTTCTGAGTCACAATGTGCTAAAACTGAATGTGTCAGTAAACAAGATGTGACTTGTAATGTTGTGTATACATCTCTGAAAGCATGTGTGCCTGGTTTATGGTACTTTGATAGTGGTTGTTCTAGGCACATGTCTGGTCAAGTGAATTTCTTGTCTGATTATGAGAAATTTGATGGAGGAAATGTCACTTATGGTGGTGGTTCCAAAGGGAAAATTGTTGGAAAAGGTACTCTCAATGTTGAAGGATTTCCTAAACTTTCTAATATCTTACATGTTGAAGGTTTGCTTGCTAATTTGATTAGTATAAGTCAACTATGTGATGACATTTTGCATGTCAAGTTTGATAAGAATTCTTGTTATGTTCTGAATAATGAAAATGAATGTCTTATGACTGGTAATAGGTCAATTGATAATTGTTATCTAATTGGAACTAACACTGTTTGCAATCTTGCCAATAATGCTGAAGAAGTTTTATGGCATCAAAAACTTGGACATGTTAACTACAGGAATATCCAGAAACTTGTGAAGATTGGTGCTGTAAGAGGTTTACCAAAGCTGAATATTGGAGAAACCATGATTTGTGGTTCTTATCAAAAAGGTAAACAGATTTGAGTGTCACACAAGATGTTGTCACATTGTTTGACAACACGGTATTTTGAGCTGCTACATATGGATCTTATGGGTCCTATGGAAATAGAAAGTCTTGGAGGTAAAAGGTATTCATTAGTTGTGGTAGATGATTTCTCAAGATATACCTGGATTGAGTTTTTGAAAGAAAAATCTGAAACTTTTGCTACTCTTAAGGTTTTGTATAAAAAGTTTAAAACTGTGTACAATTTAAAAGTGAGTAAGATTAGGTAAGATCATGGTAGGGAATTTGAAAATAGCTTATTTTCTGATTTCTGTGAAAAGAAGGGTATAATGCATGAGTTTTTTCTTCTAAAACTCCACAACAAAATGGAATAGTTGAAAGGAAGAATATAACTCTTCAAGAAATGGCTAGGGTAATGTTGCAAGCTAAACATCTTTCTAAAAGGTTTTGGGCTGAAGCATTAAACACTGCATGCCATATTGTTAACAGAGTTTTTATGAGGCCACAAAGTTCAAAAACAGCTTATGAGATTCTGAACAACAAGAAACCAAATCTGAAATACTTTCATGTGTTTGGTTGTGTGTGTTATATTCTTAATGATAGAGATCAACTTCGAAAGTTTGACTCTAAAAGTGACAAAGGTTTTCTCTTAGGCTATTCTAGAAATAGTAAAGCCTATAGAATTTTCAACCTTAGGTTAAACACTCTTCAAGAATCTGTGAATGTTGTTTTTGATGATACAACTAACATAGCAGGAAAAAGTACTGAAGAAGATGTGTCTGAGCATATTGAGATTTCTGATAGAACTGGAAATTCTGGAAATTCAAAGGATGTTACACCTAATGCCACGGCATCTGGGACAAAATTCTCTGAAAATCCAAAAACAGAAAGTTAAGAAAGCAATACTCAATACACTCATGACAAGGTACCTGCTTCCAGAATCATGAAAAGCCATCCTTCAAACCAAATCATTGGTGATTCTTCTGTTGGAGTACAAACTAGAAGAAGGGTAAGCTCAAAAGATGTGGTAAGATCTGTTTGTATGTCTTCTATATGCAACATGGTTAATTCTGAATGTTATCATTCTGTAATTGAGCCTAAATATTTCAAAGAAGCCTTAAATGATGAAAATTGGATAAATGTTATGCATGAAGAACTTAATCAGTTTGAAAGGAATGATGTTTGGACACTAGTTCCAAGACCTGATAGCACTAATGTCATTGGAACCAAGTGGATTTTTAAGAACAAAACTGATGAGTCCGGAAATATAGTAAGGAATAAGGCTAGATTGGTTGCCCAAGGATACACTCAACTTGAGGGTATTGATTTTGACGAAACATTTGCACCTGTATCTAGGATTGAATCTATTAGATTGTTGTTAGTTATTGCATGTTTTATCAATATCAAATTGCATCAAATGGATGTAAAGACTGCATTTTTAAATGGTATACTTGTTGAAGAGGCTTATGTTGAACAACCCTTAGGATTTGAAGATCCTCACTATCCTGATCATGTTTATAAGCTTAAGAAAGTATTGTACGACTTGAAACAAGCTCCTAGAGCTTGGTATGGCAGATTGACTGATTTTCTTTTGCAGTTTGGTTTTGTTAGAGGAGAAGCAGACAGGACTTTGTTTATTAAACAGGTTGATGACGGTTTGATGATTGCACAAATATATGTTGATGACATAGTATTTGGAGCAACATCAGATAAGATGCTGAGTGAATTTGTTGAGGCAATGTCATCTACATTTGAGATGAGCATGGTTGGAGACTTGAATTACTTTTTTAGGTCTGCAGATCAAGCAAAAAGATGATGGAATCTTCATTTGCCAAAGCAAATATGCAAAGAACCTGGTTAAGAGATTTGGTCTTGAAAATTCGAAGCATATGAAAACACCTATGGGATCAACTCAGAAGTTGAACAAAGACAGTGTTGGTCAAGATGTTGATCACACACTGTACAGATTCATGATAGGTAGTCTTCTTTATCTTACCTCTAGTAGACCTGACATTATGTATAGTGTTTGTGATAGGTACCAAGCTAATCCAAGGGAATCTCACATGAATGTTGTGAAGAGGATTATCAGATATGTTGCTGGAACAACATATCTTGGTATATGGTATACAAAGGACACAAACATTGTATTAACTGGGTATAGTGATGCTGATTGGGCTGGAGACATTCATGATAGGAAAAACACAAGTGGTGGATGTTTTTACATGGGTAACAACTTGATTTACTGGCATAGTAAGAAATAAAATTTTGTTTCACAAGCTACTGCAGAGTCTGAGTATATTGCTGCTGGTAGTTGTTGTACACAACTTTTGTGGTTGAAAAAGATGTTTGATGACTATGGACTTGAGAATGATAATTTGACTGTGTTTTGTCATAATACTAGTGCTATTAACATTTCTAAAAACCCAGTACAACATTCTCTTACCAAGCACATAAGTATAAGACATCATTTCATAAGAGACCTTGTAGAAAAGGAAATTGTTAAGTTAGAGTATGTTCCCACTGATAATCAACTTGCTGATATTTTTACTAAAGCCCTTGATCATGAGACGTTTTCCTTTCTGAGGAAATCTCTTGGTTTGTGTACTATCTGAATTCTGTAGGGTGGATGTTGCAACAAATGTTACAACATTTGAAGCAACATCTGGTTTGATTTTGGTAGCACTTGGTTGATTTGATCAACTCTCATGGTTTGGATATGATTTTGAGTTGAACTTTTATTGAGTCAAGTCATTGTGATTTTTTGGACACACATTTTTTAAATGCACAAAAAGAAAAGAAAAGATACACACATTGGATGTAATCTCTCACTGAGTAACTATGGATCACGGAGTTCGCTACTACGATGTCTTCTTTTCAAAAGGTGATTGATAAAACATCAATTTGCTCATAATCCACTGAATAACTATGGGGCACGGAGTTCACTACTACGATGTTCTCTTTTCAAAAGGTGGATCAATATGAGTTAAGTGTATTAAAAGAAAAGAAAAGGATCAAAAGTGCAACATTGGTTGTGTAAAACAGGCAAAATGAATGTTGAAGTGTGTGTGTGTCGTTCTTGATTGCAACATTGACATGATTTGACTGGATTTAACTTGGATGATTATTTAAATTGTGACTTTTTGATTAAATTGATTATTTAATACAAAAATTGGCCACACTTTATTTAATTTCAGTTTGTACATTATTTTATTTTTTCTCGGGCATTTTTGTTTTAGTGAAAATAGGGCAGAGATCGTGTTGTTTTAGATAATGGAAGTAGTGGGAGTGATTGTTTCATCACATTGCACCCCATGAGTGTTGTTTCATATACTGAAAACTTGTTTTGAGTTTAAGCGTACAAAAGTTTGAAGAGTGTTAAAGGTATTACTGGTTTTATCATAAAGTATTAGTTGGAATTGAATTTTTAATTCTATTTGTCACTAACTGTTGTGGCATGAAATAAACCACTTCCATCGTATTCTATAAGTAAAGAAGAAAGGAGCTGTCCTACACCAATGCACAACCGAAAAGAGATAATCTTTGGAATAAAGACCCCCAAGTCATCGAAGAGAGCAACTCTTATGACAACTTCATTTAGAGATCGGAAGCCGCACATCGGCGACAAGCCAATACCTTTCAAGTCGACTTGAATGGTATTAAAGACACTTAAAAGCTAAATCAAGAATGTCGTCCGATAAGCCGATCAATCCGCAGGAAATTCCATTCCCCAATCCACTCCCATTAAAGTGGTGATCTCCAATCAAGCCATAGGGACAGGTGACTTGCGAGATTGAAGGCGTGAAGAGTGTAGTTTTCCTTATGTAAAATCCAACCTACACGGCAGAATAGCAAGGATAAATAGACCTAAGATGTCACATGAAAAAGGAGAAAACATCTTAGCATTCTAGGCATAAATAATATACATCCATACCTGGCTTGGAGCCCCCGGACGTAGTCTGATTCAAAAGATAAACCGGGTCACCAATTCTTCGTGTTTTCCTTGTTTTTTCACATTCAATACTTAACTCAATTATACACAAATTCATTGTTTAACTAGTCAATTTTATCTAGTCCAAATAATTGGCACCGTCTGTGGGAACACCAATCTTTTTCTTGAGAAATTAATCCAATTCTGAGAAAAGTCCAACCCTTTTCTAAACAAAAGAGCAATGACAATCAATCAGGGAAACACTCCATTGTTCAATGAAACAGACGGACGTGATGGTTTTGAAGCATCGCAGAGTTCCCACAGTACTCATCGGACCGCCCCGGCGGGCTCACCTGATTGGTGGAATTTGGTCCAGACCCCGGAGGACGCCAAGGTGGTCATGGCCATTCTTAACAAGAAGCGCCTATTCATGGAAGGCGAGGGGGAACAACCCCCGCCCAAAAAAACTGTTCATTATGCCGGGCCATCCAAGGGCAAGGCAGTCATGACCTCAAAAGGACGATCCGCTGGGTAACTGGCATACAACGCGGCCAAGCATACCATCATCCGGACTCATCTGGCACGAGAAAGGTCGGTGGCGTCGAACAATGTGTTCACCCGTTTAGGAAGTCAGGCTGCCCGGAAGGCTCGGGCGGAGGATGGTGATGAGGCCCACTCTAAGCCGCGTAACACGGAACAAATGGAACAGGATCTGGCTATATCTTTGAGCCTACATCATGACAACATCCGTGATGGTTCAATGATCCATCAAGGCCAAGGACACATGAAAGGGACATCACGCGACGCGCACGTCGCGGCCTTAGCCAGAACTGTCCAACAGTTGTTGAAAAAGGTGGGGAACCAAAATGGTTCTGCCAGCGGGAGTGATGACCTCGCTATACCGGATTCCCCCCTGGGAACGATGGTTACTCTGGCACCTACCCAGAGAAAAATCAGCATCGCGGCCTTAGACCGTTACAATGGGAGTACCGATCCCAAGGTCCATGTGGCTAAATACAATTCTTATATGGCCTCCATGGGGACGACGGACACAACGAAGTCAGGTTATTCTCCTTGACTCTTAGCGACCAGGCCCATAAATGGTACACTTCTTTGCCTGCTTTTTCGGTCGACACTTTTGAGCAATTAGCCCGGTCATTCCTAACCATTACACCGCAATGGTGCCCAGGCCGGTGACCAAGAAGTGCCTCATGAATCTCCGTTAAGAGGAGGCTGAATCAGATCGATCCTATGTCGAGAGGGTCGATCAAGTCATTATGGAAGGCGAACCCATTGGGGACGAGGCCAAAATAGTGGGTGCCGTCACAGGCCTCCAGAAGGGAACCAAGTTGTGGCGGCGCATGACTACCGACTTCCCAATAAGCTACGTCGACTTCCGTCGATGCGCTAGCGACATCATCCATACCATGGAACTCCTCGAATCAAGGCTTTCAGAGACCAAGGAGGTCGTTGAATCGAAGAAAGGTTCCAAGAAAACCGAGGGCCATTACAAGGCACCCGGGAGCTTCAAGCCATTTGA
Source organism: Stenogyne calaminthoides (assembly GCA_037126765.1). Classification (NCBI taxonomy): domain Eukaryota; kingdom Viridiplantae; phylum Streptophyta; class Magnoliopsida; order Lamiales; family Lamiaceae; genus Stenogyne; species Stenogyne calaminthoides. Next base: position 28,260,767 of record JBBCBC010000018.1, on the reverse strand, counting down.
AAGTCCATTCCGGTAAAGCTCATGGAAGTGTTGGGTATGACTCCCGGCCATATATTCGCCCAGATCCAGGGAAGGGACATGTTGCACGTCCTCGCCCGATGAAAGAGAAAAGTAAGCAGAATCCCCACAAATTCTGTCACTATCATGCCCAGAACGGGCATTATACTAGTGAGTGCAGGGACCTTTTAAAGCAATTGTGGAAGCTTTATGAGGATGGACGCCTGAATGAGTTTGTCAAAAACCCCCGCCTAAACGGTCAGATGCGACCTCCGAATCGACAACAAGGGGAACCAGTCCAGGGGGACCCTGCTCGTGGAGGAGCTCATGGCGAGCTCCCAGTACCTCCAATGCCCGAGGGTGCTGGATGTCGAGTCATCCATGCCATATCACCTATGGCCACAATCGGGGGGCTCTCCCCAGCAACAACATCAAAACGCCGCATGAAGGCCGAAGTCAGGGAAATGGAGAACGCACGAAAGATGGTCCTTCCCATGCTTGCTGTAGCCGAAGAGACCAAAAAGATTGAGTTCGGGGAGGTCTATAAAGCCGGCATAGTCTATCCCAACGTCGACCCACTGGTCATCAAGGTAAATATCATGTGGACTACGGTGTGCCGCCTGTTAGTCGATGGTGGGGCTTTCTATAACATTCTGTTCAAAAAGACCCTGGATCAACTCGGAGACTACGAGACGTACATCACCCCCTACGACCACACAGTGAAGGGTTTTGGGAATGCAACTATTCAAATTTCTAGGAATGATCCGATGCGTGCGTGGGAACTAGTGTCCACCATTGATGAAAAAAGTTAGGAACACTAGGCTTCTAGATTTCCTTGTGATCGACCTCCCGAGTACCTATAATGGCTTTCTCGAAAGGCCTTTTGAGTATGAATTTAAGGCTGCGACCTCCACTTACTACTTCTGTGTAAAATTTCCCACCAAAAGTGGGACTGTTGGCACCATAAAGGGTGACCAAGTTGATGCTAGAGGATGTTTGCTTTACTCATGTCTTATTTCAATTCAACGATGCACCAAATCATCAAGTAATGATGTTGGATAATGAAGAGTGCAATGATAAATTAACCACCGGTAAAAAGCAACCAAGAGGACGCCATGAGGATTTTGACCCAAGGTTACGACTTGAGCCAGAGGAATTCGTGCCCGAAGAGGAGATAGATGATCCAAGAGTTGAAGGACCCCGAGATGAGCCAGGAGAAGAGCTCGAAAGGATCCAAGTAGATCCAACTCGGCCCGAGCTGGAGGTCATTATCGGGTCCAGAATCCCCAGCGATCTTAGGTTGGATGTGATTGATTTTTTGAAAAAGAATCTTGACATTTTCGCTTGGTCACACAAGGATATGGTGGGAATTGATCCAGAGATCACATGCCACCGACTCCACATAGACCCGACAAAGCGACCCATAGCCCAAAAAAGAAGGAAGTTCGGCCCATAAAAGTATGTAGCCCTCGCGGAAGAAGTAAAGAAGCTGTTAGACAACGACTTGATCATGCAAGCGGATCAACCCTGATGGGTGGCCAATGTCATGCTCGTAAAAAAGTCAAACGGTACTTGGCGACTTTGTATCAACTTCACCGACCTCAATGAGGCATGTCTGAAAGATTTCTTCCCAATGCCACACATTGACCATTTAATCGACAACACAGCGGTCCACAAAATGATGTCGTTCATGGATGCGTTTGCTGGATATCATCAGATAGCCATGCACGAACCCGATCGACAACATACATCTTTCTTAACCGAAAAGAATATGTATTGTTGGAAAAGAATGCCATTTTGCTTGAAGAATGCTGGGGCAACATACTAAAGACTGGTCAATCACATGTTTGCTGAACAAATTGGCAAGTCGGTGGAAGTATATGTGGATGACATCGTCGTTAAAAGCTTGCGAAAGGAGGATCACCTGATGCATCTCGCGCAAACCTTTGAGGTGCTCAGGAGATTTAACATGAAGCTCAATCCAAAAAAGTGTAATTTTGGGGTTGAGTCGGGAAAATTTCTAGGTCATTTGGTTAGCAAGCGAGGGATTGAGGCTAACCTAGCCACGATACAAGCAATTTTAGACATGGGGGCACCGACAGTCAAGGAAGTCCAAAAGTTGACAGGATGCCTAGCCGCTTTGAATAGTTCATCTCCCGAATGGGGGATAAATGCAAGCCCATGTTTGATACGATCCGACGGAGGTCAAAATTTGAATGGACTATGGAAGGTCAGGAAGCCTTCGATAAAATCAAGGCATACCTGGCCGATGTCGGGATCTTAGCCAAACCGGTCCCAGGGGAGAAACTTTTCTTGCACTTGGCGCCTCAGAAACAGCTCTGAGTGTTGTTCTCGTGCGAGCAAAAGGTCAATCCCACCTCCCCCATATATTTTTAAGTCGGACTCTCACGAGATCGAAAGCAAAGATATCCCCGATGGAGAAATTGGCTTACGATTGGTCATGAGTGTAAGAAAATTGAGGCCATACTTTTTTACCATCAAGTCGTCGTTCTCACCTCGTTACCTCTCAAGAACATTCTCGACCGACCGACACCAACGGTTGCCTCAAATGGGCAATTGAAGTCCGGCAAAGATATGGTGTAACTTTTGCACCGCGACCGCCATAAAAGCACAACCTCGGCGATTTCATCATCGAGCTAACCTTCCCACCGAAACCAAAGAAGCAAGCAATTGTCCCTTGGGAGATGTATGTGGATGGATTCGCCACTCACGGCAAACAAATCGGGCAAAGGTGTGGTAATGATTAGCCCGGATGGCATCGCTTTAAACGCTATCACCTTTGAATTTCGGCTACCAACAATGAAGGCAATATGAAGCATTGACCAAGGTTTGAGATGTCAATAGCCATGGGCATTAAAAGACTACGGTATACACCGACTCTCAACTTGTAGCATGCCAAGTGTCGGGAGTATGAAGCCATAGATGAACGAATGTCCGCTTATCGAGGTCGTCAAGACATTATGCCTAAAGTTTGAACAAATACACATCAAGTTAGTACAGAGACGCGAACTCAAACGCCGATGCTCTAAAGACGACTAGCAACCTCGAGGGGCGGCAGAGATGAATGATGTCACCATCACTAAGCTCTCCCACCTTCCCATCACACACACAAAGGTCGCTACCCTTGATACCCCAAACCGTGAACTGGATGACATCAATCATCGACTACTTGATGACGGGATATTACTAGAGGACGAGGATCCGGCAAAACAACTACAATTACGCATTTCGTTATACTCTTATAAACAACAACCTTATAAACAACAACCTCTCTACTCATCAAGCGGGCTTCAAAGTTAAACTTTTATCGTGAGATACATGACGGATCATCTGAAACCAACAAAGTTAAACTTTTACTGGCAAGGGTATTTTGGCTGATACATGACGCGGAGTTTGCAAGAAAATGTCACAAATGTCAAATCCAACCCAAAAGTCGCCCCGAGGAGCTCTATAATATTCTCGGTCCATGGTCTTTTTGGTGATACTCATCGGTGGGGGTATTTTTCTATCAGAAATGCGCCTTGGTCGCCTTCACAAATGGGCCGAGGTCAAGCATTAGCGACCATAGATCAAATGTCATCAAATTCATCTAAATCCATGCACTTGCCAATTTGGCCTATCCCAAATTATCATATCCGGAGGAATTCTATATATTCTCGATCCATGGAATTTCTTGGTAAAAGATAGATATCAAACGGAGTCAAAATTGATGGTTTCTTGAAAGATAAGACAGGGTCATCAATAAGATCATCAAACATTGAAAAACTAAGATCACGACAAGAAAGGGAAATGGGCGGCGAGTTTCCAAAGGTGTTTACTTCACAAATGGGGAACTCGACCGTCAAAACCCCATTATGGCTTCTTACCCATAGAATCCCAAGAGAAGTTTAAACAAATTCATCTAAGCAAAATATCATTTGCCCTATTTGGAACCTAGATCTTCCCAAAAGAAGATTATTCCATGGAAAATGCTGAACCTCGCGATGTCCAAAATTGACAACTCCAAAGTTCGAGTCCGGTTCAAAAGTCGAAGACTTGGTGTTAAAAAAAGACATTGGGGATATCGAAAGATCATTCGGTCACAATTGAAGGGTCTAAAAATCAAAGACAAGCTAATGGAGCTTATGAACTAGAACATCCAAACTTGTTACCCCTAGAATGTTTTTTCACTTGAAGAAGTATTATCAATAAGTAGAAAATTTGTTCCATGTTACGATTTCTTCCATGCCTATTTATAATAATAATCTCATTTCTCACAAGTTAAATTAAACTATAACGATGAATGAATAGCCAGAACCTAGATCTTGTAAGAAGATTAGAGGCTAACTTAAGTGGTACCCTTCCCTAACTTTGTAAGATGACTAAAACCCAAAGTTCACTATATCATTTTTATAAATGAAACTTGGTGTTAAAAAGAGAATGATAATGCTCACAAATAATTAAATTAGTGAAATCAAATCAAATCGCACATTGAGATGAAAACAACATTCATTAACTAGAAAATCCCGAAGGTCATTACATCCCTAGAAATAAAAGATAACATTGAAGAAGTATTATCACAAGGAGTTCACCAATGCCAAAGTATTACGATTTCTTCCAAGCCTACTTTGAGATACATGGATATCTCATTTCGGATTGTTGGCGATGGGGTTCAACAACTTCTCAATCTCCTTTTTTCTTATCATATTCTTGAAGTTATCATTCTTGTAGTACCGCCAAAAATCTCATCAAGATGACACCCGAAGTTCACTATGTTCAAAGGTTGCCCATAAATGAAACTTGAAATGATAATGCTCACAAATAATTAAAGTCGGAAATCAAATAGTTTTTGAGATGAAAACAACATTCATTAATAACGGGAGGTGCTTACATCAGAAATAAAAGATAACCTCTCTGCGAGGATCGACCTCACCAATGCCAAAGTCTCGGGGACCGCCTAAAAAGTCACCCGGATGCATTTCTTCGAGGATTGGGAGTGGGGGTTCAACAACGATCCGACTTTTTAGGAAAGAAGGACATTCTCAATGCCAAGTCCTCTAAATCGTTGATTTCAAGCCGACGCCGGGATCAAGAGGGAACGCTCGACTTAGTCGGCAAGTTAGGAGGCGAGGTGTGAGAAATCGGCCTCGGGGTTCTTCCTATGAAACGTACGATGGCCACAGCCATTCTTGTGAGATAAAAGTAAAATTAGCATTTTTCTCTTGATGCATTTCAAGTGCTCCTCCTCGGCTGACCAGCCTATCCCTAATTTCGAATCTTTGCCACTCAATCCTCCTTATAAAAGGGCCACAATCTCCTCTCTCCACCGCGTGCCCTCGGCACCCTTGCCACTTGCTCCTCGAGCTCCACAACCCTCTTGGCGAATCGGACTTTTTAGACCTCCGCTTTCTTTTTCGCTCTTCGTGGCGGTCGAATGGTCCTCACACAGATCGTCGTCCGAGCCTTCTCTCTAATTTACCAAGCTCTGTCTCCGGATTGAGCCTGAGCCTTCTCAAGAAATAGGGCCCCCCGAATATATGCCGGCGGCAGCAGTACAAGTTACTAGCATGACTTTACATCGTGGGCGGAAGAGTGGAGATCATCGTCCACACTCGAGGGACATTATTGATTATCCTCGGCGGTAGTTGGGCCAATCATCCGGAATACCTTCAAAGGAAGGAAGCGGGGACCTCAGGAAGCTCAATGCTTCCGCCGAGAACTTTTGGGGGGTCAACTCCGAGCTACAATCAGCGAAAAATGATGTTTTAGAATTATAAACACAAACATATTACACAAGACCAGTGCAGAAGCTTACTTCTTCACCGACTCAGCGTCCCCGATCAAGCCACGAATCGTCATCGGGATGCCGACCTCGAGCGTTGTCAATGCAAGGAGGAGGGAGATTGTAATAACTCCTCCGATCTCCGTTGAGACCGGTGAGCTCATGTCCTCGAACCCGCTTATGGGGCGATCACCAACCGTGGGCAGATTCGACGACTTTTTTTTTCTTCCCTTATCACGGGGAATCGAGGTCTGACCGAGAGCCGTGGGGACCGAACTTTGTTGGTGTCTCATCGAGCTGAGAACCGACTTCGACCTAGACGCCATCTCAGCAGCAGAAGGTTCGCGATGGTAGATCGGGAGCTCGGGATCTACAAGAGCAATCATATTAAAAAATCGTAACATAACCTCATGAAGATAACTACCACCAGAAGTTGTTCCCCGAAACTTACGGGGATATATGCATATGGCGGGGTATGTGTACAATCCTCGCCGACAACCGATTGAGCTCGATATTCAACGATTCGACTTCACACCAAATGCAGGATACCTCGAGTTGTCTTGAATGCCTCGTTGAAATCCCAGTAAAGGTCGGATGTTCGGGGAGTAAACACTACAAGACAAAAAAGGAGAATTAGATCAGTACGAGTGGAAAAGAAAAAGCTTAAAAAATATACCATTCTCCACATGGATGGCATAACTGTAGGGACTCGAATTGATAACGTCTTTGCCTCGGTGGAACCGATTCCCTGCACCCTCCAACAAACCACCACTTCGCGCTCCATCCATCAACTTTGTTGGGGATACCACTACAAACTCTTTACCCTTGCGAAGAATTTGACGGCCTGATATCCCCGCTGAGCAATAGGCGACATCACATAGCCAATCTCCCCGGTAGGCATCCTTTTCAAGCGGCTAGTCCCAATAATGATCATAGTCGAAATGATGTAGCTCCAACCGCTTGGAGTGATTTGAGTAAGGCTCGAATTCCAGCGTATGGAATCTTGAGATAGCCTGATGAAGCCCCAAAATGAAACCCTCAAGATCCATGGTCGGTCGATTCACCGCAATCATGCCCTAGGGAGGCCGACGGCACTTTCATCGAAGTTCGGTGCATAAAATGTACATCCCGTGGAACCTTGTATGTAAGACGGAGAGCCCGCGACATAATGATCGACAAAGACCGACACAATCACCGTTCGGATCACGGTGAACTACGAGGGTACCGACTTGCGATCTTGGCGTTCGAATTATATGGGGCAATATTATGGTACATTTCATAATAAAAAATCCTTTCATAGGCCCCGAAATCCCTAACAGGGGCAGAGGAACCAGTGGCCATCGATTGCCTTGGAGGATCAGAAGTTTGAAGTGGTAAATCCAACGGTGGGAGATAAGCGATTTCATCCAATTCTTCCAGAAACCGATCATCTATCGGTTCATCATTCCCATCGTATTCTCTCCCGGCACCCACCGGACGGGCCAACGATCTTTCACCGTCGTGCCCCGCGGTGGGCGGAGCCAAACCAGACGACAAGATCGCGATTGAATATCATCCTCAGAGGATGAAGCAATCATCGTGGGTTGCAGGGCAGAGCTTGAACCGGGGAATTCAGTTTCCATCGTGTAAAAGTAAGAGACGGAAGAGTATGTTACCTGATAAAGAACGGGAGAAGCAAGTAAAATCCAGACATTTTGTTGAAGAAGAGGATGAATTTCGAAATTGCTCGGACTCTCGGAGGGGGGATAAATGAATTTTGAAAACCTAATTCCCCGCTTATTTATAAAAGGAAGGGAAGGACTAAAACGTAAATAAGCCATAAATCAAGCCTCTACCGGCAATCAGAGTCGCAGAGTTAACGCGTGGGGGTCACCGCGGAATCCTATTGGTTTTTTCAGCAGCACCTCACGTCGGCGGCCTGGCAGGCCATCATTTCAAATCTCCAAAAAATGAGGAAATCAGATACGCCTTTTCGTAATTTCGAGGTGACTTTTTGGATACTCGGGGCAAGAAGTCGTAGTCCATACCGGTCATATAGTCAAGTCGATGATCCAGTAAACAAACATGCGACCTCGACTTGAGGGGCAATTGTTGTGGCATGAAATAAATAACTTCCATTGTATTCTATAAGTACAGAAGAAAGGAGCTGGCCTACACCAATGCACAACCGAAAAGAGATAATCTTTGGAATAAAGACCCCCAAGTCGCCGAAGAGAGCAACTTGTATGACGACCTCATTTAGAGATCGGAAGCCGCACATCGGCGACAAGCCAATACCTTTCAAGTCGGACCATGACTTGAATGGTATTAAATATACTTAAAAGCTAAATCAAGAATGTTGTCCGATAAGCCGATCAATCCGCAGGAAATTCCATTCCCCAATCCGCTCCCATTAAAGAGGCGATCTCCAATCAAGCCATAGGGACAGGTGACTTGCGAGATTGAAGGAGTGAAGAGTGTAGTTTTCCTATGTAAAATCCAGCCTACAAGGCGGAATAGCATGGATAAATAAACCTAAGATGTCACATGAAAAAGGAGAAAACATCTTAGCATTCTAGGCATAAATAATATACATCCATACCTGGCTTGGAGCCCCCGGATGCAGTCTGATTCAAAAAATGAACCGGGTTACCAATTCTTCGTGTTTTCCTTGTTTTTTCACATTCAATACTTAACTCAATTATACACAAATTCATTATTTAACTAGTCAATTTTATCTAATCCAAACACTAACTCTTTTTGATATATATAGCACAATGGCTGGAAATCAGAACACTTCACCAAACGCGCCTTCAAACCCTTCCTCTGAAAACCCTGAAATCGCAAACCCGCTTCACCTTCTTGCATCAATGGCGACTTCGATCGATTCACCAAATGTCACACCTACTACTGAATCATCTAACCCAACACTCCAGAATCCATTGAACCCAGAACCAATTTTGGTTGCATTCCCAGAAACTGAACATCCGCTGAACGTGAGCGAGGCGATCATTTCGCTTCAACGTTCTGAAACTCCTGTGATTATCATGTTTGGAGAGTTTCTGGTGAACATTCTACCATTCTCGAATGTTTCATCATCAACCCCTCCTCGTGGTGTTTTCCCAGATGACTTCATTGTTGGGGCCAAAAATCCAAAACCGACGGCTAAAAATGTTGAGCCCGCACAACCCGATGCTCAAGCTGATGTTGAGATGGAAGATATTTCCATGGGGGAGCCCATTGATAAGGCTAAGGTTAACATTGTTGCTGCTGGTACTTCCTCCAAGAAGCCGAAGAGGAAGAGAAGCCCTGTGAAACCAAGGAGAATGTTGAACCGCTACAAGCCCAGGGTGGACTACTCTGAGACAAAGAGGGGTAAGATTTCTGATTTGGGTCAAGCCTCAAGGCCAATTGTTGTGTCTGGTTCATCTGAATCAGAAAAGAATTTGAAAGAGGTTGAGGAGAGTGAGAAGTCGGCTGAGGAAGTTGAGAAGAGTGTTGATGAGGAGAGAGAGAAATAGGTTGCTGAGAAGACCGGACCAAGTGAAGCATCTAAGCCTGCGGCTGATGCTGATGATGTTGATGATAGAACTGCTGATGTCCATGCTGATTCAGAAAGTTCTGATGAGGTCATTCATATTGTTGAGTCAAGTCATTGTGATTTTTTGGACACACATTTTTTAAATGCACAAAAAGAAAAGAAAAGATACACACATTGGATGTAATCTCTCACTGAGTAACTATGGATCACGGAGTTCGCTACTACGATGTCTTCTTTTCAAAAGGTGATTGATAAAACATCAATTTGCTCATAATCCACTGAATAACTATGGGGCACGGAGTTCACTACTACGATGTTCTCTTTTCAAAAGGTGGATCAATATGAGTTAAGTGTATTAAAAGAAAAGAAAAGGATCAAAAGTGCAACATTGGTTGGGTAAAACAAGCAAAATGAATGTTGAAGTGTGTGTGTGTCGTTCTTGATTGCAACATTGACATGATTTGACTGGATTTGACTTGGATGATTATTTAAATTGTGACTTTTTGATTAAATTGATTATTTAATACAAAAATTGGCCACACTTTATTTAATTTCAGTTTGTACATTATTTTATTTTTTCTCGGGCATTTTTGTTTTAGTGAAAATAGGCAGAGATCGTGTTGTTTTAGATAATGGAAGTAGTGGGAGTGATTGTTTCATCACATTGCACCCCATGAGTGTTGTTTCATATACTGAAAACTTGTTTTGAGTTTAAGCGTACAAAAGTTTGAAGAGTGTTAAAGGTATTACTGGTTTTATCATAAAGTATTAGTTGGAATTGAATTTTTAATTCTATTTGTCACTAACTGTTGTGGCATGAAATAAACCACTTCCATCATATTCTATAAGTAAAGAAGAAAGGAGCTGTCCTACACCAATGCACAACCGAAAAGAGATAATCTTTGGAATAAAGACCCCCAAGTCATCGAAGAGAGCAACTCTTATGACAACTTCATTTAGAGATCGGAAGCCGCACATCGGCGACAAGCCAATACCTTTCAAGTCGACTTGAATGGTATTAAAGACACTTAAAAGCTAAATCAAGAATGTCGTCCGATAAGCCGATCAATCCGCAGGAAATTCCATTCCCCAATCCACTCCCATTAAAGTGGTGATCTCCAATCAAGCCATAGGGACAGGTGACTTGCGAGATTGAAGGCGTGAAGAGTGTAGTTTTCCTTATGTAAAATCCAAACTACACCGAGAATAGCAAGGATAAATAGACCTAAGATGTCACATGAAAAAGGAGAAAACATCTTAGCATTCTAGGCATAAATAATATACATCCATACGGCTTGGAGCCCTTGACGAAGTCCGATTCAAAAGATAAACCGGGTCACCAATTCTTCGTGTTTTCCTTGTTTTTTCACATTCAATACTTAACTCAATTATACACAAATTCATTGTTTAACTAGTCAATTTTATCTAGTCCAAATAATTGGCACCGTCTGTGGGAACACCAATCTTTTTCTTGAGAAATTAATCCAATTAGAAAAGTCCAACCCTTTTTCTAAACAAAAGAGCAATGACAATCAATCGGAAACACTCCATTGTTCAATGAAATGATTTTACGTGATGGTTTTGAAGCATCGCAGAAGTTCCCATAAGATTCATCGGACCGCCCGTACCTCACCGATTGGGAATTTGGTCCACTTTGGAGGACGCCAAGGTGGTCATGGCCATTCTTAACAAGAAGCGCCTATTCATGGAAGGCGAGGGGGAACAAACTCCCCGCCAAAAAATCATTATTATGCCGGGCCATCCAAGGGCAAGGCAGTCATGACCTCAAAAGGACGATCCGCTGGGTAACTGGCATACAACGCGGCCAAGCATACCATCATCCGGACTCATCTGGCACGAGAAAGGTCGGTGGCGTCGAACAATGTGTTCACCCGTTTAGGAAGTCAGCCGCCCGGAAGGCTCGGGCGGAGGATGGTGATGAGGCCCACTCTAAGCCGCGTAACACGGAACAAATGGAACAGGATCTGGCTATATCTTTGAGCCTACATCATGACAACATCCGTGATGGTTCAATGATCCATCAAGGCCAAGGACACATGAGAAATCACATCTTGCTGCACGCCGCGCGCCTTAGCCGTAATCGGCCCAACAGTTGTTGAAAAGGTGGGGAACCAAATGGTTCTCACCAATGAGTGATGACCTCGCTATACCGGATTCCCCGAACGATGGTTACTCCGCACCTACCTGCAGAAAAATCAACATCGCTGACCTTAGACCGATTACAATGGGAGTACCGATCCCAAGGTCCATGTGGCTAAATACAATTCTTATATGGCCTCCATGGGGACGACGGACACAACGAAGTCAGGTTATTCTCCTTGACTCTTAGCGACGAGGCCCATAAATGGTACACTTCTTTGCCTGCTTTTTCTGTCGACACTTTTGAGCAATTAGCCAGTCATTCCTAACCATTACACCGCCATGGTGCCCGGGCAGTGACCAAGAAGTGCCTCATGAATCTCCGTTAAGAGAGGTGAATCGGATCGATCCTATGTCGGAGGGTCGATCAAGTCATTATGGGGCGAACCCATTGGGGACGAGGCCAAAATAATGGGTGCCACACAGCCTCGAGGAAAGAACCAGTTGGCGGCGATGACTACCGACTTCCCAATAAGCTACGCCGACTTAAAATCGATCTTTAGCGACATCATCCATACCATGGAACTCCTCGAATCAAGGCTTTCAGAGACCAAGGAGGTCGTTGAATCGAAGAAAGGTTCCAAGAAAACCGAGGGCCATTACAAGGCACCCGGGAGCTTCAAGCCGTTTGAAAGTCCATTCCGGTAAAGCTCATGGAAGTGTTGGGTATGACTCCCGGCCATATATTCGCCCGGATCCAAGGGAAGGGACATGTTGCGCGCGCCCGATGAAAGAGAAAAATGTAAGGAATCCCCACAAATTGCATCACTATCATGCCCAGAACGGGCATTATACTAGTGAGTGCAGGGACCTTTTAAAGCAATTGTGGAAGCCTTATGAGGATGGACGCCTGAATGAGTTTGTCAAAAACCCCCGCCTAAACGGTCAGATGCGACCTCCGAATCGACAACAAGGAACGATCCGGGGGACCACCTTTCGTGGAGGAGCTCATGGCGAGCTCGGTACCTCAATGCCCGAGGGTCTTTGGATGTCGAGTCATCCATGCCATATCACCTATGGCCACAATCGGGGCTCTCTCAAAGAACAACATCAAAACGCGCATGAAGGCGAAGTCGTGAAATGGAGAACGCATACGAAAGATGGTCCTTCCCATGCTTGTCAGAGTCAAGAGACCAAAAAGATTGAGTTCGGGGAGCTCTATAAAGCCGCATAGTCTATCCCAACGTCGACCCAATCGGGTCATCAAGGCAAATATCATGTGGACTACGGTGTGCCCTTTGTTAGTCGATGGTGGGGGCTTTCTATAACATTCGTTCAAAAGACCACGGATCAACTCCGGAGACTACGAGACGTGCATCACCCCTTCACGACCACACAAAGGAAGGGTTTTGGGAATGCAACTATTCAAATTTCCCTAGAATGATCCGTCATGGTTCGGGAACTAGTGTCCACCATTGATGAAAAAGTTAGGAACACTAGGCTTCTAGATTTCCTTGTGATCGACCTCCCGAAACCTATAATGGCTTTCTCGAAAGGCCTTTTGAGTATGAATTTAAGGCTGCGACCTCCACTTACTACTTCTGTGTAAAATTTCCCACCAAAAGTGGGGTTGTTGGCACCATAAAGGGTGACCAAGTTGATGCTAGAGGATGTTTGCTTTACTCTGTGTCTTATTTCAATTCAACGCATGCACCAAATCATCAAGTAATGATGTTGGATAATGAAGAGTGCAATGATAAATTAACCACTGTAAAGGCAACCAAGAGGACGCGCGAGGATTTTGACCCAAGGTTACGACCTGAGCGAGAGGAATTCGTGCCCGAAGAGGAGATAGATGATCCAAGAGTTGAAGGACCCCGAGATGAGCCAGGAGAAGAGCTCGAAAGGATCCAAGTAGATCCAACTCGCCCGAGCCGAGGTCATTATCGGGTCCGTAATCCCCAAATATCTTAGGTTGGATGTGATTGATTTTTTTTTGAAAAGAATCTTGACATTTTAAACTTGGTCACACAAGGATATGGTGGGAATTGATCCAGAGATCACATGCCACCGACTCCACATAGACCCGACAAAGCGACCCATAGCCCAAAAAAGAAGGAAGTTCGCCCATAAAAGTATGTAGCCCTCATGAAGAAGTAAAGAAGCTGTTAGACAACGACTTGATCATGCAAGCGGATCAACCCCGATGGGTGGCCAATGTCGTGCTCGTAAAAAAGTCAAACGGTACTTGGCGACTTTGTATCAACTTCACCGACCTCAATGAGGCATGTCCGAAAGATTTCTTCCCAATGCCACACATTGACAATTTAATCGACAACACAGCGGGCCACGAAATGATGTCGTTCATGGATGTGTTTGCTGGATATCATCAGATAGCCATGCACGAACCCGATCGACAACATACATCTTTCTTAACCGAAAAGAATATGTATTGTTGGAAAAGAATGCCATTTGGCTTGAAGAATGCTGGGGCAACATACCAAAGACTGGTCAATCACATGTTTGCCAATCAAATTGGCAAGTCGGTGGAAGTATATGTGGATGACATCATCGTTAAAAGCTTACAAAAGGAGGATCACCTGATGCATCTCGCGCAAACCTTCGAGGTGCTCAGGAGATTTAACATGAAGCTCAATCCGAAAAAGTTTAATTTTGGGGTTGAGTCGGGAAAATTTCTAGGTCATTTGGTTAGCAAGCGAGGGATTGAGGCTAACCTAGCCACGATACAAGCAATTTTAGACATGGGGGCACCGCGAAAAGTCAAGGAAGTCCAAAAGTTGACAGGATGCCTAGCCGCTTTGAATAGTTCATCTCCCGAATGGGGGATAAATGCAAGCCCATGTTTGATACGATCCGACGGAGGTCAAAATTTGAATGGACTATGGAAGGTCAGGAAGCCTTCGATAAAATCAAGGCATACCTGGCCGATGTCGGGATCTTAGCCAAACCGGTCCCAGGGGAGAAACTTTTCTTGCACTTGGCCGCCTCAGAAACAGCTCTGAGTGTTGTTCTCGTGCGAGCAAAAGGTCAATCCCACCTCCCCATATATCTTTTAAGTCAGACTCTCAGCGAGACTGAGCAAAGATATCCCCGGATGGAGAAATTGGCTTACGCATTGGTCATGAGTGTAAGAAAATTGAGGCCATACTTTTTTTACCATCAAGTCGAAGTTGTCACCTCGTTACCTCTCGGCAACATTCTGCACCGACCTGACACCATCGGGCGTTGCCTCAAATGGGCAATTGAAGTCTGGTAGTATGGTGTAACTTTTGCACCGCGACCTGCCATAAAAGCACAACCTCTGGCCGATTTCATCATCGAGCTAACCTTCCCACCAGAAACCAGCGGAAGCAACGGTGTCCCTTGGGAGATGTATGTGGATGGATTCGCTACGGCAAACAAATCAGGGGCAGGCGTGGTACTGATTAGCCCGGATGGCACTGCTTTTCAGAACGCTATCACCTTTGAATTTCCAGCTACCAACAATGAAGCAGAATATGAAGCATTGACCAGTGGTTTGGAGATGTCCATAGCCATGGGCATTAAAAGACTACAGGTATACACTGACTCTCAACTTGTAGCATGCCAAGTGTCAGGGGAGTATGAAGCCATAGATGAACGAATGTCCGCTTATCAGGAGGTCGTCAAGACATTATGCCTAAAGTTTGAACAAATACACATCAAGTTAGTACAGAGACGCTGAACTCCAAAGCCGATGCTCTAAAGACGACTAGCGACCTCGGAGGGGCCAGCAGAGATGAATGATGTCACCATCACTAAGTTCTCCCACCCTTCCACTTTGCACACACAAAGGGTCGCTACCCTTGATACCCCAAATATGAATCGGATGACACCAATCATCGACTACTTGATGACGGGATATTACTAGAGACGCGATCCGGCAAAACAACTACAATTACGCAATTCGTTATACTCTTATAAACAACGATTTTCACAAAGCGGGGCTTCAAAGATACCCCCCACTCGATGCATCACACCGTAACAAGGTTAAACTTTTATCGTGAGATACATGACGGAGTATGCGTAAACCACGCGGGGCAGTCAGGTTCACAAGGTGATACTGGCAAGGTATTTTTGGCCCGCTCTACGGACGACGTTAGTATTTGCAAGAAAATGTCACAAATGTCAAATCCATGCACCTGCTATCAAAGTCGCCCCCGAGGAGCTCTATAGCATTCTCACTCCATGGTCTTTTGCGAAGTGGGGGATAGATATCATCGGGTAACCCGACGACCCGGCTCTATCAAGCACGCCTTGGTCATTTGTGGATTACTTCACAAAATGGGCCGAGGTCAAGCATTAGCGACCATAGATCAAGAGCATGTCATCAAATTCATCTAGCAAAATATCATTTGCCAATTTGCCCTATCCCAAATTATCATATCGGATAATGGAAGACAGTTCGATGAGTCCAAAATTGATGGTTTCTTCAGAAAATGGAAGATCACCAAACGGACAGGTCGAAGCTTTTAATAAGATCATCAAACACACATTGAAAACTAAGATCAAGACAAGAAAGGAAATGGGCCAAATGAAGTTTCAAACGTGTTGTGGTCGTGATCGGACGACCCGCAGAACTCGACCAGAAAAAACCCATACTCGATGGCTTTTCGACCTTTGGCGGTAATCCCCTCGGTTGAAGTTTAAACACTCCGCACCTCACAAGTCAGAATCGACTATAACGATGAAGCCCTAGCCAGGAACCTAGATCTTCTGGAGGAAAGAAGATTAGAGGCTAACTTGAGAAACGCTAGACACAAGCAGATGTCGGAAAAGTATTACAACTCCAAAGTTCGAGTCCGGCAGTTCAAAGTCGGCGACTTGGTGTTAAAAAAGACATTGGGGATTTCCAAAGGAGTTTTCGGTCTAAATTTGGAGGGTCCCTACAAAATCACACGGGTGTTGGCTAATGGAGCTTATGAACTAGAACATCCAGATGGCACTCCGGCTCAATACCCCTGGAATGTTTCACACTTGAAGAAGTATTATCAATAAGTAGAGGTAGATTTGTTCCATGTTACGATTTATTCCATGCCTATTTATAATAATGTTATCTCATTTCGTGTTAAACCTAGGGGAGTCGCATGAATACAAACATCGACCTCCCCCAGGAACAATTTTTGACATACATGCAGTGAGGTCGCATCTTTAACTGGTGGTACCCTTCCCTAACTTTGTAAGATGACTAAACCTGAGTTCACTATATCATTTTTATAAATGAAACTTCAGAATGATAATGCTCACAAATAATTAAAGTCGCAAAAGGAAATCAAATCGGCACATTGAGATGAAAACAACATTCATTAATAACAAAGGCCCGAAGGTCATTACATCAGGAAATAAAAGATAACATTCAGACTGAGTACTGATCACAAGGAGTTCACCAATGCCAAAGTATTACAGGACTAAAAAGACGACTTTGAGATACATGGATAGCTGGTCGAAGGGATTGTTGGCGATGGGGTTCAACAACTTCTCAATCTCCTTTTTCTTATCAGGATTCTTGAAGTTATCATTCTTCAGGACCGCCAAAAATCTCATCAGCAGCACCACTGACTATGTTCAAAGGCTGCCCACCTAATTGCTGCTGAATAACACTGATGAGCGTGGGGGCAGCCCGTCTCCTTAGTTTTTGGCTGGTAAACGCCTCCCCTATTGTGCGGGAGGTGCTCCAGCTGATGTCCCAGCAGCCTCCTGCGGAGGATCGACCTCACCCGTCTGGGTCTCAGGGACCGCTTCAGAGTCACCCGGCTGCATTTCTTCAGGATCGGGAGTGGGGAGCACGATCCGACTCTGGTTAGGAAAGAAGGACAGGTCAATGCCAAGTCCCTCTAAATCCTTGATTTCAAGCACGACATCGGGATCAAGAGGGAACGCTCTGACTTAGTCGGCCAGTTCGGAGACGAGGTGTGAGAAATCGGCTTCAGGGTTCTTCCTATGAACAGCCCTGATGGCCCTGGCCATTGCGCAGATAAAAGTAAAATTAGCATTTTTCTCTTCGGTCTGTTCGAAGTGCTCCTCCTCGGCAGCCAGCCTATCCCTAATTTCCGAATCTTTGCCACTCAGATCCTCCTTCAGACGGGCCACAATCTCCCTCTCCACCGCCAACGTGCCCTCGGCACCCTTCAGCTGCTCCTCGAGCTCCTGAACCCTCTTGGCCAGATCGGACTTTTTCGACCTCCAGTTTCTTTTGCTCTTCGTGAGCAGTCAGAATGGTCCTCACCTGGTCAGAGATCGTCGTCCGAGCCTTCTCTAATTTACCGAGCTCTGTCTCGGATTGAGCACAGGCCTTCTCAAGAAATAGGGCCCCCCTCAGGGTATGCACGAGCGACGAGTACAAGTTACCTGTGACTTTCTGTCGGCGGGCGGAAGAGTGGAGATCATGCGTCCACACTCGAGGGACATTATTGATTATCCTCGACAGGTAGTTGGGCCAATCATCCGGAATACCTTCAAAGGAAGGAAGCGGGGACCTCAGGAAGCTCAATGCTTCCGCCGAGAACTTTTGGGGGGTCAACTCTGAGCTACAATCAGCGAAAAAGGATGTTTTAGAATTATAAACACAAACATATTACACAAGACCGGTGCAGAAGCTTACTTCTTCACCGACTCAGCGTCCCATCCAAGCCACGAATCGTCATCAGGATGCCGACCTCCAGGCGTAGTCAATGCAGGAGGAGGAGTGGAGATTGTGGTAACTCCTCCAGTCTCCCGTTGAGAACGGTGGGAGCTCGTGTCCTCTCGAACCCGCTTATGGGGGCGATCACTAACCGGCGGGGCAGATTCGATGACTTTCTTTTTCTTCCCCTTATCAGCGGCGGGAATCAGGGTCTGGACCGGAGAGCCGGCGGGGGGACCGAACTTTGTTGGTGTCTCATCGAGCTGAGAACCGACTTCGACCTAGACGCCATCTCAGCAGCAGAAGGTTCGCGATGGTAGATCGGGAGCTCGGGATCTACAAGAGCAATCATATTAAAAAATCGTAACATAACCTCATGAAGATAACTACCACCAGAAGTTGTTCCCCAGAAACTTACAGGGGATATGCATATGGCGGGGGTATGTGTACAATCCTGCCGACAACCGATTGAGCTCGATATTCAACGATTCGACTTCACACCAGCTCGCAGGGATACCTCGAGTTGTCTTGAATGCCTCGTTGAAATCCCAGTAAAGGTCGGATGTTCGGGGAGTAAACACTACAAGACAAAAAGAGAATTAGATCAGTACGAGTGGAAAAGAAAAAGCTTAAAAAATATACCATTCTCCACATGGATGGCATAATATGTAGGGACTCGAATTGATAACGTCCTGGTCGGTGGAACTGATTCCCAGACCCCTCCAACAAACCACCACTTCTCGCTCCATCCATCAACTTTGTTGGGGATACCACTACAAACTCTTTACCCTTGCGAAGTCGCACGGCGTGATATCCCCCTGCTTGAGCAATAGGCGACATCACATAGCCAATCTCCCCCAGGGTAGGCATCCTTTTCAAGCCGGCTAGTCCCAATACGATCATAGTCGAAATGATGTAGCTCCAACCGTTTGGAGTGATTTGAGTAAGGCTCAGGTTCCAGGCGGCCAACAGATGCGAGATAGCCGGATGAAGCCGAAAATGAAACCCTGCATCCATGGTCGGCCGATTCACCGCAATCATGCCCTAGGGAGGCTGATCAGCACTTTCATCAGAAGTCGGTGCATAAAAATGTACATCCCGTGGAACCTTGTATGTAAGACGGAGAGCCCGCACATAATGATCAGACAGCACCGACCTGAATCACCGTTCGGATGCGGTGAACTACGAGGGTACCGACTTGCGATACTGGCGTTCAGGTCGCTTATATGGGGCAATATTATGGTACATTTCATAATAAAAAATCCTTTCATAGGCCCCGAAATCCCTAACAGGGGCAGAGGAACCAGTGGCCATCGATTGCCTTGGAGGATCAGAAGTTTGAAGTGGTAAATCCAACGGTGGGAGATAAGCGATTTCATCCAATTCTTCCTGAAACCGATCATCTATCGGTTCATCATTCCCATCGTATTCTCTCCCGGCACCCACCGGACGGGCCAACGATCTTTCACCGTCGTGCCCCGCGGTGGAGCCAGAAACCAGACGGCGGCACTGGGCGATTGGAATATCATCCTCAGAGGATGAAGCAATCATCGTGGGTTGCAGGGCAGAGCTTGAACCGGGGAATTCAGTTTCCATCGTGTAAAAGTAAGAGACGGAAGAGTATGTTACCTGATAAAGAACGGGAGAAGCAAGTAAAATCCAGACATTTTGTTGAAGAAGAGGACGAATTTCGAAATTGCTCGGACTGCTGATGATAGAACTGCTGATGTCCATGCTGATTCAGAAAGTTCTGATGAGGTCATTCATATTGTTGAGTCAAGTCATTGTGATTTTTTGGACACACATTTTTTAAATGCACAAAAAGAAAAGAAAAGATACACACATTGGATGTAATCTCTCACTGAGTAACTATGGATCACGGAGTTCGCTACTACGATGTCTTCTTTTCAAAAGGTGATTGATAAAACATCAATTTGCTCATAATCCACTGAATAACTATGGGGCACGGAGTTCACTACTACGATGTTCTCTTTTCAAAAAGGAGGATCAATATGAGTTAAGTGTATTAAAAGAAAAGAAAAGGATCAAAAGTGCAACATTGGTTGTGTAAAACAAGCAAAATGAATGTTGAAGTGTGTGTGTGTCGTTCTTGATTGCAAGATTGACATGATTTGACTGGATTTGACTTGGATGATTATTTAAATTGTGACTTTTTGATTAAATTGATTATTTAATACAAAAATTGGCCACACTTTATTTAATTTCAGTTTGTACATTATTTTATTTTTTCTCGGGAATTTTTGTTTTAGTGAAAATAGGGCAGAAATCGTGTTGTTTTAGATAATGGAAGTAGTGGGAGTGATTGTTTCATCACATTGCACCCCATGAGTGTTGTTTCATATACTGAAAACTTGTTTTGAGTTTAAGCGTACAAAAGTTTGAAGAGTGTTAAAGGTATTACTGGTTTTATCATAAAGTATTAGTTGGAATTGAATTTTTAATTCTATTTGTCACTAATCACAGTGGCATGAAATAAACCACTTCCATCGATTCTATAAGTAAAGAAGAAAGGAGCCGTCTACACCAATGCACAACCGAAAAAGGGATAATCTTTGGAATAAAGACCCCCAAGTCATCGAAGAGAGCAACTCTTATGACAACTTCATTTAGAGATCGGAAGCCGCACACTCGGCGACAAGCCAATACCTTTCAAGTCGACTTGAATGGTATTAAAGACACTTAAAAGCTAAATCAAGAATGTCGTCCGATAAGCCGATCAATCCGCAGAAATTCCATTCCCCAATCCACTCCCATTAAAGTGGTGATCTCCAATCAAGCCATAGGGACAAAAGACTTGCGAGATTGAAGGCGTGAAGAGTGTAGTTTTCCTTATGTAAAATCCAGCCTACACGGCAGAATAGCAAGGATAAATAGACCTAAGATGTCACATGAAAAAGGAGAAAACATCTTAGCATTCTAGGCATAAATAATATACATCCATACCTGGCTTGGAGCCCCCGGACGTAGTCTGATTCAAAAGATAAACCGGGTCACCAATTCTTCGTGTTTTCCTTGTTTTTTCACATTCAATACTTAACTCAATTATACACAAATTCATTGTTTAACTAGTCAATTTTATCTAGTCCAAATAATTGGCACCGTCTGTGGGAACACCAATCTTTTTCTTGAGAAATTAATCCAATTCTGAGAAAAGTCCAACCCTTTTCTAAACAAAAGAGCAATGACAATCAATCAGGGAAACACTCCATTGTTCAATGAAACAGATGGACGTGATGGTGTTGAAGCATCGCAGAGTTCCCACAGTACTCATCGGACCGCCCCGGCGGGCTCACCTGATTGGTGGAATTTGGTCCAGACCCCGGAGGACGCCAAGGTGGTCATGGCCATTCTTAACAAGAAGCGCCTATTCATGGAAGGCGAGGGGGAACAACCCCCGCCCAAAAAAACTGTTCATTATGCCGGGCCATCCAAGGGCAAGGCATTCATGACCTCAAAAGGACGATCCGCTGGGCAACTGGCATACAACGTGGCCAAGCATACCATCATCCGGACTCATCTGGCACGAGAAAGGTCGGTGGCGTCGAACAATGTGTTCACCCGTTTAGGAAATCAGGCTGCCCGGAAGGCTCGGGCGGAGTATGGTGATGAGGCCCACTCTAAGCCGCGTAACACGGAACAAATGGAACAGGATCTGGATATGTCTTTGAGCCTACATCATGACAACATCCGTGATGGTTCAATGATCCATCAAGGCCAAGGACACATGATAGGGACATCACGCGACGCGCGCCGCCGCGCCTTAGCTTAACGAACCGGCCCAACAATTGTTGAAAAAGGTGGGGAACCAAAATGGTTACGCGGTAAAGTGATGACCTCGCTATACCGGATTCCTCCCTGGGAACGATGGTTACTCTGGCACCTACCCAGAGAAAAATCAGCATCGCGGCCTTATACCGTTACAATGGGAGTACCGATCCCAAGGTCCATGTGGCTAAACACAATTCTTATATGGCCTCCATGGGGACGACGGACACAACGAAGTCAGGTTATTCTCCTTGACTCTTAGCGACCAGGCCCATAAATGGTACACTTCTTTGCCTGCTTTTTCGGTCGACACTTTTGAGCAATTAGCCCGGTCATTCCTAACCATTACACCGCCATGGTGCCTAGGCCGGTGACCAAGAAGTGCCTCATGAATCTCCGTTAAGAGGAGGCTGAATCAGATCGATCCTATGTCGAGAGGGTCGATCAAGTCATTATGGAAGGCGAACCCATTGGGGACGAGGCCAAAATAATGGGTGTCGTCACAGGCCTCCAGAAGGGAACCAAGTTGTGGCAGCGCATGACTACCGACTTCCGAATAAGCTACGTCGACTTCCGTCGATGCGCTAGCAACATCATCCATACCATGGAACTCCTCGAATCAAGGCTTTCAGAGATCGAGGTCGTTGAATCGAAGAAAGGTTCCAAGAAAACCGAGGGCCATTACAAGGCACCCGGGAGCTTCAAGCTGTTTGAAAGTCCATTCCGGTAAAGCTCATGGAAGTGTTGGGTATGACTCCCGGCCATATATTCGCCCAGATCCAGGGAAGGGACATGTTGCACGTCCTCGCCCGATGAAAGAGAAAAGTAAGCAGAATCCCCACAAATTATGTCACTATCATGCCCAGAATGGGCATTATACTAGTGGGTGCAGGGACCTTTTAAAGTAATTGTGGAAGCTTTATGAGGATGGACGCCTGAATGAGTTTGTCAAAAACCCCCGCCTAAACGGTCAGATGCGACCTCCGAATCGACAACAAGGGGAACCAGTCCAGGGGGACCCTGCTCGTGGAGGAGCTTGTGGCGAGCTCCCAGTACCTCCAATGCCCGAGGGTGCTGGAGGTCGAGTCATCCATGCCATATCACCTATGGCCACAATCGGGGGGCTCTCCCCAGCAACAACATCAAAACGCCGCATGAAGGCCGAAGTCAGGGAAATGGAGAACGCACGAAAGATGGTCCTTCCCATGCTTGCTGTAGCCGAAGAGACCAAAAAGATTGAGTTCGGGGAGGTCTATAAAGCCGGCATAGTCTATCCCAACGTCGACCCACTGGTCATCAAGGCAAATATCATGTGGACTACGGTGTGCCGCCTGTTAGTCGATGGTGGGGCTTTCTATAACATTCTGTTCAAAAAGACCCTGGATCAACTCGGAGACTACGAGACGTACATCACCCCCTACAACCACACAGTGAAGGGTTTTGGGAATGCAACTATTCAGCCCCTAGGAATGATCCGTCTGTCTGTGGAACTAGTGTCCACCATTGATGAAAAAGTTAGGAACACTAGGCTTCTAGATTTCCTTGTGATCGACCTCCCGAGTACCTATAATGGCTTTCTCGAAAGGCCTTTTGAGTATGAATTTAAGGCTGCGACCTCCACTTACTACTTCTGTGTAAAATTTCCCACCAAAAGTGGGACTGTTGGCACCATAAAGGGTGACCAAGTTGATGCTAGAGGATGTTTGCTTTACTCTGTGTCTTATTTCAATTCAACGCATGCACCAAATCATCAAGTAATGATGTTGGATAATGAAGAGTGCAATGATAAATTAACCACTGTAAAGGCAACCAAGAGGACGCGCGAGGATTTTGACCCAAGGTTACGACCTGAGCCAGAGGAATTCGTGCCCGAAGAGGAGATAGATGATCCAAGAGTTGAAGGACCCCGAGATGAGCCAGGAGAAGAGCTCGAAAGGATCCAAGTAGATCCAACTCGGCCCGAGCTGGAGGTCATTATCGGGTCCAGAATCCCCAGCGATCTTAGGTTGGATGTGATTGATTTTTTGAAAAAGAATCTTGACATTTTCGCTTGGTCACACAAGGATATGGTGGGAATTGATCCAGAGATCACATGCCACCGACTCCACATAGACCCGACAAAGTGACCCATAGCCCAAAAAAGAAGGAAGTTCGGCCCATAAAAGTATGTAGCCCTCGCGGAAGAAGTAAAGAAGCTGTTAGACAACGACTTGATCATGCAAGCGGATCAACCCTGATGGGTGGCCAATGTCGTGCTCGTAAAAAAGTCAAACGGTACTTGGCGACTTTGTATCAACTTCACCGACCTCAATGAGGCATGTCCGAAAGATTTCTTCCCAATGCCACACATTGACCATTTAATCGACAACACAGCGGGCCACGAAATGATGTCGTTCATGGATGTGTTTGCTGGATATCATCAGATAGCCATGCACGAACCCGATCGACAACATACATCTTTCTTAACCGAAAAGAATATGTATTGTTGGAAAAGAATGCCATTTGGCTTGAAGAATGCTGGGGCAACATACCAAAGACTGGTCAATCACATGTTTGCCGATCAAATTGGCAAGTCGGTGGAAGTATATGTGGATGACATCATCGTTAAAAGCTTGCGAAAGGAGGATCACCTGATGCATCTCGCGCAAACCTTCGAGGTGCTCAGGAGATTTAACATGAAGCTCAATCCGAAAAAGTTTAATTTTGGGGTTGAGTCGGGAAAATTTCTAGGTCATTTGGTTAGCAAGCAAGGGATTGAGGCTAACCTAGCCACGATACAAGCAATTTTAGACATGGGGGCACCGCGAACAGTCAAGGAAGTCCAAAAGTTGACAGGATGCCTAGCCGCTTTGAATAGTTCATCTCCCGAATGGGGGATAAATGCAAGCCCATGTTTGATACGATCCGACGGAGGTCAAAATTTGAATGGACTATGGAAGGTCAGGAAGCCTTCGATAAAATCAAGGCATACCTGGCCGATGTCGGGATCTTAGCCAAACCGGTCCCAGGGGAGAAACTTTTCTTGCACTTGGCCGCCTCAGAAACAGCTCTGAGTGTTGTTCTCGTGCGAGCAAAAGGTCAATCCCACCTCCCCATATATTTTTTAAGTCAGACTCTCAGCGAGACTGAGCAAAGATATCCCCGGATGGAGAAATTGGCTTACGCATTGGTCATGAGTGTAAGAAAATTGAGGCCATACTTTTTTTACCATCAAGTCGAAGTTCTCACCTCGTTACCTCTCGGCAACATTCTGCACCGACCTGACACCATCGGGCGTTGCCTCAAATGGGCAATTGAAGTCTGGCAGTATGGTGTAACTTTTGCACCGCGACCTGCCATAAAAGCACAACCTCTGGCCGATTTCATCATCGAGCTAACCTTCCCACCAGAAACCAGCGGAAGCAACGGTGTCCCTTGGGAGATGTATGTGGATGGATTCGCTACGGCAAACAAATCAGGGGCAGGCGTGGTACTGATTAGCCCGGATGGCACTGCTTTTCAGAACGCTATCACCTTTGAATTTCCAGCTACCAACAATGAAGCAGAATATGAAGCATTGACCAGTGGTTTGGAGATGTCCATAGCCATGGGCATTAAAAGACTACAGGTATACACTGACTCTCAACTTGTAGCATGCCAAGTGTCAGGGGAGTATGAAGCCATAGATGAACGAATGTCCGCTTATCAGGAGGTCGTCAAGACATTATGCCTAAAGTTTGAACAAATACACATCAAGTTAGTACAGAGAGACGCGAACTCGCGAGCCGATGCTCTAGCACGACTAGCGACCTCGAAGGGGCCAGCAGAGATGAATGATGTCACCATCACTAAGCTCTCCCACCCTTCCACTGCACACACAGTGGTCGCTACCCTTGATACCCCAGCTGTGAACTGGATGACACCAATCATCGACTACTTGATGACGGGGATATTACTAGAGGACAGGATCCGGGCAAAACAACTACAATTACGTGCAGCTCGTTATACTCTTATAAACAACGACCTCTACAAGCGGGGCTTCAGCATACCCCTACTCTGATGCATCACACCAGAACAAGGTTAAACTTTTATGCGTGAGATACATGACGGAGTATGCAGAAACCACGCTGGGGGGCAGTCACTGGCTCACAAGGTGATACGGCAAGGGTATTTTTGGCCTGCTCTACGGGCCGACGCGTTAGTATTTGCAAGAAAATGTCACAAATGTCAAATCCATGCACCTGCTATCAAAGTCGCCCCCGAGGAGCTCTATAGCATTCTCAGTCCATGGTCTTTTGCGAAGTGGGGGATAGATATCATCGGGTAGCTTCCGACAGCCCCGGGCTCTATCAAGTACGCCTTGGTCGCTGTGGATTACTTCACAAAATGGGCCGAGGCTGAAGCATTAGCGACCATAGATCAAGAGCATGTCATCAAATTCATCTAGCAAAATATCATTTGCCAATTTGGCCTTTCCCAAATTATCATATCGGATAATGGAAGACAGTTCGATGAGTCCAAAATTGATGGTTTCTTCAGAAAATGGAAGATCACCAAACGGACAGGTCGAAGCTTTTAATAAGATCATCAAACACACATTGAAAACTAAGATCGAAGACAAGAAAGGGAAATGGGCCAGCGAGTTTCCAAACGTGTTGTGGTCGTATCGGACGACCTGCAGGAACTCGACCAGGAAAACCCCATACTCGATGGCTTTCGGCACTGAAGCGGTAATCCCCTCGGAAGTTGAAGTTTAAACACTCCGGACCTCACAAGTCGAATCGACTATAACGATGAAGCCCTAGCCAGGAACCTAGATCTTCTGGAGGAAAGAAGATTAGAGGCTAACTTGAGAAACGCTAGACACAAGCAGATGTCGGAAAAGTATTACAACTCCAAAGTTCGAGTCCGGCAGTTCAAAGTCGGCGACTTGGTGTTAAAAAAGACATTGGGGATATCCAAAGGAGTTTTCGGTCCAAATTAGGAGGGTCCCTACAAAATCACACGGGTGTTGGCTAATGGAGCTTATGAACTAGAACATCCAGATGGCACTCCGGCTCAATACCCCTGAATGTTTCACACTTGAAGAAGTATTATCAATAAGTAGAGGTCGATTTGTTCCATGTTACGATTTCTTCCATGCCTATTTATAATAATGTTATCTCATTTCGTTTTAAACCTAGGGGAGTCGCATGAATACAAACATCGACCTCCCCCAGGAACAATTTTCGACATACATGCAGTGAGGTCGCATCTTTAACTGGTGGTACCCTTCCCTAACTTTGTAAGATGACTAAACCTGAGTTCACTATATCATTTTTATAAATGAAACTTTAGAATGATAATGCTCACAAATAATTAAAGTCGCAAAAGGAAATCAAATCGGCACATTGAGATGAAAACAACATTCATTAATAACAAAGGCCCGAAGGTCATTACATCAGGAAATAAAAGATAACATTCAGACTGCGTACTGATCACAAGGAGTTCACCAATGCCAAAGTATTACAGGACTAAAAAGACGACTTTGAGATACATGGATAGCTGGTCGAAGGGATTGTTGGCGATGGGGTTCAACAACTTCTCAATCTCCTTTTTTCTTATCGATTCTTGAAGTTATCATTCTTCAGACCGCTTAAAAATCTCATCAAGAAGACTAATCGACTATGTTCAAAGGTCGCCCACCTAATTGTCTTTGAATAACACCGATGAGCGTGGGGGCAGCCCGTCTCCTTAGTTTTTTGGCTGGTAAACGCCTCCCCTATTGTCGGCGGGAGGTGCTCCAAATGATGTCCCAATGACCTCCTGCGAGGATCGACCTCACCGTCTGGGTCTCGGGGACCGCCCGAGAGTCACCCGGTGCATTTCTTCAGGATCGGGAGTGGGGAGCACGATCCGACTCTGGTTAGGAAAGAAGGACAGGTCAATGCCAAGTCCCTCTAAATCCTTGATTTCAAGCACGACATCGGGATCAAGAGGGAACGCTCTGACTTAGTCGGCAAGTTCGGAGACAAGGTGTGAGAAATAGGCTTCAGGGTTCTTCCTATGAAAACGGCCTGATGGCCACCGCCATTCTTGCGAGATAAAAGTAAAATTAGCATTTTTTCTCTTGATGCATTGAAGTGCTCCTCCTCGGCAGCCAGCCTATCCCTGATTTCCGAATCTTTGCCACTCAAATCCTCCTTCAGACGGGCCACAATCTCCCTCTCCACCGCCAACGTGCCCTCGGCACCCTTCAGCTGCTCCTCGAGCTCCTGAACCCTCTTGGCCAGATCGGACTTTTTCGACCTCCAGTTTCTTTTGACTCTTCGTGAGCAGTCAGAATGGTCCTCACCTGGTCGGAGATCGTCGTCCGAGCCTTCTCTAATTTACCGAGCTCTATCTCGGATTGAGCACAGGCCTTCTCAAGAAATAGGGCCCCCCTCAGGGTATGCACGAGTGACGAGTACAAGTTACCAGTGACTTTCTGTCGGTGGGCGGAAGAGTGGAGATCATGCGTCCACACTCGAGGGACATTATTGATTATCCTCGACAGGTAGTTGGGCCAATCATCCGGAATACCTTCAAAGGAAGGAAGCGGGGACCTCAGGAAGCTCAATGCTTCCGCCGAACTTTTGGGGGGTCAACTCTGAGCTACAATCAGCGAAAAAGGATGTTTTAGAATTATAAACACAAACATATTACACAAGACCGGTGCAGAAGCTTACTTCTTCACCGACTCAGCGTCCCATCCAAGCCACGAATCGTCATCAGGATGCCGACCTCCAGGCGTAGTCAATGCAGGAGGAGGAGTGGAGATTGTGGTAACTCCTCCAGTCTCCCGTTGAGACCGGTGGGAGCTCGTGTCCTCTCGAACCCGCTTATGGGGGCGATCACCAACCGGCGGGGCAGATTCGATGATTTTCTTTTTCTTCCCCTTATCAGCGGAGGGAATCAGGGTCTGGACCGGAGAGCCGGCGGGGGGACCGAACTTTGTTGGTGTCTCATCGAGCTGAGAACCGACTTCGACCTAGACGCCATCTCAGCAGCAGAAGGTTCGCGATGGTAGATCGGGAGCTCGGGATCTACAAGAGCAATCATATTAAAAAATCATAACATAACCTCATGAAGATAACTACCACCAGAAGTTGTTCCCCAGAAACTTACAGGGGATATGCATATGGCGGGGGTATGTGTACAATCCTGCCGACAACCGATTGAGCTCGATATTCAACGATTCGACTTCACACCAGCTCGCAGGGATACCTCGAGTTGTCTTGAATGCCTCATTGAAATCCCAGTAAAGGTCGGATGTTCGGGGAGTAAACACTACAAGACAAAAAGAGAATTAGATCAGTACGAGTGGAAAAGAAAAAGCTTAAAAAATATACCATTCTCCACATGGATGGCATAATCTGTAGGGACTCGAATTGATAACGTGCTGGTCGGTGGAACTGATTCCCAGACCCCTCCAACAAACCACCACTTCTCGCTCCATCCATCAACTTTGTTGGGGATACCACTACAAACTCTTTACCCTTGCGAAGTCGCACGGCGTGATATCCCCCTGCTTGAGCAATAGGCGACATCACATAGCCAATCTCCCCCAGGGTAGGCATCCTTTTCAAGCCGGCTAGTCCCAATACGATCATAGTCGAAATGATGTAGCTCCAACCGTTTGGAGTGATTTGAGTAAGGCTCAGGTTCCAGGCGGCCAACAGATGCGAGATAGCCGGATGAAGCCGGAAATGAAACCCTGCATCCATGGTCGGCCGATTCACCGCAATCATGCCCTAGGGAGGCTGATCAGCACTTTCATCAGAAGTCGGTGCATAAAAATGTACATCCCGTGGAACCTTGTATGTAAGACGGAGAGCCCGCACATAATGATCAGACAGCACCGACCTGAATCACCGTTCGGATGCGGTGAACTCCGAGGGTACCGACTTGCGATACTGGCGTTCAGGTCGCTTATATGGGGCAATATTATGGTACATTTCATAATAAAAAATCCTTTCATAGGCCCCGAAATCCCTAACAGGGGCAGAGGAACCAGTGGCCATCGATTGCCTTGGAGGATCAGAAGTTTGAAGTGGTAAATCCAACGGTGGGAGATAAGCGATTTCATCCAATTCTTCCAGAAACCGATCATCTATCGGTTCATCATTCCCATCGTATTCTCTCCCGGCACCCACCGGACGGGCCAACGATCTTTCACCGTCGTGCCCCACGGTGGAGCCAGAAACCAGACGGCGGCACTGGGCGATCGGAATATCATCCTCAGAGGATGAAGCAATCATCGTGGGTTGCAGGGCAGAGCTTGAACCGGGGAATTCAGTTTCCATCGTGTAAAAGTAAGAGACGGAAGAGTATGTTACCTGATAAAGAACGGGAGAAGCAAGTAAAATCCAGACATTTTGTTGAAGAAGAGGATGAATTTCGAAATTGCTCGGACTCTCGGAGGGGGGATAAATGAATTTTGAAAACCTAATTCCCCGCTTATTTATAAAAGGAAGGGAAGGACTAAAACGTAAATAAGCCATAAATCAAGCCTCTACCGGTAATCAGAGTCGCAGAGTTAACGCGTAGGGGTCACCGCGGAATCCTATTGGTTTTTTCAGCAGCACCTCACGTCGGCGGCCTGGCAGGCCATCATTTCAAATCTCCGAAAAATGAGGAAATCAGATACGCCTTTTCGTAATTTCGAGGTGACTTTTTGGATACTCGGGGCAAGAAGTCGTAGTCCATACCGGTCATAGAGTCAAGTCGATGATCCAGTAAACAAACATGCGACCTCGACTTGAGGGGCAATTGTTGTGGCATGAAATAAACCACTTCCATTGTATTCTATAAGTACAGAAGAAAGGAGCTGGCCTACACCAATGCACAACCGAAAAGAGATAATCTTTGGAATAAAGACCCCCAAGTCGCCGAAGAGAGCAACTCGTATGATGACCTCATTTAGAGATCGGAAGCCGCACATCGGCGACAAGCCAATACCTTTCAAGTCGGAACACGACTTGAATGGTATTAAATATACTTAAAAGCTAAATCAAGAATGTTGTCCGATAAGCCGATCAATCCGCAGGAAATTCCATTCCCCAATCCGCTCCCATTAAAGAGGCGATCTCCAATCAAGCCATAGGGACAGGTGACTTGCGAGATTGAAGGAGTGAAGAGTGTAGTTTTCCTTATGTAAAATCCAGCCTACAAGGCGGAATAGCATGGATAAATAAACCTAAGATGTCACATGAAAAAGGAGAAAACATCTTAGCATTCTAGGCATAAATAATATACATCCATACCTGGCTTGGAGCCCCCGGATGCAGTCTGATTCAAAAAACGAACCGGGTTACCAATTCTTCGTGTTTTCCTTGTTTTTTCACATTCAATACTTAACTCAATTATACAAAAATTCATTGTTTAACTAGTCAATTTTATCTAATCCAAACACTAACTCTTTTTTATATATATAGCACAATGGCTGGAAATCAGAACACTTCACCAAACGCGCCTTCAAACCCTTCCTCTGAAAACCCTGAAATCGCAAACCCGCTTCACCTTCTTGCATCAATGGCGACTTCGATCGATTCACCAAATGTCACACCTACTACTGAATCATCTAACCCAACACTCCAGAATCCATTGAACCCAGAACCAATTTTGGTTGCATTCCCAGAAACTGAACATCCGCTGAACGTGAGCGAGGCGATCATTTCGCTTCAACGTTCTGAAACTCCTGTAATTATCATGTTTGGAGAGTTTCTGGTGAACATTCTACCATTCTCGAATGTTTCATCATCAACCCCTCCTCGTGGTGTTTTCCCAGATGACTTCATTGTTGGGGCCAAAAATCCAAAACCGACGGCTAAAAATGTTGAGCCCGCACAACCCGATGCTCAAGCTGATGTTGAGATGGAAGATATTTCCATGGGGGAGCCCATTGATAAGGCTAAGGTTAACATTGTTGCTGCTGGTACTTCCTCCAAGAAGCCGAAGAGGAAGAGAAGCCCTGTGAAACCAAGGAGAATGTTGAACCGCTACAAGCCCAGGGTGGACTACTCTGAGACAAAGAGGGGTAAGATTTCTGATTTGGTTCAAGCCTCAAGGCCAATTGTTGTGTCTGGTTCATCTGAATCAGAAAAGAATTTGAAAGAGGTTGAGGAGAGTGAGAAGTCGGCTGAGGAAGTTGAGAAGAGTGTTGATGAGGAGAGAGAGAAATAGGTTGCTGAGAAGACCGGACCAAGTGAAGCATCTAAGCCTGCGGCTGATGCTGATGATGTTGATGATAGAACTGCTGATGTCCATGCTGATTCAGAAAGTTCTGATGAGGTCATTCATATTGTTGAGCTACTTGCAAGGAATGAAAGAAGAACAAAATTCAGAAATGATCCTGAAGCTACTACAAAGGCTACAGCTGAGTTGAGAACAAAGAGGAGGCGTGAACCTGTTGCTGACTTTGATGTTGATGAAGATGTTGAGCACGATGCTGCAACACCATCAGGAGAACCAGATGACTCTGATGATCCTGATGAATCAGACTCAAGTTGTTCAGGTAACATATCTTCTGAACCTGATGATGATGATAGTGATGATGCTTATCACGGTATTACTAGTCCTAAGTTTGTTGTTATGAGAAGGAGACTTTTGTTGTCTGAAAGGAGAATGAGAGTTTATGAATTTGATTGGCAAAATCTGATTCAATTCTTTGAGGAAAGGAATCTCTTGCATGCTGTACAGTTTGCTTCACCTTTCTTTGATACTTGGGTATATGAATTTTACTGCAATTTGAGGAAAGGAACTGGTAGAAGGAATTCTAGGAGATATGGGCATGTGAGGTTTAAAGGACAGAATGTAGGCTTTAATCATGGTGTGATAAATGCATTTTTTGAGAACCCCTGATGTTGAGGAAGATGTTATTCCTACCTTGAATGAGATTGTGGCTGCTATTACTGGTGGTTTGGTGAGAAGATGGACAACAAAGGTGTTGTCATCTAAGTTGACAAGTCTATTTTCAGTTGTTCACAAATTTGTTGTGTACAACTGGTTGCCCACTACCAACACTACCAAGATCACTGAAGCTATTCTGATGTACAGGATAGTGGTCATGAACAATTTCAATCTGGGAGGACAATCTTTGATAATGCTGTGATATGTGCATGTGGTAAGAAAAGTGTTTTACCATATCCTTGTATGATCTTTGCTCTACTGGACAGGTTGGATATTGCTAGGGAACCTTTTGAAAGTCTGGGTGGAATAATTCCTGACTTAGGAATTTCAAATTCTTGTTGAAAGGAAATAGAATCCTTGACTTGCCATACATGAGGCCTAATGCAGAGGGAGATGAAGCTGAGCCTGAGGTTGTTGAACTTGTTGTTCAAAATCCAGATGTTGCACCAAATGCTGGCAACAATGATGGTGATACTGACTTGAGAAATTCTCCAGTTAAGTCTGTAACCATTCATAGGGATTTCATACTTCAGCAAATTAAGAATTTGCAGGATCAGATTGCTGAGCTGAATGTTATGAAGAGTTTTTGGGAGAGGCTGCTTTCTGCTCCACCAAGGGCAGTAGCACCTGATGCTCCTGAAGCTGCTGCTGAAGATGTCTCTGAGGTTGTTCCAGGTGATGTGCATGAAGAGAATGAGCCAGATCCTCCGGTTGTACAGGTTGAACAGGTTGTTGATCAAGGTGATGATGATGAAGAAGCTGACATTGATGATATCATAGATGAAATCTATGGTGATCTCCCATGATGGTTGAATGGGGGAGTTTGGTTTATATCATGAAGAATGGGGGAGCTGAGAACAATGTGAGGGGGAGCATATGCAGGCCTTGTTGATGCTGCAGCTGATGTATCAGTTTCATCACCTCCACTCTCTTTTGTTTATCCTTCATATTCATTTGATCTTATTTTTTACAAGTTTATTTCCTAAATTCTGTTCATTTTGGTATGTAATTATTGAACAAATAGTTGATAGTTTTACTTGTTTATGTTTTGAGTATTATGACTTGCTCTGATATTCCGCTAAATATTGATGATTAGTATGGTCTGATGTTGATATTCTAATGTTTTAGGTTAAGATGTCTTATATCCTAGCTCTGGTATCCTTGTTTTCATTGCTTTGATAGTCTTACCTTGATGATTGGTGGAAATATGTTCAAGTAATATATATTCTACTTTTTTCTGCAGGTATAAGGATTGGTACTTGTTGTACTTGTGCCATTTTCCTTTTGTTCTGATATGTTTTTACATCTTGCTCTGATGAGTTTCAATGTAATACACATATGCTCTGACATGTCATATGCTCTGCTGTGTTTTACATTATACTCTAACAAGTTTTCTGCAGACTGAAGTTTCTCAAACAAATGAAATTGTTTGATGATGATTCGATTCTTGATAGCTACAAAATGGTTGACACTTAGTAGTGCAGCTGATATGATTATGAGTTCTATCATGCATAGTACCTGATGTATTTGTTATTTCAGGTGTGTTGTAGCAGAAAGATCTAATGGGGGAGATTGTTGATGTTGCCACCGATGTTACAACATTGGTTACAACATCAGTATTCGTCCTTTCTTCTTAACCACTAACACTTCTATGTTCAATGTTGTCTTTGATGTTGTTGACTGCAGGTTGACGATCTAGGTTGTTCTGCAAGATTGCAGAAGGTTCCACAAGCTTCAAGAATCAAGTAGAATGGACTAGATCATGCGGCTGTTTTTCAGAGATCAAAGAAGACCCACTAAGTGGCAGTTACAATGATCATGGAAGAGTGGATTGAAGAGTTTCTAGATCCTTCAAGGAGGCTCTAGTAAGGCATACACGAAGTTTATAAATAGAAGACCTTGATGATCACATCAATTGCCGAACATTGCTATATATTGTGTGCCATTTAGTCGAAGCAACAACCGAGCATCAACTGTAGAGTGTGTGAGTGCATCCAGAGTGATAGGGTCATTGTTGTAGGCCACTTGGAAGCCACTTGGAATGCGGTTCAGAACCGCTCTGCAAGCCACTTGGAATGCGGTTCAGAACCTCTCTGCAAGAGAGAGCGGTTCGGAACTGCTCTGTAAGGGCGTAGCCATATATCTGAGCGCGCCCCCATATCGCTCACATTTCATCTTCCTCGCTCGTCCAAATATTCCTCCTCCTCATATCGCTCCCTTCTCCATTTTTTCTATCGCCACCACTGTGCATTGTCGCGCGTCGCCCTCCTCCTCCCCTACCGCCGTGCGTCGCCCTCCACCTCCTCCTCCCCTATCGCGCCGTGCGTCGCCCTCCACCTCCTCCTTCCCTACCACATCGTCGCCTCCTCCTCCTCCTCCTCCTCCCTACCACCGCCGCTGCCTCCTCCTCCTCCTCCCCTACCGCCGCCGCCTTCCTCTATATATAGGTAATTTAATTATTTTATTTAATGTTTTATATATATATATATTTATATATATATATATATATATATATATATTTATATATATCTATATATGTTAGGATATATATAATGTTAGATTAATTAATTGGTCAATTGGCTTGGTTTTAATTGTTGTTTGTTTGAATATTAGATTGTTTAATTTAGTTTAATTATTGTTATATGTTAGGATTAATTGTTGTTTGATTAGATTGTGGTTAATTGGTTGTCAATTTGTGTGTTGTTTCACTCAAAAGTATTAGTTGTTTCATTTAAAGGTATTAGTTGTTTCATTTAAAAGTATTAGGTGTTTCATTAAAAGGTAATATTAGTTGTTTCATAAGAAAGTATTAGGTGTTTCATTCATAGGTATTAGTTATTTCATTCAAAGGTATTAGTTGTTTCATAATAAGGTATTAGGTGTTTATTCAAAGGTATTAGTTATTTCATTAATAAAAAAGTATTAGGTGTTTCATTCAAAGGTATTAGTTATTTCATTAAAAGCTATTAGTTGTTTCTTTAAAAAGTATTAGACGTTTCATTCAAAGGTATTAGTTGTTTCATTCAAAAGTATTGTTGTTAGTGTGTGATTAATGTTGGTTTAATTATATTGTTGTTAGTAGCTTGGATTAATTGTTGTTAGTACATGGCTTAAATTAATTTTTGTGTGTTTCTTTAATTAGATGATTAATGATGGTACATTAGAATACATTAGAAAATTAAAATGAATGTAGATTAAGTATAGTTAGGTATGATTTTAGGTTTAATACTTTAAGATACATTGTCTTGAGAAACAGTTTTCATATTGTCTTTCCTATAGGCATTTGTAGCTAGTTCTATTGGATCGAAAGTGGGTTCGAGCAGATCGATTATCAGATGAGTATAGGAATGGGGTGGAAGAATTTTGTAATCATGCAATTAGACACTGCACCAACCCTCGGTACATTCCATGTCCGTGTTGGAAATGTATGAATGGAAAAACCGTTAGTGGTCGAGAAAGTTTGTTTCACCACTTGATGATTCACGGTATTGATAAAACATATACCGTTTGGACATATCATGGTGAGAGAAGAGATGGATGTAGCTCAAACAACCTAGAAATTGACTTTAAATTTGAAGATACAGTGGATGCGGATATTTTCGATGATGTACCGACTGTTGATACATCGAGTGGGGATGACGATGATATGTGAGATCACCCTTATATGTCAGAGAAGTTAAGGGATTCTGTTGGATTACCACTGTGGCCCGGGTGTAAGAAGGCAACAAAACTGTCAGCTGTGTTGATATTGTTCAACCTAAAAGCAGCTCACCAATTGTCTGATGCATGCTTCACAAATATGCTGGAAGCAGTTAGTGGTCTATTGCCTGATGGAAATGTGCTGCATACGAGAGCATATGATACTAAACAAATTCTCAAGTCCATCGGATTAACACATCAGAAAATTCATGCTTGTCCGGGTGATTGTATCTTATTTCGGAAGGAGTATGTAGAACTCGATGAATGTCCCAAGTGTGGGGAGAAGCGATATAAGAAAAATAAATCTCCCGCGAAGGTGATGTGGTACTTTTCGATAATATCAAGATTCGGGAGAATGTATAGTAGCGTTGTGGATGCTAGAAATTTAACTTGGCATCATGATGATATGATCAAAGATGGAATGCTAAGCACCCTGCTGATTCAACCCAGTGGAAGACATTCGGTGTCAGACATCCAGAATTTGGCAACGATCCATGGCACTTGCGTCTTGCACTCTCAACTGATGGAATGAATCCATTCGGTATCCAAAGTACCAACCACAGTACATGGCCAGTGATACTGTTAGTTTATAATCTCACCCGAGTTGTGCATGAAGCGCACTTACATGATGTTTTCTATGTTGATATCAGGACCCAAACAACCTGGTAATGACATAGATGTATATCTGGCTCCTTTGATAGAGGACTTGAAGGTCATGTGGGATGAGGGTGTCGATGTGTATGATGCTTGTAGAAAGCAGAATTTCAAGTTGAAGGTCATGCTGTTTGGAGCTATCAATGACTTTCCCGCTTACGGGAATCTATCTGGATATAGTGTGAAGGGGGCCGATGCATGTCATTGTTGTACCAAGAAGACACATCACATTCGCTTGAGTCATTGTAGGAAGATCGTTTATATGGGACATAGGAGGTGGTTGGACCCAACACATAAGTACAGAGCAATGGCCGATGTATTCGATGGCACAATCGAGATAGGTGAAAGACCACGTTTATTGTCAGGTTCGGATGTATTGAATGAGATGAAGAATATCGACACACAGTACGGAAAGAGCTTTGTAAAGAGTGTCCCCACTAGCGGTTGGAAGAAGGAATCAATTTTCTTTCAATTGCCCTATTGGAAAGGGTTGTATGTTAGACACTTCATTGATCTAATGCACGTTGAGAAGAACGTTTGTGTCAGCTTGCTCAATACTCTCCTAGCTGATAAGAAGTCCAAGGATGGTTACAATGCAAGAATGGATATGATTGATATGGGAATAAGAGCAGAATTAAAACATGTGCCTAGAGAAAGGGGTCAACCGTTCTTACCTCCTGCTGCACACACCTTGTCCAAGAATGAGAGAAAAGAGTTACTTCAGACGCTAAAGGATGTGAAAGTTCTAGAGGGTTATTTATCTAACCTACAGAGACTTGTATCAGATGATGGCTTGAGACTGATGAATCTGAAATTTCATGACTATCATGTCATCATGGAGACTTTCTTGCCCATTGCAATACGTTCTATCTTGCCTGAAAATGTGCGCATAACCATAACAAAGTTATGTTGGTTCTTCAAGGCAATGAGTAGCAAGGTCATAGATCCTAGAAAATTTCTTGGTTTTCAAAGACAGATTGTGGGGACGCTCTGTGAGCTTGAGATGTATTTCCCTCCATCATTTTTTGATATAATGGTTCACCTAACCGTTCATTTGGTACACGAGACAAGGATGTGTGATCCTGCTCGTATGCGATGGATGTATGGTGTAGAGAGATATATGAAAGTGCTCAAAGGATATGTGATGAATATGTCAAGGCCGGAGGGATGCATTGCAGAACGTTATTTAGTAGAAGAAGCAGTCGAGTACTGGTCTGAATTCATTCCGAATGTCGATGCAATTGGACTTCCAATTTCTCGGTACAAGATGGATGGTGAAGGTATTACCGGTGGTCAATCTGTAAGTGTTAGTATGGTGGAACTAACACGGATGCATTTGTGCGTACTTCACAACACGGTCGACGTGCTTCCTTTTATTGACCTGCACATGCAAGCACTTGTTGAGACATTTCCCACCAGAGATAGATCATGGATTGAAGTTGAGCACAATCGCACGTTTGTTAACTGGTTCAATGGTTATGTAGCAAATATGTTATCACGGGATAAAGAATAAGTGGATGAAAGAGTTAAGTGGTTATCTAGAATGCCTGATAGGCATGTGTATTCGTACAAGTGTTATCTTATTAACGGATACACATTTTATACCAGAGATCATGATGCCACAAGTACAATGCAGAATAGTGGGGTGTCCATTATTGCAACTGCAGGGGATCAATCGAATACTACTTACTTTGGACAGATTGTCAACATTTGGGAACTCGACTATGTTGTTCACCGACAACCAATCTTCGAGTGCAGTTTGGAGAGGATCCCTAACGGGGTCCAAGTTGAAAGATCTGGGTTCGTACGCGTTGATTTGAAGAATGTGGGATACAGAGATGACCCTTACATAATGGCCAGTCAAGCTCAATAAATTTTCTATGTCCCCGACCCAGTTAATAAGAAATGATCCATCGTGGTTCTGTCAAACAAATTTAACAATAGTTACCAGATTAGCGACCACATCGATGAAGATGTTGACACAATCGATGATCCTTTTCAGAACTTCACTCATTTTGTACCCTCTTTCGATGATCTTGCAAATCCACGCCCGTACTAGAGAATAATTATCGATGAGGATGAATATGTCAATCCGGATCTTGTTAACATTTATGGTCATGAACGAGAAAAGTCAACCAAAAAACGAAAAAGAAAAATAAGTGCTAAAAAGAAATGTACGACTTTATTGAATATTTTTGCTTCTGCTTTATTAAATGTTGTTTCTTTTGCTTTATTGAATGTTATTTCTTCTGCTTCTTTAAATATTGTTTGTTTTTTGTTTATTAAATGTTGTTTCTTCTGCTTTACTGGATCATGTCTTATCTGCCACATCCCGGAGATGATGGAGTACATTTAGGAGATCATGGTGGAGGTTATGATGGAGATCATGGTGCTGATGATCGACATCATACTGATGACTTGGGACAGGGTGACACTTCTGCTCCCACCACTAGCAGCTCTGGGGATAAGCGCAGTAGAGGTATAGTCACGATGTCTTCTATTAAGAGGGCTCATAGCAAGGGGAAACAAGTGCAAGTAATTTTATTACAATTGAATAGTTGAATTATAATTATATTGATTGATCGTTGAATCTAATTAAATAATATGTTATTGCAGTTATCATTCAATGAGTATGGACAGGCAATCGGTAAACATAGTGAGACGTTGTCTTTCTACCTTGGAGCTGCAGTCAGACGTATAATCCCTATCGTGTTGCCATCCAAGGACTGGCGTAGCGACAAACTGACTTCTTTGAAGGAAGATTATGGGATGAACTTTCGGTATGTTAATTGTATATATGCTTATTGAAGTTGTTGTATGATTACTAAATTTACTACATTGTTATGTTATATGCATACAGAGTACATTTCTCGGCCTTGATTATTCAAAGAAGAAGCAAATACTGTCGCAAGCTAGAGTATTGGCCAAGAATTTTCGGGCTTGGCTGTGAAGTCAAGCACGAGATCCGAATATTGGTCGTTACTCGGCTAGTCCGCCTGAGGCATATCAGAATTGCCCTGCGGTGGCCCCATACTGGGAGGAGTTTGTGCAACGATCTATGGATGATGAGTTCCAGGTAAAATTGATCAATATCATTTAATGCCCTATTCTTTTCAGTGTTTTTCGTATTTCTATTACACCGTAGTTACGAAGTGAGAAAAATCACAAACAAGCCAAGTCGATGGAGGCGCGATATCGTAGATCGAACAAAGGTTATGCACGCATAAGAGAAAAATTGGTGAGATCAAAATCCTAACATTTAATTTTGTTTATATATTCACTTTTAATATATCTAATAATGGGACACGTTAATGACTATCGTAGAAAGAAGAAAAAAAGAAAGCTAGAGAGGGTGATCTTGTTGTTACCCGTTTCGAGTTATTTCAAACTACCAGAAAGACTCGATACGAGAATATTCCCGATTCCAGTGCACAGCGTATCATCGAAGAAGGGGTAAGCTATCCATTAATTTGTCTTTGAATTACAAACTATTATTTCTAAACAAATGATTAAATAATAATCTTTTGTAATTCAGGAGCGTATATCTCAGACCATGACGCCCGAAGACATCCGCTTTGTCAGTACCGATGATCTACTTAGACGGGCTATAGGTCATCAGGAGCATCCCGGCCGCTTACGGAGTGTTGGATATTGTGTGACGAAGTCATCATTGGCCATGTTACCTGCTCTTCAAGCCATGAATATGGTGGGTATACTTTCGGAACAGGTTGCCCAGATGGCTAAAGAGTTGGATCAGATGAGGTCTGAGAGACGGTCGCATCACGGAATGTCCTCGAGTGGAGCAAGCTGTGAAAATAGTGTCGTTGATGCTATGTTTTTGGCTAATGTTAGGGATGATTTTATTGAGGCACTTCGAAACGATGTCCCGCAGGTATCAGATGTGTCTCACATTTATTTTAATTAAAGACTAGTATATATATTAAAATTTTCTAACTAAATATCTTATTCGAACAGTCACCGACCTCATGCTACCTTTATTTGGAGGATCCTACTCGATTGGTGGCTACAGGAACGTTGCTTAATAACTCCGATGGAGTTATTCATGGTAGTCCCATCACTCCTGGTTTCGTGAGGGTCACGCTAGATGTACCCATAATTGGAGAAGATGATTCACCAGTGCCTAAACCAATTGATGATGCTGTCACAGTCGGAACAGCGGTCGGGCACTTCATCGAATGGCCAGCCAACTTGGTCTCTCTCACAATGAAGGTAAATTTAATATATGTTATTAAAGTTCATCATCTTATTTGTCATTCAAAATAATGTTGCAAATTGATTGTAGAAACTGCCGACACCATAAAAGCCTAAACAGAAATCAAAGGGTGTCGCAGCCAGTCAGAGGGAGATAATGAGTGACTCCACTATTGGTGATCGCAGACTTTTTTATCCCTTGCCTGGAGACTTAGATCACGACTACACCGTACAGAATACGGTGCAAGTGATAGTGGAGTCCTCTGATTTCAATATGATCACAGTTCCTATGAATGCTTATTTTCATCGGAATTCTATTGAAGAATACATCGCTCGGGAGCATGTGATTGAAGTCGTGAACGACCAGTGGTTGAGTGCAACGAGCATAGCCTTTTACCTCAGGTATGTGTTTACTAATTAATTCTGAGTATTTACTTTCTATATAGTTTAATTTTCAAATTAAATATTAATTAGCATATATATGTTGGTTAAAGATATTTGGGTGAGGTATATCTCTCCAGAGATTCTCGAGCATGTGGAATGTATTCCTTCGTCTCCCCCCAAGTGTCTTGCTTAATGGCTGATAGGGCATAGACCATGGAGTGGTTAGTTTCTCATATGCTGAGTTATACTGATAGAGATCATCTCATTTTTTGGCCAACAAATGTGGGGTGAGTACAATAAACATTTCGTTAAAGTTTATATTCATAATATATATGATATTTGCACATATTCTAAATTTACAGTTAATTTTAATATTCTTAATATAATATAGGAATCATTGGGTGCTGGTCGCCATAAATATGATCACATTAAGTGTGTATTTTATGGATCCAGCTGCGAATGGGTTGGCTTCAAATCGACCTAATCTCACTTCGTACATGGAAATGTAAGTTCATTTTTAATATTATAATATAATAATTTGTTTTACTTATTAAAATTATGCATATTTAATCTAACTTTATTTTTTAATTCTAATAATAATAGTGTGATGACAATGTATCGGAGTCGCCTTCCTAATCAAGGCTCAAGAGCAAATTTCAATAAAGTGAGCTGAAATAATGTTAAGGTAAATTTAATTTATTAAGTTATCAAATTAATATAAAATAATTATAATTGTAATACGTGATTATATTGCTAATCAACAGGTACCGAGGCAACGAGATAGTGATCACTGTGGACATTTTGTGTGTTGTTATATTGAAGATATAATATGCGCTTCTCAAACGGCGGTTCCTATCAACGTAAGTCAATTTATCAATTTATTTAAATTATTATTAATTGAATAAAAATTCATATTATATATCTAACTATATTGATTAATTAATCGTTGTTTGCAGTTTGTCTATGATCGTCCGGTCAAGTCTTACTCCAAACAAAGAATGAACAAATGGAAAATGGATTGGACAGGGTACCTTTACAATCGATTCTTGTATAATTATAGATAGAGTGGGATAACTTTTGGTAGCATATTACTTATATATATATATATATATATATATTTGTATTGATATACTTCATGCATGTTTTAATTTGTTGTATTGGACGGATATTTATTTCATGATGTGTATGCGTTTATTAATTTATTTGATGTTTTGGTATTGGACGTATATATATTATCGTGTGGTATAAAATTTGGTTTTTAGTTTTGGTTTTGGTTTTGATTTTTTATAAATAGGATTTTAAAAATATAAATTAAAAGTAAAAAATATATATATATTGGACAATGGTTTTTAACCGTTGTCCAAGTGTATTTATATATATAAAAATTTTAAAAAAAAGGGTTAGACAGCGGTTACAAACCGTTGTCTAGGTGTAAAACTTGCAATGCGGTTAAAAACCGCTGTCTTAGTGCAATATCTTGGACAACGGTTTTTTATCAGCTATCCAAGCTTGGACAGCTGTTACTTGGAGAGCTGTTATAACTGCTCTCCAAGGTCATTTTTAACAGTTTTTCAAGCCCAAATCTATATTAGTGTCTGAGTGGAGTATGTCATGAACTTCTTATCTTTATAAATATTATGTAATGTGTGCACAACTCTTAGGCCATATTTATTTTCGGCTTAAGGTGGATGAGATAAATTCGGATGAGGAAAAAAGTCGGATGAGACAAATTCTATGAATAATAATCTTTATTTGTTTTATGTTGGATGTGATAGAGGTGGATGGAATTTTATGTCAAATTAATATTTTCTAGTGATGATGATGCGTCACTTTATTATTGTTAGTTAGTGGGATAATAATTATATGAAAGAAAAATATTATAAGAAAAGTATGAGAGATAATGAATTATTGTAAAATATATATATATATATATATATATGAGAGAGAATGAGTTGGTGTAAAAAAAAAATGGTGTATAATTTTAGTGTGTAGATGTATAATAGAGATGAATGTGTTTGAATAAAAGATAAGATGTGCAAATGTGAAAAGTGACCGGGATTGAGGGAAGGTGCATCCGGATTTTCCCGGCCTAAAACAAACATGGCGCGCATTACTTTTTAATTAGTAAATAAATAAATAATTTTTAAATAAAATAATTAATACTAATATATTAATATTTTTAGTATAATATTATTTTTTAAAATGCACACTGTTACAAATAACAGTAGATGTATGAACTACTGTTGAAAACAAATAGAGAGGAAAAAGTCACAATAAGAGAATGATTATGTATGTGCAATATTGATCCATAAATCAGAATTGTGGTAATATTGCATGAAATGACAGGATTGACAATTAGTTCATAATTCATATATACTCAACAATTAATTAATCTCATTATATTTTCAACCTATCTTAATCCATTCCTTGATTTGTACGATCAATGTTAATCAAGCTTAATTTCATCTCTTAATTATGTATTATCTATGCTTTTATTTACGATAAGAGAAATTGGATTAATTATTTCATTAATTATTCCACATTGTTGTAGAAGTAGGTTTTTTTTTTTAAGATAAAGATGATGTTATATAAATAAGCACAAGGAGTACTCAAAAGTTGCGAACGTACATGATAGATCCACACTCAAAGAACACAACTCACAACTTTTCCGGAATGTATTCTAATGGGTTGCTCTCCCAACAATGAAACGGAACAATAAAAGAGAGCGGATAGTGGGAACGGATCCATTTCCACGAGCAAAATTTGATGCCATCGATAAGCTCGTTCAAAGTGTAAGAACTTTCCTTAAAGATCACACCATTTCGGAGCTTCCAAATTTTTCAAATTGTAGCATGCCAAATCACACCAGAGACCTTCCTGCTGGTCCCG
This sequence comes from Stenogyne calaminthoides, assembly GCA_037126765.1. NCBI lineage: Eukaryota > Viridiplantae > Streptophyta > Magnoliopsida > Lamiales > Lamiaceae > Stenogyne > Stenogyne calaminthoides. The sequence goes on along the minus strand of JBBCBC010000018.1, from coordinate 28,216,175 downwards.
GTGTAAATGAGTATCACACGTTTATGGGGGGGGGGGGAATACACGTGTGTAGTGATTTTTCAACTTTTAAAAACTTTTACTAAAATCAGCGAGTCAGGTTGTCCTGATTTTCAGTCCTGAGAAGCACAAATTGCCCTGAGTCAAAGTCTACTGAGTCAATAACACTGAGCGGCGTTCAGGGACTTCAGATTAGCTCACTGATCCTGATTTTTCTCAGAGTCCAAATAAGCTTGGAGTAGATATTAATCTTACTGACTACTCAGGAGAGTTTATCAGTTTGACAACTATCTATACTAGCTTATCTAGAGTGCGAAAAGTGTAGGCCCTAAGTTTATACTCGTTTTACTTTGCTGAAAATCTTTCCTTAATGAAACAGTTGTTAAGGTTGTGATCAAATTAATGCAAGTTCAGTGGATTGGTTAAAACTGAATATCAAAAATGCTTTCAGTGAAATATGCAACAAGTAATAATGCAAAGCAGAAAGCAAAAACAACACAGCAAGTTATAGTGGTACAGAGGCTCAAGCTCCTACGTCCACTCTCTCTGATCTTCAGAGAAATTCCTTAACACACTACTTCTACTACCTCAAGCTTTTAGACTGAATTCAGCAGCTTACTAACTCAACACTACTACGAGTTTTCAGGCTGAACTACTGCAGCTTACTAACTCCACACACACAAGCGTTCAGACTGAACAATCAGCTTACTAACTTCTCCTCTAAAGTCTTCAGACTGAACGCAGCAGCTTACTAACTCTTTACAACTCTCTCACTTCCAACTACTACACACACCTTCCTAATCAAAGGGTTTGGGTTTGGTTGGTTTCCAACTAAGGTGAGATATCCTTTTACAATGAGAACACTAGTAAAAGGCTAGGATATCTTGAACTAAGCTTTGGATAAGATCTTAAATCTAGGCTTAGTAAATGAGCTCTCTTCAATGATGAAACACTTGGGAAATTCTAAGGGTTTCGAGTGTTTCACAAGAATGTTTGAATACGAATGAGCTATGTGAGTTGCTTTGGTTTCCCGTTACCTTGAAGTGTTCAAGGCCTCTGGTATTTATAGGCAACTCTTCAAGAAGTTTTCCTTTGAAAAACTATCCGTTGGAGAGATAGCATCTCGGGTTTCTTCTTTGAGTATATGGTGAACGACTTCATTAGGGTTTGAACGAGCCCTTGCATGCTTTAGGAAATATTCAGACAAGCAGCCAATCACCAATTTATGTGAACAAGAAAAATATTTCTGCTGACATTCTTCAGACAAATGTCGCTTTCAGTGTCAGGAAAGTACGTTGTTGTCGCCTCCTCATTGGTTGACATCTTCCTTTGAATAGAGACAACAAAAAAAGCTCTTTTTGTCAATAAATACTAAGTTGATACTTTCCTTAGTGTTCACGAACGTATTTTCATGTACTTAGAATGAACAAACACTATTTAACTTGGAGTGACTTGTTCAGGTTCTGTTGATTCAGTACAAAAGAGTCTTCAGGATCTCCTGATCTTCAGGTTCTTCTGATCTTCAGATTCTTCTGATCTTCAGATTCTTCTGATCTTCAGGTTCTTCAAGTCTTTGGGTTTCTGTAAGTCTTCAGGATATACTGATCCTTCGGTATGGTTTAGGTCTTCAGTATAGTTTGATCTTCAGGATACTTCTGATCTTCAGATAAAATATTGAAACTTATTCTAACCTGAACTATGTCTGCTGACTATACATGGTGCAGATCATCCTGATAATTTGAAACCTGATCATATACTATCAAGATCATCCTGAAACATTTCATACTCAGGGGTTTTGGGATCTAATCAAAATCTTTATTAAATTCATCTCCCAACAATTTCTCCCTTTTTAATGATGCCAAAACCATTTTGTTACAAGCTTGCAAACAGAAATAAACCTAACATCTATTCAGGTTTCAATTTATAAAGCAAGTAAAACAAGTAAGGCAATCGTCAAGCAATCAGTAAGATAATGAGATATTATCTTTTGATCATCAGAAAATCAGTAGATTTTTCATTGAAGTTTAGAAACCATAAGTACAGATTACAATGGTGTTCAGGATTCTACTGATAACAAAATAGACAAACAAGAAGAAAAAAAACTAGATACATCATTCCTCTTCAGATTCGATCTCATCAGCTGGCGGCTTCAGGTTGAACTGGTCATAGTACCTGATCTTCAATTATTCTCTCTTTCTATGAGTCTCAGCATCATTACCAGTCAGGCCCATATACATTGCTTGTTCCACGAAGTCAGCATGGATGAAATCGTAATTAACCAATCCATTCTTGTATCTTGGCGGAGGGTACTTGATCATTCCAGGAGCTTTTAGCTGAAAACCCAAGGTGTCAAATATGTTAAACCATTTCTGGCAAACATCAGTGTAGTTCTGAAGCAGATAAGCGATGAATGCTTCATCTCTGTCAGCATTGGGCTTGGACCAGTTCAGCAGCACATCATTGTTGAACACGAACTCTCTCTTGGCCGTTTCCCATTGATCATTCATCTCTATTGGCATCCACTTATCAATGTGGGGCCATTGCCTCTTCCTTGGCTTCGTTCCTCTCCTCCTCAGAATCATCCTCTGAAAACCTTCAAGTTTTCTCTTCACCTCCTCCCTTTCCTTCCTGGTCATTTCTGACCCTGATACTGAGACTGCGGCCTTCCTCTTCTTTTCAGCCTCCAAGGCTTTAACTGTGTTGTGTCAGTCCCAGTTCAGCCTTTTTGGTGGACACGTCATACTCACCAAATCCTTCTTTAAAAAGGTCATCAACATCAGATTATTCCTCTTTTCCAGCCAGTTCCTGTGCAACCTCCTCAACATCTTCATCAAACTCAGTAACCAATTGTCTCTGAGTAGGCTTCCTCATGATCGGCTAAGCAAGCTGCTTGGACTTTAGAGGTTTTTCTACATATGCAACAGGCTTCTTCTGAGGACTCAGGATACCATAAGCTTCCCCCTGCTTACTGGATTCATAAGTCCTCTGCCTCTTCGTCCTTTCCTCTAAAACCTCCATCGCAGCCTCAGGATGAATTACTATTTTAGGCTCTTTTCGCTTTCCTCTCTGAATCTCAGTGAGAGCCTCTTTAGTAGATTTTTCAATTTATGGCTAGGCAGCAAGCTTGTCGTAACTTTCCCCCTTTTTGGCATCATAGTTTGCTATCAACTCGGAAAGGGTTCTGTCCATATGGAGCTATTCTCTGCTAATCGACCTGACCTCTGCAGCCACATGAAAGTGTTCATCCTGAATGCGTTTCAGCACATTTAGCCCGGTATTGGTGTCTTCAGCAAGACCACCGTAAGTTGCCTTCATTTTCTCCATCAAGGAGTTGCTCATTTCATTTACAGCTGACCTGATCAACTCCTCAGCCTTGGATTTCAGAAAATCCTCAAGAGCTTTGGATTTCAGATCAAACTGTCTCTCCATCTCATCCTTCATCTCTTTAGCCACATCATCCAACCTTGTACTGAAAGAAGTAAACTTACTATCAATTGAAGTAGATAGTGAAGTTACCTAAGCAGGTGTAACCATGGATGTGCTAATTGTCCTGATGAAGTCACCCTGAGAAACATGTGCCTCAGCAAGCTTTGACACTTCATTAACTAGAGGTTCGAGCTTTGCCATCTGATCAATCATTGGCTCAAACATAGTTAGTTTCTCCAGAATGGGTGTGAGATCAACGGTTGGTTGTGGGATTGAAATCTCCTCTTCTGCCTCAGTCTGAATCCCAACGCCAATCGCTTCAGTAGGCTTTGCTGCAGGCTCCTGAGGGGCTTCTCCGAACAGAATCACCTGAAGTTCAGGAACGTCCTGAGCTTCTTCCCCCTGAGCAGATGCTCCAGCCTCAGAAACTTTCTGACTACCCTCAGCAGGGTCCTGATCTGTGTGATCTTTATCCTGAGACTCAGCAGAACTTTCAGGCTGTTCAACAGTCTGTCTTTCAGCAACCTTTTTCAGGACAAGGTCTTCAAACTCATCAGCCTTTATCCTTAGCCTCCTCTTCCCAATGCCTGAAAATGCATCCAATTCTGCCACTTCTTCAGCCCAGAAATCTTCACCTCTGAAGTTTCCTATCCGTAACATCATGGCAAAGGATTGATTGATGATCAGCATGGCAGTTTTCAGCCTAATAAACATATCCTGAAGGTCAGGATAGTTAGCAAGGATTGGAAATTTGTCAAGTATAAATCTCTGAGCTTTAAGTCTCCACTCCCTCTCTTCGGCTTCACCTTTCCTGAGTTCAGGAAAAAGTGTTTCTTCTTCAGAGGTAGAATGGGCCTCTGAAGGTATGGAAATTTTTGGCTCTGAGGGGTGAATGGTTGGGATCTGTATTCGGCTAACTTCAGCAGGTTGTTGGGAACCTGTGAAGATTTCTCTCATAATCCTGTCATCTCCAATACTTGTGTTGAGTACCTCAGTAAAAACATCTTCCTCCCTCACTGTCTCGGGGATTTCTCCAGCTTCAGTCTCAGCAGCCTGTGAGATGGCTTTACAAGAGTATCAAGAGGAGATTTCTCTCCTTCAGCAACTTTACTCACTTTCCTCAACTTTTTCTTCCTCTTTTTGCTCCTCTTGAGCTTTCTTCTTCTTTTCACCAGTTTCTCTTTTAACTTTCAGGAGCTCAAGTGCTTTTCTTCTTTTCTCAGGCTCCTTTTCGACCTTCTCAGTCTTTTTCTTGCCTCTGGTACGGGTGATCATCAATAGGAATCCTATCCTGATCTGATTCAGAGCTTTCCACCTCGACCTGCTCTGTTTCCTGTTCAGGTTCTTTTGGGCCAGCCTGCTCCTCAGGCTCATCCTGAGCAGTAGAACTCGTACTTTGAGAAGTTACTTGTCTTCTCTTTTGTGACTTTGGTCTTCGAAACATGATTCTGTTTCGATTGAAAGTTGTACCAGTTAAGAAAAACATGTTCTTTCTCGGCAAGGTTTCCAGAAGATAGCTTATCTTCATGGCAAACAACACTTTTCTAGCTTTGATGAACGTCCCTTTGTCATTCTTAATCTTCTGATTTTGACTAAGTATAAAATTCACCAAGAACTTTAACCAGTTGAAATCTCTTGTCTGTGAATCCTCAATAGCAGCCATTAACCTCAACTTATTCCGGGTAACCTGCTCTAAACTCCCAGAAGTGCTCATCAAACACTTCGCCACAATATCGATGAGAACTCGATAAACTGGTTTTAGACATTTTTGGTTCAAGGCTCCCTTCAACTCGACATTTGAAACATAAAATCTATCTAAAATCTCCTGCTCTCTCCCAATCATGTAACTTGCAGGATCATCTCCTCTATCATTTAACTCAAAAACATCATTAATGTTGGTTAAAGATAACCGTACTTCTTTCAAAGTAACCACCTCTGCTTTGGACTTTGCATACATCCCAAAGCTGATTTGTGAGACCAAGACTCCGTTGGTGTCCTCTCGCAGATTGATAACGAACTGCAACACCTTCTGCGACAGTTCCAGTTCTGGTTTGTTGCTGACCAACCTTCCCAAGTGTGCAAGTCGAAGCATATGCAGCGCTTCTTCCTCTATCGGTGTGTACTTGTTGTCGTCCATTTCCACTACATGCTCGAAATAAGGTTTCTCCGTTTCTGCGAGATTCCTTATCATTCCATGGCTTGGAAACTCCATTAAAGTTTTTCTGGTTTTGAGTATACGGAAGGTTTGGAAAGTTTGATCGTTCTTGTAGGGAAATGCAGAGTGTAAAATGATAAGTTTTTGGAGACGAAGGGGTATATATATGATCTGTAGGGATAGATCAATGGTTGAGATTAGATCCAAATAAACGGCTAAGATTTAATCTGGGGCTTGATATAATCTCAAGATTTATTTGCTATTAATAGCAAATAAGCAGTAAAGCATTTTTAGTGGCAGCAATATAGGGTAACAAAATAATGAAATACATTAATCGAGATAACCCCTTGATGTCCTGCCAAAATTTTAGCGAATAGGAATCTTTTAAACATTCCCGCTAAAAGTTCAGGTATCTTGTATTTATTTCAAATGATTACTGATTGAAATAAATGCTTTGTGAGTAAATGCATGCATCAAATGCACTTCAGGATTAATTGAATACTTAATACTTACTGAATTTTGACCTTGACAAAAATCATTTTGATTCTCAGTTTCCATCCTGAGTGATTTTCGTCCTGAGTTTTTCTTACTGAAAAACTTCATACATCTGAAGAACTTCTCTCTTAAGGATAAATTACTCACCTAGATCCAACATACCTAATTCAACTGATAGTTCCTAAAATCTTGACTCAGCCAAAGGCTTAGTAAGAATATCAGCTCTCTGTTTATCAGTATGAATTTTCTCCATCCTGATGTCTTTCTTCTCTACATGGTCTCTGATGAAATGGTGCCTGATATCCACATGCTTACATCTGGTGTGTAGTACAGGATTTTGTGATATTGCAATTGCACTGTTGTTGTCACAGAATATGGGAACTTCATTGGCCATAACTTTATAATCTCTCAATTGTTGCCTTAGCCAAAGAATCTGTGCACAACAACTTCCTGCAGCCATGTACTCAGCTTCAGTAGTACTAGTTGCTACTGAGGTCTGTTTCTTTGAAAACCATGATATCAGTTTGCTTCCTAGAAATTGACAAGTTCCTGAAGTGGATTTCCTGTCAATTATGCAACCACCATAATCTGCATCTGAATAACCAGTTAATTCAAGGTTATCATCAGCTGGATACCATAATCCTCTATTCATTGTGCCCTTTAGATACCTTAGTATCTTCTTGGCAGCTTCCATGTGGCTATTCTTAGGATTAGCTTGGTATCTTGCACATATCCTAACAGCAAAAGTAATGTTAGGCCTACTTGCTGAGAGATAGAGCAATGATCCAATGATCCCTCTATAAATAGTATGGTCAACTGATTTGTCTTCAGGATCAGGATCCATCTTGTAGTTAGTATTCATAGGGATTCTAACTGCATTGCAATTCTGAATACCATACTTGGCAATCAGATCTCTTGTATATTTTGCCTGATTGATGAAAATTCCTTCTTTAGATTGTTTTACCTGAAGTCCTAGAAAGAAATTCATCTCCCCCATCATAGACATCTCAAACTTGCCTTTCATCGGTGAAAAGAACTTCTCACACAACTGATGATTTGGAGATCCAAATATAATGTCATCCACATATATCTGAACAAGTAAGATATCTTTCCCATCTTCTATCCTGGACAAGGTTCTATCCACATTCCCTTTGGTAAAACCATGATCAGTAAAAAATTGAGATAGAGTATCATACCATGCTCTGGGTGCTTGCTTCGGACCATACAAGGCTTTCCTGAGCCTATAAACTTGGTCATTCTTGCAGAAGCCGGGAGGTTGTTCCACATAAACCTCTTCCTTAAGCACACCGTTCAGAAATGCACTCTTCACATCCATCTGATATACCTTAAACTTCATGTGATCAGCATATGCAAGAAACAATCTGATGGCTTCTAGTCGTGCAACTGGTGCAAAGGTTTCATCATAATCCAAGCCTTCTTCTTGGGAATAACCTTGTGCAACAAGCCTTGCCTTGTTCCTTACAATGACATTATCCTCATCTCTTTTATTCTTGAATACCCACTTATTTCCAATCACATTGTGCCTCTTAGGTCTATCCACTAACTCCCAGACTTCATTCCTAGCAATTTGATTTAGCTCTTATTGCGTAGCCATAATCCAGAAGGAATCTTGAAGAGTTTCTTCAATCTCAATAGGTTATTTCTCAGATAGGAAGCAGCAGAACAAGGTATTTTCTCTATGGAACCTTCTTGTTTTAACTCCTTCAGATAGTTCTCCCACAATCTAACTTGTAGGGTAACTGTCTAACCATGTTCTCCTGTATGTTCCCCCTTCAGTATTATCCTCAACATCATAAATGTTAGGTTCAGGTAATTCATTAAACCAGGGAACAACACAAAAGGAAAGAGTGAATCATCTTCCTCAGGGGATATTTCATTTTGAACATTGTCAGGGACATTTGTTCCCCCTTGGTTGATAGATTCAGAGATTGCCTCAGTTGTTACCACATCTTCATCGGCATTACATACCTGATTCTGAAATTGTGTTTGTTTAGATTGGTCAACCTCAGTGTGTTGGCTTTCCTTCAGTGGAGAGCTATCATCCTGAGTACCACCAGCCTGAGTATTTTCATCCTGAGTCTCTTCCTTTTCTGAGTCAGTTTCACTCCATTCATAGTAAGTGATTGACTTCTTCTTTTCAGGCTCAGATGATGTTTTGACATTCTTCTTCAGACTAAGTCTGGTGATCCTCTTTGTCAAGTCTCCTGAATCAACTTCCTGTTTCTTATGAACACAAGTAGATTCATCAAAAACAACATGAGGTGTTTCCTCCACAATAAGAGTCCTACAGTTGTAAACTCTGAAGGCTTTGCTAATTTCAGAATATCCTAAGAATATCCCTTCATCAGCTTTGCTATCAAAAAATTTCAAATGATCTTTACCATTATTGTGTATGAAACCAAACACACAAAAGAAAGAAACAAGAGGCTTCCTTTCATTCCACAGTTCATATGGAGTTTTTCCTTGATTCTTGGTTAGCATGGATATGTTCTAAGAGTAGCATGCAGTGTTGACTGCCTCAACCCAAAATCTCTTAGGAATGTCAGCTTCAGCAAACATTGTTCTTGCAGCTTCTTTCAGAGTCCTGTTTCTCCTTTTAGCAACACCATTTTGTTGTGGGGTCCTTGCAGCTGATGTTTCATGAGTTATTCCATTTGCTGCACAATAATCAGATATAATATGATTGATAAATTCAGTGCCTTTGTCTGATCTGATTTTGACCACACTCAGATTCTTTTCAGTACTGAGTCATTTCAGTAATTCTGGCAGTTTGGTCTGAGTTTCTTTCTTACTGAGTAAGAAGATGACCCATGTATATCTTGAGTAGTCATCAACTACTACTAGTGTATATTTTCTGCCCTTAGAACTCACAGGTGTTACTGGACCAAAGAGATCCATATGTAACAGTTGAAGTATTCTATCAGTAGACACTTCTACTTTGCTTTTAAATGATGTTTTAATCTGTTTGCCTTTTTGACAAGCATCATAAACATGATCTTTACTGAACACTTCATTAGGTAACCCCCTCACAAGTGCTAATCTTGCAAGTTTGTTCAGGGTTTTGAAGTTCAAATGGTTCAGTCTTTTGTGCCATAACCAACTGGTTTCAGTAGCTTTTTTGGCTATTAAGCATGTATCCATAGGAGTAAGTTTCCAATCAGTGAGATACACATTTCCTTTTCTAGTACCAGTCAGTAATACTTGTTGTGAAACATTATCTTTCACATAGCACAAGTTCTTTGAGAATTCAACACTGAATCCTTTATCACAAAATTGACTGATAGAAAGCAAGTTATGTTTTAAACAGACACATATGATACACCATGGATATGTACCGTATCAATTTAAAGAGTTCCATATCCTTCTGTTTGTCCTTTGGAATTATCTCCAAATGTTATCAGAGGGTCTTTCTGTTCAACATAGTCAGTGAGCAAATATTTGTATCCTGTCATGTGTCTTGAGCATCCACTGTCCAAGTACCATGCAGCAGGTGCAACTTCAGTTCCACTCATCAGGGCTATGTTGTCTTCATTCAGCTTAGTGCCCTTCTTTTTTTCCTACAAAACAAATTAGGCCTTAGGTACCCATTTGGTGTAGGCTCCTACCAGGTTAGTTGTACCTTTTGGAACCCAAATCTGCCTGATAGCTCTAATGACTTTAGAGTGCCTGATTTGTCTTCCATAAACATCTACATACACATTCACCACCCTAGGTGCCTTGGAAGTATCTTGTGTATGAGTACCAGCCTTAGCATGAACATGAGCCTTTGAATTCTTCTTGGATTCAGCCCTCTTGTTCCATTGCTTTGTCTTTGGTGCAGTTGATCTCTGTCTCTGCTGACTTGGGTTCAGGAAACCTTTACCCTTAGGCAAGTGGGGTTTAAGTTGCTTGTACTGAAATTGTGGTCTTTCAGTATCCTGAGGACTTGGTCTCCTCATCTGAGAATTTCTCTGCTGAGTGTTTCTCTTCTGAGGATTCCTCTGATGGTTCAGGGCAGATTTCTTCAGGTTAGTATTCTTATCCTGAGGCTTCGAAGTACTGGCCTGAGGATTTCCTACTGATTGTACAGGTTTTCTAGCCTTTTCTTGAGGTTTGGGCTTTCTTTTCTGAACTCTCAGATTCTCTGAAACCATAGGTTATTTACCCTTGTCCAAAACATGGGGTTGTTCTTCAATAAGAAGATCAGTACGAACCGCCGGTTTAACAAAGACAGTCTTGGTGCCACTTGTAGAAGCAGCATTCAGAAGATCATGTGAGGTTCCCCCTGGAATATATCATAATCCAGTATTTATAGTTGCAGGTCTTTGATAACTCTGAATTTCATCTATTGTTTTAGATGCAGAATTCAATAGAGCTAACTTTCTCTACAAATTATCCTCACTTTTCTTTAGAGTTTCATGTTTCTCAAAGAGGTCATTGAACTCAGTTCTGATAAACTGATTTTCTTCAGTGGATTTCTCTAACTTTCCTTTCAAGGCCTCTACCACCTTATCTTTTTCTGAGAGTTGTACTTTCAGAACATCAAGTTCATCAGTTACTCCCATCAATTGAGAAGTGATCTCAGCAGCTTTAGAGTTTTTCCACTTTAGATTCTCAGCAGTCAGCACTTCATTCTGCTCTTGAGTTTCTATGAATAGTTCTTATAACACAGAATAGTCCTTCATCAGATTCTCAAAAGAACCCATCAGGTCAAAATTACTGGTTACAGATGAACTTGATAACTCAGGTGCTTGTGTAGGAGCAGCAACAGAGATAGAAGAATTTACCTCCTCAATAGCAACAAGGCAGACATCATCACTATCACTGTCTGAGAACATCTCTTCTGAAGAGCTAGATCCTTCCTCAGAATGTTCTTCTTCAGCAACCATTGCCTTCTTGCTGGAATACTTCTTGTCTCTTTTGGCTTGTCGATCCTTTCTTTCTTTGGAACTCAACTCAGGACAGTCATACTGGAAGTGACCTATCTTCTTGTAGTTGTAGCATCTGTTGGTATCATCATCCTGATCATTTTCCTCTTTGGATTTGTAGTCCTTCTTTTTGGATGAGGATCCTTCAGCTTTGTAGTCTTTCTTCTTCTCAGTAGACTTTTCTTCAGCTTCTGAGTTGTTCCTGTTCCTGTACCTAGTATTTTTATAATACCTCTTATACTTTCCAAATATGTGGTTCATTTTCTCAAACCTTCTTGCCATTAAGGCAATTATCTCATATTTTTCATCCTGCACTTTGTTAGATGAAGTCTCAGGTTCTTTAGAATTACAAATTTTACCTTGTGCTTTGAAAGCCACATTTTTGTTAGATGAAGTATCATCTTTGCTGTCAGCTTTCTTAGTTTTCTTATCAATTACAAACTCATATGCTTTCAACTCAGAGAAAACTTGTTGATATGGCATAGAATCAATATCTTTGGTGTTTTCAATCACAACAGCATGAATATCTCATTTCTTAGATAGTCCTCTAAAAATTTTCAGAGCAATTTCTCTTTTAGGATACTTTTTCCCAAGAACACTTAGATCATTCATAATGCTAGTGAATTTGACTTCAAGTCTTTCAATAGATTCACCATCTTCCATTTCAAAACCATCAAATTTGGCAATAGCCACAGATAGTTTGTTTTCTTTGATATGATCAGTGCCTTGACACATTATAGCAAGTGTGTCCCAAATTTCTTTGGCAGTTTCACAGTGAGAAATCATTCCCATAACACCATCATCAATAGTGCTATATAGAGTATCTTTAGCAATATAATCCAAGTTAACCAACTTCCTTTCTTCAGGAGTAAGCTGATCATCGGATTTAGGAAATTCATCCCTTGGATCATCTTTTTCAGCATCAGTAGATCTAGGATTAACAACCTTAAACTCAAAAGGTCCTTCAGACACAACTCTCCACATTCTCTCATGTTTAGAGTACAAGTGTGCCTGCATTCTCAATCTCCATAGATCATAATTCTCAACTGATAACATAGGTAGTTTCTTAGAAGGCATGACGAAATGGCCTTGTAAGATATCAGCAGTAAGATCTATTTAGTAGACCACCAAATTCTCTAAGTCAACAAGACTATGGCTACTACAGCAAGTGGTTAGTTAGAACCACTGCTCTGATACCACTTTTTGGTCCCGGTGTAAATGACTGTCACACGTGTATGGGGGGGAATACAAATGTGTAGTGATTTTTTAACTTTTAAAAACTTTTACTGAAATCAAAGAGTCAGGTTGTCCTAATTTTCAGTCCTGAGAAACACAAATTGCCCTGAGTCAAAGTCTACTGAGACAATAACACTGAGCGGCGTTCAGGGACTTCAGATTAGCTCATTGATCCTGATTTTTCTCAGAGTCCAAATAAGCTTGGAGTAAATATTAATCTTACTGACTACTCAGGAGAGTTTATCAGTTTGACAACTATCTATACTAGCTTATCTAGGGTGCGGAAAGTGTAGGCCCTAAGTTTATACTCATTTTACTTTGCAGAAAATCTTTCCTTAATGAAACAGTGGTTAAGGCTGTGATCAAATTAATGCAAGGTCAGTGGATTGGTTCCAACTGAATATCAGAAATGCTTTCAGTGAAATATGCAACAAGTAATAATGCAAAGCAAAAAGCAAAAACAACACAGCAAGTTATAGTGGTTCAGAGGCTCAAGCTCCTACGTCCACTCTCTCTGATCTTCAGAGAAATTCCTTAACACACTACTTCTACTACCTCAAGCTTTCAGACTGAATTCAGCAGCTTACTAACTCAACACTACTACGAGTTTTCAGGTTGAACTACTGCAGCTTACTAACTCAACACACACAAGCGTTCAGACTGAACAATCAGCTAACTAACTTCTCCTCTAGAGTCTTCAGACTGAACACAGCAGCTTACTAACTCTTTACAACTCTCTCACTTCCAACTACTACACACACAAACTTCCTAATCAAAGGGTTTGGGTTTGGTTGGTTTCCAACTAAGGTGAGATATCCTTTTACAATGAGAACACTGGTAAAAGGTTAGGATATCTCGAACTAAGCTTTGGATAAGATCTTAAATCTAGGCTTAGTAAATGAGCTCTCTTCAATGATGAAACACTTGGGAAATTCTAAGGGTTTCGAGTGCCTCACAAGAATGCTTGAATACAAATGAGCTCTGTGAGTTGCTTTGATTTCCCGTAACCTTGAAGTGTTCAAGGCCTCTGGTATTTATAGGCAACTCTTCAAGAAGTTTTCCTTTGGAAAACTATCCGTTGGAGAGATAGCATCTCGGGTTTCTTCTTTGAGTATATGGTGAACGACTTCATTAGGGTTTGAACGAGCCCTTGCATGCTTTAGGAAATATTCAGACAAGCAGCCAATCACCAATTTATGTGAACAAGACAAATATTTCTGCTGACATTCTTCAGAGAAATGTCGCTTTCAGTGTCAGGAAAGTATGCTGTTGTCGCCTCCTCATTGGTTGACGTCTTCCTTTTGAATAGAGACAACAAAAATAGCTCTTTTTGTCAATAAATACTGAGTTGATACTTTCCTTAGTGTTCACGAACGTATTTTCATGTACTTAGAATGAACAAACACTATTTAACTTGGAGTGACTTGTTCAGGTTCTGTTGGTTCAGTACATAAGAGTCTTCAGGATCTCCTGATCTTCAGATTCTTCTGATCTTCAGATTCTTCTGATCTTCAGGTTCTTCAAGTCTTCAGGTTTCTGTAAGTCTTCAAGATATACTGATCCTTCAGTATGGTTTAGGTCTTCAGTATAGTTTGATCTTCAGGATACTTCTGATCTTCAGATAAAACATTGAAACCTATTCTAACCTGAACTATGTCTGCTGACTATACATGGTGCAAATCATCCTAATAATTTGAAACCTGATCATATACTATCAAGATCGTCCTGAAACATGTCATACTCAGGGGTTTTGGGATCTAATCAAAATCTTTATTAAATTCATCTCCCAACACTTCCTCCTAACCTTACCTTTTTTGGACTCAACAAACTCAGCATAGCGATCACGAACTGACGCTGCAAAGGAGGATAGATTTGTTGAGCCAAACAGATAAGGCTTGCCAAACAAGCAGAGCAACTGGGCAAGAGCACAACACATGGTTAGAGGACTCCATCGGCCCAAAACTAACATTGAGCAAACACCGGTTCCCAGTCCCTCCCCCCATACCACGAACCATCAAGTTATCCTTCGTCAGTAATCTTTCAAGGACGGCCTTCCAAGAAAAAGCTGAAATTTTAGACGAAATCACATTCCACCACAGCTTGGACCACTGGAATTGAATCTCTTCTTCCTCGATGGAGGCTTCCACAATCACATCATACATCACTTTTGTCGAAAAAGATTGCTTAGCTAAACCTTGCCAAATCCAGGAATCCGCCATATTCGTCTTTACTTTGTACCTGTGAATCAACTGCCAAAGATCTACAAAATCAAGAAATTCATTAGCATTGAACTCCCTTACCCACTCAAACACCCACGACTTACACCCCACATCCCACACCCTTCCTATCAACTCCCTCTTTTGTAACGACAACTCAAACAACGACGGGAATCTATCCATCAACAGACACCTACTCTCTACCCATGGGTCTTCCCAAAACCTAACTCTATTTCCATTCCCTAAAGAAAGACTCAATTTATCACAAAAAAAGACCCAACCGGACTCCACCACAACTCATACATATCTTTCCACTATAAGGACCACTTCTTACTAACAGTACTCACACTAGACACCCACTTGAAAGCCTCATACATGGACTCAAGGACTCTAACTCACAGAGATCTCTCCCCCGACACCCAACACCATAACCATTTACATAACAATGTTGTATTGAAAGATTTAATATCCCTCACACCCAGCCGACCTTGCTCTTACAAACTGACTCCCATTTGACCCACGCAATTTTACGACTCTCCCCCTTACCCCCCACAAGAATTTTTGTTGCAATTTTTACAGGGCTTTGATAACACACACAGGAGCTTTAAAAAAGGAGATAGTAAAGTGGTAAAGCAGATAACACCGAATTCAAGAGCACCAACAGACCTCCAAACGATAAAAATCATCTTTCCCACCCAGATAGCTTCCGATGAAACCTATCAATCAATGGCTTCCATACTTCTTTTTTCCTGAAATTTGCCCCAATTGGGAGCCCTAAGTATGTGAATGGGATTTTCCCCGCCTTGCAATCAACACCCCAGCTAGGGACTCCAGCTGTCGGCTTTTCAACTGCACCCCATACAACGAGCTCATATGAAACTTAACCCTCAGGCCTGATACAACCAAAGCAACCCTCTCAAGCACTTAGCATTTTCCACTGTAGCTTTGCCCATTAAGACCGTGTCATCCGCAAACTGTAGGTGACTTATCATGATCTTATCCATCCCAACCTCAAGCCCCTCGAACAACTTTAGCTCCACAGCTTTCCTCATCATGCAACTAAGACCTTCCGCCACAATTAAGAATAGAAAAGTAGACAGTGTGTCTCCTTGTCTAATCCCTTTCTAGAGCGAGAACTCACCAGTCGTGCTCCCATTAACCAGGACCGACATCGAAGCAGACGAAATGCACCCTCTCATCCACTTCCTCCACTTCCAGTTAAACTTCATTTCTTTCATCATCTCATCCAAGTATTCCCACAAGACTAAGTCATAAGCTTTCTCGAAATCCACTTTGAAAATGAGGCTTTCCACCTTACCCTTCTTCACCCAATCGACAGCTTCATTAAGAACCAGAATACTGTCCAGAATTTATTTTTTTTCCCACAAAAGCAGCCTAGTTTTTCGAAATCACCGAGTCCATCACTTTAGCCAATTTGTTCGCTAATACCTTTGCCACGATTTTGTACATGCATCCAATCAATGAAATTGGACGAAAATCTGATAGGAGGCTAGCATCAGACTTCTTCGGAAAACTTCCCAACTAGGTTACGGATTTGGGGAAAACTTCCCAACTTAGAGTGCCAAATCTCATGTGTTGAATGAATTACATATATATATGTACCTTGTTTGGCAAATTATCGTATGAAAAATTTGAAAGGCTATAAACGAGTTGATTTTCAAGGAGAGCATATATTCTTTAAAAGAATTGATAGATGGCATTAAATTTTGCTCTTGAAAATGGATTCGTGCTCATTATCCGCTATTTTTCTTTGTTCCTTTTCACATCTGGGACTCTCAGCCTCTAGAATGCCTGCCGGTTAAATTGTAATGGATTCTTGATTAGCATTTTTTGTAACTGTTGGGATTTGTGTACTCCTTGTACTCACTAATCTATGATGCACAGAATCTTCTAAAAAAACCACGGTGCAGTATCGGATACTCCGCGGGTGCGGGTGCGTGTGCTGGTGCGATTCGTGTGGGATTCGCACCGGATACGCCACGTGGCAAATCTGTGAGTAATTCTTTTTAAGAAAATTAGGATACGCGTATCCGATACACTGGATACGTGTATCCGGTGCGGGAAGGGTTCGTGAGCAGTTATTTTTTTAGAAAAAATAATTTTTTTTAATTTTTTTTGTTTATTTTTGCAAGTTTTTAAGACTAAAATCTATATGGTCATTTTATTAAGTACTAAATGTATTATTTGAATTGAACATTATTATGCAATATAATTTAAATTGAAAATATATCACTTGTTTTTTTTTTTTTTATTCCTTAATATAACTTATGTATTGAACTGATGATATTTGAATTAATGTTTGTTACTTAATTACATTAAATTGTTGAAAATGCTTAAGTTTTATGTGAATACATACATTTGATATGCTAATTTTAAAATTTTTATATATTTTATAAGTGTTATATATAATAAAATATAAATAAACAGACGTATCCTTGCCGTATTGCACCCTAATTTTTTTTGAAAATCCGTATCCCCGTACCCGTATCTTATCGCACCCGCACCCCTGCACCCGCCCGTATGCAACATAGTCACTAATGAATACCATTTTTCCTTTTCAAAAAAATAAATAAAATGAATTACATATATGTGATGCCTATTTATGGTACAATAGTCCGGGAATAATGTTTTTTATATATGCCAGTAATTTTGGTGGTGTGAATTTGTGTTTTAAGGGCAATAATTTTATAGACTTGTGAATGTATAATAATATGGTTTGAAATTTGTAAATGTAAGATAATTGAGCCCGAATAAATCAAAGTCGACCTGAAATGTCATGTGAGTTGTAAAGTTGTCCTAAATTTACAAATTTTGAAAGTAAAATGTCCTACATTCACAAGCCCGCACTACTACACATTTGAGCTTGGAGAGCTCAACTTGGACAGCCCTTTTTTCGAATAGCTCTCCAAGTGGTCCCTTGGAGAGTTCTATTAAAAAAAAAAAAAAGCGGTTTAAAAAAAATAGCCGTCCAAGATCAAATCTTAGACAAATGTTCATAAATCACAGTAAGGTACTTGGAGAGCGGTTTTGAACCGTTGTCCAAGGTAAAGTTTGGAGAGCGGTTCATAACCGCTCTCCAAGTGAATTTTTTTTTTTTTTTATAAAGCTTGTATAATTACACTGAGCAGTCTTCATTGAGCAGTTTTTTTTTTATCTTACAATTTTTTTATTTCTAATTACACTAATCTTATTTTAAGTTTTAACTTCCAAAATTTCTAACTTTCTCATTATTAAATTTCCAGATCCAATGTTATTTAATCACTCTAAAAATTCACTATCTCTTTTTTCGTAGTTCTTTTATTATTCTACATTTTTTTTATTTTTAATTAAAGTTTAATTAAAATTTTCAAATCTAATCTTAATGAAATTAATAATTTTTTTAAGAATTCCATTTAACATGTGGGAATTACATTAACTTCTAAAATCCTTCATTGTATTTTCTCTCCTCCCTAGCTCGTGTAACACTCTTTTCCATTCACATTCGTCACGGGAAAATTTGAACAAGCCTCTTAAACAATTGTCTCTCTTCCATCCAACTTTAATAAATATTACTCACAAATATTAAATCATTGGCAGCAAATCAAATTCAAAGTTAGTTGAAAAAAATGGATTGAACCAAACTCATTTTGACTAAAAAAACAGAAAATAAATTTATGGACACTTTGTAAATTAAAGAAAACCAAAACTTCGTTGAAATATAGGAAGATGCCACGACTTTCTTTGTATTTGAAATTACCAATCAATTCAAAAAGTTAATTTTAATTAAATTTTGTAAAGTACAAGTAAAAAATATAATTTTAATTTAATTTAATTTAATTTAATTTAAATTTAAATTTATATAAAAAAATTATTATATAAAAATGTGATTGAATTAATAAATAAGATAATTGAAATAAAGAATTTAAAAAAAAATTGTAAGAAAAAACGATTTTTAGAACATATAGAATTAATTTCATTAAGTAAACGCAAGAAAGCAAGTGCCCGAGCAGAATTGATCCCCGCTCAGGCGCCCAAGGTCCCGTGTTCGGTCCCCCATGGGAGCGAATAATTGCCTCAATTAATTAGGATGCTTGGTGGCTTATATATGAGATGCTTGGTGGGTCCGTGCCTAAAAGTTGATTTTTTTTTAAAAAAAACTATTAGACAGCGGTTGAAAACCGTTGTCCAAGTGAGGAATTTGGACAGCGGTTGAAAACCGCTGTCTAAGCTGCAATCTTGCACAGCGGTTCAAAACCGCTGTCCAAGTGCTTTTCTTGGACAGCGGTTTTTTATCAGCTGTCCAAGCTTGGACAGCTGATGCTTGGAAAGCGGTTATAACCGCTCTCCAAGGTCATTTTTCACAGTTGTCCAAGCCCAAATGTGTATTAGTGCCGTAAATTTATAAATGTAGGACAATTGTGCAACTCACGCAACATTTTACTTCTATTTGAATTTATTCGAGTTCGATTGTCCTACATTAACAGATTTCAAAACATATTGTTATTTTTATATATATTAAAACATATATATTATCCTACATTTGCAAATCCGTAAAATTATTGTTCTAAAACACAACCCTCAAAATTACAGGACAAATAAACATTTTTCGCACAATAGTCGTGAATTTCGCTACGCAAACAACATTATATTAATCAAGCTATTTTCGGCCATGTGTTTACTTTCTTTTCCATTTTAGGGTTTGCTCTGGCCCCTTTAAATAGATTTTCTTAATATTTATTATTATTTCAGGAAGAAAAAAAATTCGTACGAAAAACATTTATCTTCTATGATTATCGTCCCGTATCAATATATATAATAAGCCAATTATTGGGTTTTCTTATGGAGCTAAAAGCCAACACTAATTACTTGTAATCTAATAGTACAAATTATTAGTAAATAATTTGTATTCAATTTTGAATTCATAAATAAAAAAACTTCAACATTTGACACTGATGGTCCCGATTAAAACCGATTTTGCGCGTGCGGAAGCAAAACATTTCATGCGATGCATATAAAACAGGGGTGAGGGCAGAGTGATTACAGATTTTTTGCGTTTTAAGCTCATGTGTTGTGTTTTGCTTATAATCGAATGCATATGACAATATAAGAACATAAAGCAGTAAACAACACAATAATGTATAGTGGTTCGGAGGCTCAAGCTCCTACATCCACTCTCCCAGTTCCTAGGGAAATTCCTTCCAACTGGACTTATCACCCTCTCGGGTTCGCCTCTAGATATTTAACGAGCTCTCACTCAATCGGGACTTATCACCCTCCACGGGATTGCCTACAGATGTTTACCGAGTTCACACTCCAACGGGACTTATCACCCTCACTCGGGATTGCCTACCCTCCCTTTCGGGATTGCTAGATGTTTACCGAGTTCACACTCACCTACAAACTTAACCGACTGATTTGGGTAAGGTTTGTTTGGTTTCCAACTAGGTTGAGATTTTCCCTTACATTTGTTTAGCCTCAATGCTAAGGTTGGGAAAATCTCTCTAAGCTTAGGATACATCGTGGGTTGCTTAGATTGGGTTCTAGAACACTCTTTTGAATATATGTGTATATCTACAGACTTGTGTTCTAGGGTGGGAATGCTTTGGGTATAACTCTCTTTGGCTCTGTAGCATCTCGTGCTATAATCTTCACGCATCCACCACGTTTAATTTGATGAAAGACCTTGTATTTATAGTGTGGATTTGAATGTTACCGTTGGAGAGAATCACATTCAAATCCATACTATTCTTGTAAGTACAGCAGCTTCTTCAGGCTGGTTGTCTTCCTCTCATTGGTCCACGTCAGTTGATTCTAACGGTTATATTCCTCAGATTCCTCGCCTTGGAATCATTCAGGATTCTCTGAGTCTCAGTGTCTTCAGAGACATACTGAGTCTTCAGTTCTATCTGAGTCTTCAGGTTTATCTGAGTCTCAGATTTCTCATCTGAGCCTCAGGTTTATCTGAGCCTCAGGATACTTGATTCAGCAGACTTCTCTTCAGCGGACCTTGTCTGATCAGGCATACTGACACTCAGGCTGACTGAGTTCAGTTCTCTGAATTCAGACATCCTGACCTTCAGGTCACTTTGACTCAGGCTATCTGATTTCTTCTTTGCCTGATCTGATCAGCTCGACTGATCAGATCAACACATCTTCAGATCAACATCTCAGGATAGCATCAGGTCAGTACATTAGGTTTAGCATATCAGTTTAGCACATCTTATCTCAATCACGTCTGATCTTGATCATCTGCTCATCTTCATTTCTGATCTCGATCACGTCTGATCTCGATCAGTCTCATCTGCTCCTCTTCTGATTTGCAACCTTCTCTTCTGATCTTCTGGTTAGTTTCTTTCTGATCAACTTGTCTGCTCTTCTGATCACCATATCAGCTCGACGGTTCTTCTGATCATCTGATCAGGTCTGTTCTGGTCATCTGATCTTCTGATCAGCTGGCTTAGCTTTTCTTCTCTTCTGATTTTGCACAGCTCATCAGTTAACTCGGAACTCATCTAACTCATCTGATCTCGATCAGTCTCGTCTGCAGCCTCGTCTGATCTCGATCATCTTCTTCTCATTTCGTGAGTTCCCCCTCAACTTGTTCTTTCGTTCCCCCTCAACTTGTTATCTGTAAATTAGCTTCAATAACACAAGTTGATAATGTTTTGGCATAATTCATCAAAACTAAAATATCCCAACAGACACCTTATTAAAATCGCATATATGTCATGTGTATGTATATATATTATATACTATTATTTATAGTTTAAGAAGTTCTTTCAATCAAAATCTTTTGAAGGACATTAAGTGAATTTTGACATGATAACAATACAAGCTTATTAATAGAATAGATACTTGTGTTTAAGTTGTCAATTTTTATATAAATGATATTTTTATGACATATATGACTTCTAACTTTATTTATACTTCTACCTTCCCTTGAACGCCTGCTCAACTTAATTTGGAAAACTAGCAGCTAATTGAACGATAGGTCATTCCCCTATTTTGGCCCATTGCGTGGAAAGGTGTAGTTAGATCATAGGAGGTTACAACGATCTCTTTCTAAGATATTTTGTAAAGTTATAATCACAAATGGTCCGTAACTATGATCTCAAGTAGATTTAGTCCCATAAATTTTTTGGTGGTCGATTTAGTCTTAAAAACTTTGACAATATCTAATTGAAGTCTCAAATCGATTGGAATGGCGTCGTTTTGTCGTTTCAATTTGTAGACTTTCCGGCAGATGTTTTGACTGGACTGTCACGTGTATTTTTTATTTTTTAACAACTGGATTTCAATCATATAATTAAAAAAACTTATAATTAAAACATAATTGACAACAAGAATTAGTCAAAAAAAAAAAACTTTAAAATACACGTGGAAGTCCAGTCACAACAATCCGTTCGAAAAGCCCCAAATTGAAAAGAAAAAAAATGATGTTTTTCCGACCAATTTGGGACTAAATTGGACATTATCAAAATTATTGAGACTAAATCAACGACAAGAAAATTTTATGGGACTAAATCTATTTGAGGGTAAAGTTATTGGACTAAATTAACGACAAAAAAAATTTATGGGACTAAATCTATTTGAGGCCAAAGTTATGGGACTATTTGTGATTCAAACTCTATTTTATAAGAGTGTGTGTGTCATGTGCATTCAGGTGCACTGTGCACTTATAGTATATGTCAGAATCGTGCAACTTGTTTTATTGAAAAGATCAACTTATTTACACTGAATTATATATGTAATTATTTTTTTCATATTAATAGTTGCACGATAAATTGCGTCTTTTAGTAAAATAAGTTACACAATTCTAAAACATATTATAAGTGTACGGTTCACTTGAATGTATACCATACCTTGACCACTTTGTAAATGTGGAGTGTCACTACTCAATTCATCGAAATAATATTTAACTCAATTATTAGTATTACTCTAATGATTATGTTGAAAAAGTTGAGCTATCTTGTAACTATGCATGAATGCTCCATCTTTATATATATTAACTTATACAAATTAAAAAAATTATCAACTAATGATAAATATATAAACAAATTGAATTAGTACGTAAAATACATTTAATTTGAATTTTATTATACAATTCACATATACCATCTCAAACATGAATTTTTGCTATGTTAGTCAGGATATTATTTTGATTAAAAATACATATGCATGCATAAATTAAATATTCAGCCCGATTTGAACTTATTTGATTGCAATTTATTTTTATTTTTATCGGACAAAGTTAGTTGTTAGTACACCAAGCACCCCACTCTACAAATTCACCAAGCCATCTTATAACTCTCATACTCCAATTTATTTCCAAAGGGAATCGAATCTGGGTCTCCCACTCAATTGAGGAGCCCAGTGATCAGGTGGGCTAAGCCACCTGATTTTTATTCGATTGCAATTGTCCTATATTTATAAATTTTTATTACATCTTACCCTACATTCACACAAACTCATAAAATTATTATTCTTAAACCACAACTCTCAAACTTACTCGCCTGGAAAAACGTTATTCCCCATGATTAGGGATAACCTATAGTTGCATCAAAGACATGCAAAAACTAATTGGATGCAAAAGTATATATACGTTCCTTTCAAAGAAAAAAAACGTGTATACACATATATATATATAGCTAGATTTATATAGACAAATAAGATTACTCCTACTATTCACCAAATTTATTCCCACTTTTCTTTTCTTTTTTTTTCCATCAAATTTATTCTCATATCTTTCATGAAAATATACACTTTATTTCATTCTTTAATTATCACTTAATTATTTTTTAATTGTCATTATACTTTACTCTCAAACAATCACTTTATTTATAAATGAACCTTACAATATTTTATAATACTCTTACTTTATTTATTTTATTTATCTTTTTCTTGAATGTCCAAAAATGTGGGTATAGATTTCGTAGACGAAGGGTATATAAGCATCATAGCCATTAGTTACATAATTTTATACAATTTTATTTTTTCGGAACAATTCAATACTATAGATCTAACTAGGGCTGGAGGAAATACCGAAAATACCGGTATACCGCACTTACCGTACCGAAAAATATCGAATTTATCAAAATTTTCGGCATACCGAAATTTTCGGTACGGTATGATACCGTACCGAAAATTTCGGTACGGCAACGGTATATGAAAATAGAAATTTCGGTATACCGCGATATACCAAAATATTTCGGTATATTCGGTATACCGAAAATTCTATATTCAATTTCATATATTTTTTTAAAAAATAAATAATAATTATATTATATATATATACACTAATATACACACACAAATCACAAAAATAAACCCTAAATCTCTACACTCGCCTCCCCTTCTCCCCTTCTCACCCGCCTCCCCTTCTCACCCATGCCTCCCACTTGCCTCCCCCGTACCTCCCGTCAAGTAAGTAAGCCCACAAATCCATCTACATCCCCACTCCCACTCGACTCACATACATTTCTCTCCTCCCTTGTTTATGCCCCGCCTCCCTCTACCTTGTCCACCCCCCGCCTCCCTATAAATGCGCGTCGCCCCGCCTCCCTCCCGCCGATGTCGCCTCGCCTCCCTCTCTCATGACCCCGTGACCTCTCCCTCACGCCACCCGCTCTCTTCCTCCATTTCAGTTTCTTCAATCGGTAAATCGCCCAAGCCAAGCCATCCACCACGTGACCCTTGGCCGTCGCCGTCGTCGACCACGCCGTCGCCGTCATCGCCCCGACCTCCCTCCATACCGCTCTCTTCCTCCTTTTTTTTTTTTTTTTTTTTATGCAAGAATCGAAATTTGTTAAATTAGGGATTGTTTGGGGTGTTAAATTAGGGATTGTTGGGGGTGTTAATATGCTGAGATTGTCCGGTTTGAATTGCATACCAATTTTTTGGTTTGGTTTGGTTTGAATTTCATACCAATTTTTTGGTTTGGTTTGGTTTGAATTGCATACCAATTTTTTGGTTTGGTTTGGTTTGGTTTGAATTGCATACCAATTTTTTGGTTTGGTTTGGTTTGAATTGCATACTAATTGTTGGGGGTGTTAATATGCTCGAATTTTGGTTTGGTTTGGTTTGGTTTGGTTTGGTTTGGTTTGAAGTAGAAGCAATTTTTGCAATGGTACGGTATCGGTATCAATATTGGCATACCGAAAATTTCGATATACCAAAAATACCAAAATTTTCGATATATCAAAATTTTCGGTATACCGTTGTCATACCGAAAATTTCGGCATACCGAAATTTTCGGTATGACAACGGTATGATTTTTTTCGGTATGACTTTTTTCGGTATGACAACGGTATACCGAAATTTTTGGTATGACAACGGTATGAATTTTCGGTATACCGAAAATTTCGGTACGATAACGGTATGGCGAAAAAAAATTTAGTATACCGTACCGTCCACCCCTAGATCTAACTCGCATGAAAGACAAGACCGTGTAACACGCCAGAATACGACGAATAATAACGTATAAGGTTGTACGTAGATATACATATAATATATATGAAACACGCAGCACATCGACCCACATCATCTCTGTACTTTGCCCTCATGTCGTTAGGATTGGCTGCACGAGTAAAATGAGCAATTGAGAGTGCGTGCTTGTGTATGTGTGAGAGAAAGGAAAGGAGTAACATTCCTTTAAATCAAATCAGACCTATATACAATAAGAACTATCACCAATATATTTACAAAAATTATCATTGTTGCATATAAAAAATATTATTATTTAAAAAATATTTAAATCTTTAAACAGTAATATCTTTTTATATAATAGTGATAAATGAATTATTATTATTGTGCACAAAAAATATTACTATTTAAAAAATATATATATTTCAAAAAATGATAATTTTTGTACATATATAATAGTGATATTAAAAAAATTAAAAAACTATGTCTTGTATGCATCTATTGAGAAAAATTAAATAAACTAATTAATTTCGTATTTCTCCACAAGTTCGGACTTTTAGATGAGTCGGAATTCTTTCAACTGAACCTGGCTCACCACAGCATGCAAACCGAGCACTCTTAGTGCATTTTAAAATCGTGCAACTTGTTATACTGAAATATACAATTTATTTATACTGAAACATGCAATTATTTTTTCATATTAATGATTGCACGGTTCAGTGTAAACAAGTTGTATATTTAGTACGGTTTTAAAATACATTATAGTTATACGATACATCTAGATGCACATGAGACCCACCCTAAAAAAACAGAGTTCATCATAAACTCGAGTTCACACGACTTTTTGTCGAGAATGAGAGAGGGAGATTCTTTGAAGATAGCGGTAGTTTGGAGGGAGCTTTTCTTTGAGATTTTAGGTCGAGTGTCACGGTTAAGGATGGACTATAGAGGCCATAACGTCCAAAGTGGGGCCCACACTATATGCACCTATTGGCTACAACAAGGCCTCTCTTTAAGGTGGTTGGTATTCTTGAAGAAGCCAATGAGCCCCACTCCCAACCCCATGATACCAAAACTTTGCATGCATTTTAACCCTACCACTTTGATATAAATCATCAACCCCTCAACCCTTTTTAACGCACACCTCCCTCCTCCCTCTCATCATTCAATCTTTTTCAGAGGAAAAAAAGGGGTGTTGCATTTGTTGTCTAAAAGAAAAACTACACTTTTCTCTCACTTGTCTATTCCGACAAGAGGGGGAGAGGAGAGAGAAAATAGATCGAATGCCGGAGGACATGAACCTGTCCGTCAATGGACAATCGAAGGTTCCACCCGGCTTCCGCTTCCACCCCACCGAGGAGGAGCTTCTCCACTATTACCTCCGCAAGAAAGTTGCAGCCGAGAAAATCGATCTCGATGTCATTCGTGACGTCGATCTCAACAAACTCGAGCCTTGGGACATTCAAGGTACACATACATACATATATATGGATTAATATCAATTTACAATCTGTATTATGATTTTTTTTTCAACTTGCAACATGTACAATTTTTTTCATCCGATTGCAAATTGTGCTATATGAATTTTTTTACTGATTGGAATCTAATCTCTATTTTTGTGGTATTTAATTCGGTCAATTTTGTGGGACGTGCGGTAAGTAAATAACACAAAAATCAAGTTTAGTTGGCAATCAATTTTTTTTGCATATTACATGTTGCGATTAGATGAATAAAAATCATACAAATTGCAATTTGGAAAAAAATTACTCTACTACAAGTTGCAAATTGATAATATAACTTTACATATAGAAAGCAACACTTCATTGCACCAATTGCAATTTTTGACCTAATTTTGACTTTTAAAAAAAATTTAATGAATCAAATATTAATTAACACTAAGCCAAAATTGCATCATGCAATCGGTGAGTAAATATATTTGTCCCATATATAAATATAATGATCACAATATTTGGCGTTAGTACATTTGTCATGATCATCAATATGCATACAATTTAATTATGACAAAATTTTGTATGAGACCGTCTCATATATGAAATGGGGTACAATTTAATACAAATAACATTCACCTCTCCTAAAGTGTTAAATTGCCAAAGTCTAAAATATGCTCCGTCTCACCGTGAAACAGTCTCATGCAAGTGTATCTCTTTAATTATTGTGTGCAGAGAAATGCAAGATAGGGTCTACTCCACAGAACGACTGGTACTTCTTCAGCCACAAAGACAAGAAATACCCGACAGGGACCCGGACAAACCGGGCGACGGCAGCCGGTTTTTGGAAGGCGACCGGTCGGGACAAGGTGATTCAGAGCAATATGCGGCGAATCGGGATGAGAAAAACTCTGGTGTTTTACAAAGGGAGAGCGCCACATGGGCAGAAATCGGATTGGATAATGCATGAATACAGGCTGGACGACAACAATACCACTCATGACTCCACTACTATTAATGTACATAATCATTTACCCCCTTTTTCAATTTTGGCTAACTCTTGTATGCACTGCACCATTTATTCATAGTTCATTTTAAAAAATATGCAATTTATTATATTGAAATATGCAACTTACTTACACTGAATTGTACTATTATTAATATGAAAAAATAATTGAATGGTTCAGTGTAAATAAGTTACATTTTTCAGTGTAATAAGTTGTATGTTTCTAAAATACACTATGAGTGCACGGTGCACCTGAATGCATGAGACTCACCCTTCCATTTTTTTCTCGTTTTCAATTGATTGATGGATTATAGATTAGACAGTGTTTATTAAACGAGAATCGGTGCCTTAAACTACGGAATGATTGATCTCAGCTTTTTTACCCCAGTGGAAAATCCCTATAATTTCTTCATATAATAATGATTATGTGATTGAGATTGATTTTCTGTTATAAGTGTGTATTGCTCTTTTTCGTTGTCATTTTAATTATAATTTGATTTTTTTTTTTAATAATTGGTATATATGGTAGGGAAAAGTTGGAATCCTGAACCTCATCTGTAACAGAAGTCAGGAGTCACCAACTTGTTTAACAAGATTTTAATTTACTCAAATGCAACATAAATTTTAATCACCACCACCAACTTACGTACTATTATGAGTCGGTTTTATACATGAGACAAACCTTCATCTTGATATTTGAGTTATATTTCATCATTGATTGTTGCTCCATTAACCCATGGATCATATAATAGAGTAAATGACACATGTTTTATGTATAATATCATCTTATATAAGTTTTTATCTCAAATTAACTGTCCTTTTCTCCACGTTTCTCTCTGATCTAATTTAACTCCAGTGTATCCATAAAGGATCTCCTTAGAGATTAAAAATTTTGTAGTCCAATAACTTTACTTCGTTTTGAAATTGATATCGCTTGTTTTGATTTTTTTATTTCTATCATGTAAGTTTTCAAAAAAAATAAAAATGGTCATTTAACCTGTTGTAGCAGGTCACCAGACAGGTAACCATCACATGTGTAATTATTTTATTTTTTCCTTAATTTCTAAATACCACCTAAATTTTTTTAATCCTTTTATAATAATTTTATGTAATCCTATTCAAAATCTCAACAGCAACAATTAATCTGAAACAAAGTGAGTATATAACTACCATAAATTATTTCAAGCAATCTAATATTGCAAAAAAACAATACTAATGATCACTAAAATTGTGGATGAATTATAGATCTCAAACATGAATGGAGACTCATTTCAAGAAGAAGGATGGGTGGTGTGCCGCGTTTTCAAGAAGAAAAACTACCACAAAGCCCTAGAAAGCCCAAATCCTTCCAACAACCTCCCAAGAAACGACGGCGTTTTGGACCAAATCCTCATGTACATGGGAAGATCATCATCTTCTTGCAAGCAAGAATTGGACCCAAACATGCACTCCCCACCTTTCATGCACCTCCCAGAGCTACAAAGCCCCACCATGCACCCACCCTCATCTTCCATCGATCTGATTGGCGAAGAAATGGGGCCCACCTCCGACTGGGCCACGCTGGACCGTTTGGTGGCATCTCAGCTCAACGGACAGTCTTCAAAGCAGTTCTCAAACTATGGCGAAGAATTCTCATTTTCGTTCGATCATGAGCTGATGAACATGCAGGATTCGTGTAGTCATAAACCATGTGATCATCAGAACTTGAACCAGGATGTTTCGAACACTGAGATGGATCTTTGGAACTTTGCGTGCTCTTAGTCGTCTTCTTCTTCCGATCACCCCCTCTTCCACTTGTCAGTATAAAGATATATACATGAAATTTTTAAGACTAGGGTTTGGTGTATTATTAATAATGTTGTCGAGAAATTAAAGATGGTATAGATGAGTATACTTGTTGTTAATTTGGTTTGTTATGATAAGTTATAGGGAATTAATTAGTGGACTGAATAGTGTTGATTTGATGATGATGATATGCGTAGTCTCTCAACTCCCATGTACGTACGTAGTATCTTTGTACCTAATAATTATGTTGTAGATTCACTGTCTACAAATTATTACTTGGAAAAGTAATTAATGAAAAGTAGGGTAATCAATTATTTTCTTCTATTCTCATTACAAATGTATCATAACTATCAAGCAATATTAATAAGAATAATTCCCCTTCTATTACGTACCCTCAACCGAACGGGCCTTAATTGTTATTGCAGTTTTAATTAGTAGATTAAAAATTCAGTTTATCTCATTTTGTTTAGGCAAAAACCTTGTATGGACCGGTTTTATACATGAAACAAATCTCAATTATAAAGTTATATCAAAGTTTATGAGAACTCAGTTCAATCTTGTTTTATAAGTGAGTATGACTAGAATACTAAAATACTATATAAAAGAGTTTAATCACATATATTGTCTAATACAAGACTCTCGTTTTCATCTATTTTGTATTATTTCATGTTTTTGTTGTTATATAATTAAAGGCTTTTCAGGTGGCAATGGGTGTACGTAACTCGTCTAGGAGGTCGTATTTCGTGAAACAAAAAGGTTTGGTAGTTTCTAGTAAAAAGAAAATTTAATGGTAAAAGTTATTTTTAAAGTTAAATAATATGGAATAATAATTTATATGTAACAAACATTATTACTTTTGAAGTAATTTTTATTTGTTTCCATCTCAGATTGTACATTCTCACGTAATTTTTCCACGTGTTTATAATTTTATCTGACAATTTTAAAGTGTTCCATATAGTCATTCTTAAATTTCTTTCAAGACTGATGCTGATAATAAAATGGTTAACATAAATACATATTATCTGACAATTTTTGTTTTTGTTTTTTTAGTGGGGTACAACGGGGGTGACAAGAAATTATTATTAGTAGGAAAGATGAAGTCGCAAATAATGATTAAAAATCCTAATAACTTTTGAATTTGAAATTTTGATCACTTTTTTGCTGGAGGTTATTATAAAGTCTTTATAATGTCATAAGATCTTGTTTAACATTATTTTATATGTAGTGCTGTGTTTTCATTAATATGCATCACACATTCATTTGCATGACATTAATTACTTTATGCATGAGATGAAATAAAATACAAATATGTAAACAATATACTATTTTGTTCTAGTTGGCTTGTTGGCTGTGTAATTCTTGGGATTAGAGTACCTTTGTACTCTTTAATGAATTTCATCATGCTTTTTTTTTTTTTTTTTTAAAAAGGACAATATACTACTTTGTAGGTTTACTATAAATAGAG
Organism: Stenogyne calaminthoides; assembly: GCA_037126765.1. Taxonomy (NCBI): domain Eukaryota; kingdom Viridiplantae; phylum Streptophyta; class Magnoliopsida; order Lamiales; family Lamiaceae; genus Stenogyne; species Stenogyne calaminthoides. The sequence goes on along the minus strand of JBBCBC010000018.1, from coordinate 28,185,596 downwards.
TACATATATTAGACTTTGTTATGGGTTACTCCCTCAGTCCAAAAAAAAAACAAAAAGATAGTCATGATTTCCTCCTCGTGATTAAGGTGCCTAAAATTAAGGTGCGATTAATTTTTTAGACAGGTCTATACAGAGTTAAGATCAAATTTAAAGTGTCGCTCCCGCTAGTGAACGGTGGATTCTGGTCCCTCGAATTAATCGGTCCAAGACCGGATAACAGTTATTATTGTTAAATAAGTTCAAAACTCAACTCATGCACAATTTTGATGGTTAAAAAATAAAGATGTACATGTACCTATCACATTCTAGCTACTCACACTCCTAATTAAAGTCCGTGCATGTTCAATTTAAGGGTAACTAAATTAACTCAAACTTCAAGCGAAACTTTCACATCACTATTTATTAAAAAAAAACATGTATGTACAATTCTTTTAACTCAACTTGGTTCCCCATAATCACATTTACGAAACTTGATTCATTTGTCACATTTTTAGAAGAGTTTGAAAAAGATGGTAAAGAAAACAAATGTAGGGTTAGCCGACGGACCCACCTTGGAAAACAATAACAGAGATATGTTTATTTAATCATGTCACAAGAGAGAGGTGGGCAAATTATCACATCAATAAATGGAGATTGCAATTTGCAAGTGCTACTAATCATAATTAGGTAGACAATATAAACACACATTTCTCATGCATCAAACTTAAGAATATTTAATAGTTGTATCATGATTCATGTTTCACTTTCTTTCACCCAATTGATAGCAAACTTTTAACGCCACCCCATGGAAGAAACTTCAACATCTCTCTCACCTAATATAAATAAATACCCTAATGTGTTCTCTAGGGTTCCAACGGAATTTATATGTAGATTCAAAAACAGCATGCACCATACGTAGTATTTTTGTGTACGTACAAAATCTTCCGCTACTTTACGCACTTTGATTCAACTAAAATAATAAACAAAGACATGTCAATAGTTGCGTCTAGCTAGGAGAATAAATGAATTTTAGTCACATACCCAAAGTTCATAAAATTAATGGTTTAAAAATAATCATCTTTTTTAAAAGAAATTTGTCTAAATAAATAATTAATCAGTAACAAAACCCAGAGGGTTGTCCTAATAGTGTAGGCTTAGAATTTAGAGTTATGCTTTTTTTTAGGTTTCAGATTCGTAATCTCTAATGTACGATTAATTTTTGAGATTGGGTCAGTCCACGTGAAGTAATATTGTGTAAGGTACAAATACCTAAAAATGGTTATTAAATACAAAAATATAACCAATATATATGAAAACAAAACAGAGTTTAAAAGGACAAGTCTGGCTCAGATTTAGCCTTGACGATCCCAGTGCGTTCTTTCCGGTGTGTAGGAACGACTACAAGAGGCTTCCTTCTCACAACCCCACTCCGGTAGCACTCCCCCTCTCAATATTGTTCTAAAAACTGTATCTCGAACTGCACTATGAACAAGAGAACCATAGCCCTTTTTATAGGTGGAGGATTCCACGATTCCCAGCTGTGAAGCTATAATTTTTGGTGAAGGAAATGGATGATGAATCGCAGATTGATGAAGAATTGAGAGAGATGAGAAGGATGACGTGATTTTGGGGATCTGATGAGAAGAAGAACGTTGAAAGGGAATGGGCCAAAGAATGGACTTGACAATTGAAGTCTGCCTTAAATTACAAAAGGGGCTACAAATAATCAGGCGCAACAATTCTCCACCTCTTTGGTCCATTCACCACAAGACCATCATTGCACTATAAATGGAATCGTATGTCTTACTTATCATCAGTTCATCGCTGCCCATAAAACCTACATACACAACACACTTTAAACACATAATATAGACTATAAGAAGTGTTTCAAAAAATACAGCATGTATCCCCAAACAAGATCAAATATCATTTAATCAATTGAATCAAAATTCAACAATTTCAGACATGTCTTAAATTTGTCCACACTGAGACATTTAGTCCCCATCACTACAGGAAATTCAAGATTTCGCGACGAAAACATTCGTCACTAAAACATCATTTTTCGTCACAATTGATAATTTGTGACGTTTTTTTTGTAGCAGAGATCGTCATTTATAGTGTTTGATATTTTGAAAAATGTGACGGTATATTAATTCATCGCGAAAGGGCATCATTTGGTGACGAAAAAGTTCATCGTCCCTACATGTTTCCACCTATTGTGACGCATAAATTGTCACCTTAGGCATCAAAAATTCGTCATTTAATATGACATTTCGTCACTAAAGTTCAACTTTACGTGACGATTTAAATAATTGTCACAAAAAAAGGTTACTTTAGTGATATTAATTTTGTCACAATTAGCTTGGTTATTTCGTCACATTTTCTATATTCGTCACTAAAGAGTTGTTATTCGGTGACGAAATGTTGATCGTCGTTATATGCATACATATAAAATGACAATAAAATTTGTCACTAAATAGTATGATTTAGTGACAAAATTTTCATTGTCGCAAAATGATGTGGAAATTGTGACGAACTATTGTTGTCACTATACTGTATTATTCAGTGACGAAAATAATATTTATCACTAGAAGCAGATTTAGTGACAATATATTGTTCGTCATATTTGACATTTTCTCGTCATGAAAGATTTGCCAAAAAATGCTGAAAAAAAAGATCGTGGTTATATATATAGGTAAAATGACAAGTGATTTTCGTCACAAAAAATTGGACTTTAGTGACGAAATATTCGTCGTCGTTAAAGATTTAAAAATGGTGACAAAATATTTTTTGTCATTAAATAAATATTATTCAGTGACGATGATGATAATCGTCACTAAAGAAATTGATATAGTGATAACATGTATCGTCATGATTACTTAATATACCGTGACTATTATTTCGTCATAAAAATGATACATATTGTGACGCATTTATTTCATCGTGAAATAATTATTCCTACTATCAATTTATTTGAATTTTTATATATATTAAATCAGTAATAATACTAAATAATAAATATTACAATAAAAACTAAATTAATTAAAGATAAAAAAATATATTGCATTAACAAAAAAATCCGTCGAACAATTAGAAATCAATCAACAATCTTTGTTATGAAAACTACATGAAAACAATAAACTAAAAAAAAACAATGTCTTATATGTCTTCAAAAATAAATTCCATGAACTTCAAACAACGAATCTGAAATCTTCTCCTCCTTAGATATCACCTATAAAAAAATATCATATCAAAAGATGAATTTATAAGAAAGCATAACTCCGTAAAGTATCATCGAATTAAGTAAAGCACACCATGCCAAAAACATTATTTATATTAAACAAGATAATATCTTAAGCACAAAATGAGACAATATGCTCTAGTTATATTAAATATAAGGACTTTTGCATTCCCTTTATATGAACAAATTTTAGATGAGAGGCAAAGAAAGAAGTCAGTAAAGTGTAAGGGAAAAAATATCCATGAGCAGTTATATAGTCTAACATCTCTGAACGTTAAAATAGAGAAAATTAAGTAACCAAGTCATGTCACATCTTTGGTGCTAGATAATAGGAACAACCTAGACTCATTCCACAATAGTTTCTCACTCTCATACTACTGTTAAAAAAATAAATGTGTTTTCTCAGATACATCACAGTGATCAACTTCAAATATAGTCATGCCTACTTAACAAGTTAAATAAATTGAGAAAGCAACTTGAGAATTTGGATCAACTATTTTTGATCATTTAGTTAAATAAATTTGCTATTACAATTGCTTGCTAATATAAGTCAAAACGATGTTTCACCAACAAACAAGAACATCTAGATGAATAGCAACTCCATTCATTCGAACTAGCAAGGAAAGAAATCAAGTTAATTGGAGACATATTCACTTTATTTCCAAGTCCATTGCATTTAATTACTCTGTATTCAATAAAACCATCTCTGAAACCTCAAGTAATTAACACAGAATGCCATAGCTTTACACACAAACATGAAACAATTTCAGCTATACTAAATCTCGGATCTCAAAGTAATTCCTTCACACAATCAAAATCTAAGACTAAGTATAACAAAATTACACTAACCTGTTTTAATCATTACATCCACGAACTAAAATGCAGCAATATTTACTTCACACACTGTAACTAGCATAATTTGGTAGTGAAATATGCAAAGTACAGTACTACCACTATCTATATACATGCAATACACATATAACCTAGCTAAAAAATTAATGTATCACACACATATTATGTTTGAATCAAATCAGCAGTTGCAATGCTCTAAAAAATCAGCAATTACAGCATCTACAAGACCTAATTGCACTTCAAAATAACATCAACAAGACCTAATCTCAAGAGTGGGAAACTAGAGAACCACATTCCCTTATTTGTTACACATGTTGAACACAAATAAATCATAATATCTGCCCTCTTCTAACACAGCCAGGTTTAAAGCTACACATATGAGTAGTACTACTAAAAGAAAAATGAAAATAATAAAGTAAAGGCTAAAGAGAAAAATAGAAACTAACCTTAATTATATGTCAATCCCTTTCTCCCTCATGAAATCCATTACTTTGTTCATAGCTGCATTTTGCTCAGAGAGTTTTGCAGTGAGAATGTCATTTTGCTCAGTGAGTTTGGCAGTCAGATTATCATTTTGTGTAGTCAAGTCCTCTTTCAAGCTAGTTACTTGAGCTTGTAGTTCTTCCACTTGAGCTCTAGAGTGTTGCAACTCTTCTGTTGTTTCTCTTAGCTCATCTTCATATTCAGCAGAAGAATTGTGCAATGAACTCCGTCTACTCGGAGGCTTTGAACCGTAACCATACCCTTTGGTATATCCAGCCCCATGACCCAACACCTCCAAGACTATCTCAGGTTCGGTCCTCTCTATTCTGAGCTCAACCTATTCATCTCGCTTACGTTTCATTATTTTCTAGTATTTAAGCATAAATAAAGTAAATAAAATGTTCAACTGAATTGAAAAAGATGTAAATTAACCTCAATAATAACATAATCAAATATCATAAATGTCTACACGACTTACCCAATTTTGTTTTGCCTTGTCGGATATCCACTCATTATTCTTTGTAATGTGGGTTTGCTCATACAAGTAAATTCCGATCGCATGGTTCTTTAAGTTCAAGAGACTACAAAAAAATATTAAAAATCAGCTACTTCATCACCATACCCAAGACTAAAATAAAATATTCATAAAACTCATAATTACCTTCTTTTAATGTTTATATGATTTAATTATTGACATATCATCAGGTTTTATCAATTATCTGGGAAATAGGGGCTGTGAATACTCTATGAGAATCAGAAAGATGACAAGTAAACAAATAATCAGTTGCCTTAATTAGTGACAGGAAAGTATTTTTTGTATACCTAAGAGAATTTGATTAAGTATTTCAACCATATTTGTTGTATGTTGATGTAGGTTATAGTATAAGAAGGGGGCTGCCTAATTCTGATTATGTTCATTCTGATTAGCCCTAGGATCAATTTATGTCTATTAGCAGTCAAGGTACATAACACAAACAACCAAATGATAGCTGTCAAAATGCAATAGTTTCAATATTTCAAAGGTATAGGTTATAGTATAAGAAGGGGGCTGCCTAATTCTGATTATATTCATTCTGATTAGCCCTAGGATAAATTTATGTCTATTAGCAGTCAAGGTACATAACACAAACAACCAAATGATAGTTGTCAAAATGCAATAGTTCCAATATTTCAAAGGTATAGGTTATAGTATAAGAAGGGTCATTTAATTACGATTATGTTCATTCTGATTAGCCCTATGATCAAATTATGTCTATTAGCAGTCAAGGTACATAACAAAAACAACCAAATGATAGCTGTCAAAATGCAATAGTTCCAATATTTCAAAGGTATATGTTATAGTATAAGAAGGGGGCTGCCTAATTCGGATTATTTTCATTCTGATTAGCCCTAAGATCAAATTATGTTTATTAACAGTCAAGGTACATAACACAAACAACCAAATGATAGCTGTCAAAATGCAATAGTTCCAATATTTCAAAGGTATAGGTTATAGTATAAGAAGGGGGCTGCATAATTCTGATTATGTTCATTTTGATTAGCCCTAGGACCAATTTATGTCTATTAGCAGTCAAGGTACATAACACAAACAACCAAGTGATAGCTGTCAAAATGCAATAGTTCCAATATTTCAAAGGTATCTTATTTTATGTGATAGGTGTGTAGATGCAACTAGTGCAAGGAATGCAAAAACTGAAAACATATACTACTTGAAAATATATACTCACAAGTTCATGCGATCGGACTGAAAAAGGCTTTCGTCCAGCAGTATGCTTGCATAGCATTTTTTCCCTGTTTCTTTTATTGATCTCACTTAAACGCTGCAAGAGCATTATAATTATAACAAAACAAATCAGAATTTTTTCATTGAAAAGTGTAAGCAATAAAACAGTAAAATTATGTGCATTAAAATTAGTAAAGCTAACGTTACCTTGAATTTGGGTGAGGCAAAATAGTCACAGAGTTTTTCCCAGTTTTCTTTGTTGGGACAGGCCTTTGGTTTGTGATCCTTAGCATCCTGTAGTTCTGGATATTGAAGAAAGTGTTGATGCAACTTATAACGGTGTTGCCTAGTAGTTACTTTCACCCGATCGACCACGCTCCGCTTCACTCCAGCCTCATCAATATTCAAATCCATATGCATCTACAACTCGCATAGAACATGCAAATTAGAATAAAAGAAGGTAGAAAAAATATATTAAACACCTAAATCAGCTACTTCAACCCATACCTGCAGATGATCAAATCCTGGCTTCAATCCATTATCCTCATCTACCTCTTTCCATCGTATTGGTACAGGGAGAACCTTTCGCGTTACTAATCCAATATTAGTTGCCAATGTCGACGACTGGACCGCATTTGTTGGTCTCCCAACCGATGGATCCACTTCAATCTTAAACTTCCCGAAAGCATCAAAGTACTTAAGCAATCCCTTTCCAGTTGTTTCACCATGAGTCCTTTTCTTTGAAACAGGAGCTACACGTGAACAAAAAAATTATTTTACAATATATATATTCTTATACATGACTATTATTTTAAAGATAATGAAGAACATGTAAAAACACCTAAAAATATAATACTTTACCTGTTGCAGCAGCCGCATCTTCGTTTGATGCATGCGGGACGCTCTCCGTAGATGGAATTTGAGAAGTTTCACGTACCAGAAGTAAGAGGATTTCGGCTAGAGTTGTGCTTGTTTGGAAAAGTATTTGGATGCCCTTTTCGAGGTGTTTCATCTTGACCTCCAGTCACTTATCATTATTTAAAAGTCCTTTGACAAGAGATTGTCTGGAAACGAAGTTGCGCTTCTGTTTCAAGTTCGATGGACCTCCGGGAGCCATATCACAAACCTGAAAAATGAAGAATTGTTAACTAGAAAGAAGAAATTTGATTAATCAATTTGTAAACCAACAAGAGGAACAATATTTGTAAAAAGGCAAGCTTTCCCAGCTTTAAATGCAAAGAAGAGTTATGCCTTTCACAAAGTACAGAAGTAATGACAGTGAAAAACTCACATAATCAACCTAAATCACCAAAGTAAATATTGTTCCTTAACTGTTCACCAATAATGTATATTAATCTACAAATTCCAGTGGTTTCTTTTAATATAATGTACAGCAACTTGTGTCTTTTAACTGTTCCTAAATATATTGTTCTTTAACTATTCAATTAGCCAACTGATGTGTTTAATATAATGTGCAGCAACTGATATCAGAAACATATATAACATCCCACGGGATCTTTTTTAATATAAGAAGGTTTACATAGAATGAACTAAAGTCATCCGTATTTTAGCCAATAAATAAGTACTATAAGATCTCCATGTTAATTTGGATCAACTATTTTTTATGTATTAGCTAAATGAGTGATTTATTAACCAATTTTAACCCTAATGTAATTTCAGTAATCTCAATATAACTATATCATTCAGTAATTCCAGCAAATACTATAATCTATTCACTTCTTTGTTCTTTATCTAGCTAAGCCTGTAATAAAATGCTTTCAACATTTCTCACATAGTATGATACACACCTATGATATCAGATTTATCAATAATAGGAATATAACCTGACAAAAGAATATCACATTTCAGTAGCCTCCATAACTGATTGCCAAAATAGCCTTTTGAAGATTGCATGAAATTAAAAAAACAAGTAGCACTTAATTCAAAAACAAACACAACACCTTACCTTAGACTGAGAAATTATACATTTCATACCAAGGTCACTACTGATCAATTCTAAAGAATAAAAAATGACTGAAAAATTCTAATCTTACTTATAATGCTTATAAATTATGAAATTAAGTTCCAAAGTAGTATGTTAATTGAAAAAAAGGAAAGTCCATTAGGATTGACAGGTGGACAAACAAATATTTGTATGCAATAAGCCAACCGAATTGATGGACCAACTACTTGTCTAATTTCAGAAGCTAATGATGTTTTGTATATTTCATGCCCATCCATTTTTTTCTACCTTTTCCATCTTCCATCCTCCGTATTTTCAATTTATGGCCTGAACATGAAAAAACCCAAGATTGTTTTTAATAGGTCTAAATCACGTTGAGGCAAAACCTGGACCACACTATTGAAAAGGAATTATTACAACAATTACAAATATGAGCATTTTTCATATCTGAATTTGTTTTTTTATAATACTAATAATAAAGATTTAAAGGTCTTTTGTGATATAAAGGAATTTATGCAAGTAATACTTGTTAGTTTCAGCAAGGATTCCAAGAAGCCAATACAATAATTAGTGAAGTTGATGAGAAGTATTACAATGATTTGGAAAAAGTAGAATTTTTCTCTCTTGACTTAACCGTCATACCTAGTCTAATATTTGATTGATTTATCTGCCTTATGTTGTCCAAGAGATTTTTAATGAGCATATTTACCACTTCAGACTACAAAATCATAACATGTTATCTGCCCACGAATTAACATGGTTTGCAGAGAGAATAACATGAAACACGGAAAAACAACAGTTAACAAAGCAATTCTAAAATTCTCTAGAACCACTCTTTTTTTTAACAGAAAAAAGGCAATTTTATTAAACTTCACCACCCCATGTCATGGGACATAACGGATATTCTAGCCATAGCATGGGAAGAAATAACAGTTTTACAGTTTTACATGCACTCCACTTATGTAATAACACACCAAAACAAACATAAACTCAGGATGCAGACTTGGCAGAGTACCTCAACCTGGTTTCTTGGATTAACACTCCACTAACAATATGGTATTTCTCTAGAACCACTCTATCCCTCTCACTTATTAACACATTAACATACAGTGGCGAATAATCAAAAAGCAACATACATAAACACAAGTAACAGAACGACTATCAAATGTAATCTAGCAAATGTAATCTATTAACACAAAAAGATGAAGAGTTACCAGAGATCTGCTTGATGAGAGAAGGGAGGAAACAATTGAGGAGAGGTTGTTGATCGATGATATTAAAAAGAAAGGTTTGAGAGGTTTTTGGCGTATACATAAGCACACGAACTTGTAGATAAACGTGTACGTGAATATCCCTGAAAAGAAGAAAATACCACTAACCAAGTTTGGAAAATGATTTGGTTAAAGATTTTTTTCAGTAATTAACGTTCTTAAATCTTATTTAAAAAATTTAAAGACCCGCCAGTGGCCCTTTTTGGCTCCAAACAAAATTCATTCACGATTAATGGGCCGGCTGGGTGTCTTAAGTCTTAATCTATTCCGATCGATTCCAAAATTTCCAAAAAAAAATTGGCAAAATATTAAAATTGAATACCCAGAGATACTCCACCACCAAAACCAAATCCCCATAAATACAAAAATCGAATTCAATTAATTAAGAGATGAATAAACAGATAATTAATTCGTAATTACCTGATTTCATTTCAGCGAGCCTGATGAATATGTGATTTAGGGATTGCATCCAATTTTTCCTGCTCCGTTTGAACCAGAAAACCCATTTTCTCAGTTATTCCCTTGATTTCATTTTGCCGCGCCTGATGAACGCATGATTTAGGGATTTCGCCGCGCCCTATGAACGCCCTCACCCTGTCAGCCATCCCCTTGATTTCATTAGCTACGCCTGATCAATGTTTGAATTGGGGATTGAGGGTTTCGTGAATTTCTTTTGCGAGTTGAGTGCTAGATGAAATGAAATCTCCATCTGAATTGAAATGAATTGGGGATTGAGGTTTTCATCGAAACAAGATGAAAATGAATTGGGGATTGAGGTTGAGTTGAGTGCGAAATGAAATGAAAACCTGTAGAATTCTCCATCTTGAATTGAAATGAATTGGGGATCGATTGAGATATTTATCGAAATAGGATGAGAAGAATTGGGGATACTGCTTTTCATCGAAATAGGGCAGAAAATGAAATAACCCATCCATCTGAATTAATTATCATCTTAATCGCCACTTTTCTCCCCATTTAATTTCATCAATTCTTTATTCTAACTGACTTTTTCTTATTTTTCATTAATGTAATGTTTTCATATCTATGTTACAATATCAATTCATAAAGTATCAGTAATTAAGTTTATAATTCACATATTAAGTGGATCAAAGAAAATCAATCTTATTAAAAGTATGTTAAATATTATAATTTTTTTCTTTAATTAAATTAATTCAGTTGTATTATAGACATATTTTTTTCCATTTTAAAAATTATATATGTGCAATTTTAAAAAATATATATTTTAAATTATAATTCCTCCATCTTGTTTTAGATTGCTCATTCAGTGTTTGACTCGTATTTTACCGAACGAGTTATTTATTAATATTTAAAATGATAAAGATATTTTTAAAATGAGGTATGATAGTTCTCAAATGTAAAGCCTGGTATAAAACTATAGATGAAACCACCGTGCAAACCACTTTTGAAATCGGCGAAAAAGCGAATCGAGCAGAAATATTCTTGATACCGAAGAGTGTAACTTATACTACAAAAGGGTATTAGTCATAAAATCCTTGCGTCTTTCTGAAACATTTTTTACATTGAAGCTATCAACTTGATTCTGTGAATATATCTGAATAAGAAGGAAATATCCTTAAGTCACGTTCTCAAAATCTAATTTAAAAAATTGAAGACCCGCCAGCGCCCTTTTTGGCTCCAAAACCAATTCTGAATTGATAAATAATGGGTGGGCAATTGACGTATTATTTTGCTCACGACAGAATTCCCAAAAATCCATTGTTTCCAAAATTAATCATACGAATTTAACCTTAATTTTCTCAACCTAATTAATCATATTCTTATAATTTATCAATATACAAATAAGCTAATTAAATCCAATTCGACGAATGAATACCTAAATCGTAGAATTAGGTCATGGTCGGCGCAGTAATCAATATACAAATAAGCTTATAATTTACATCGTAGAATTAGGTCATGGCCGACGCAGTAATCGATTGGGCAGCAATGGATGATTTCCATTATAATGTTATAGAACGCTTTAAATTAATAAATGAAGTCTCGATATACTTAACTGTAATTATCTGTATTCCCAAATCTAAAATCATAGATCCGTCTTTCTGGAACATTCTTCACATTGAAACTTTCAACTTGATTCATCTAAGATCTGAGATTGTCTTAATTTTTAATGGAGGTAAAATAGAACTCAAGTTCAACTCTCATAGTTTGTAGATTAGACGAAACTTGTACACACTCTGCAACTTATTGTGTATTTTAAAAAAGTATTAGTTGTTTCACTAAAAAATATTAGTTGTTTCACTAAAAAGTTTTAGTTGTTTTCACTAAAAAGTATTAGTTGTTTTCAGTAAAAATTATTAGTTCTTTTCACTAAAAAGTATTAATTTTTTAACTAAAAAATGTTAGTTGTTTCACTAAATATAAGTTGTATACAGTCATAATCAAACTAACAGATTTCATGGAATTGAAGAGAATGAAATGGAATTACATTGAGAAGATGAATCAGTAGTTTACAAGTTGGGAACCCTCTTGTATTTAATTATAAGAGAAGAAAGCTAACTATTAACTTTTAACTAGCTAACAAAGTCAAAACAGTCATCATCACTGATACTTCTACATACTGCAACTAATACGGTTGCATTTTACAACTAATACTGTAAGATGAAAAAAAATGAGGCTAATACCTTTACGTAAGAGAACCGATACTTCTACATACTTCAACTAATATTGTTGCATTTTACAACTAATACTGTAAGATGAAAACAAATGAGACTAATACATTTACATAAAAGAACTGATACTTCTACATACTCCAACTAATACTGTAAGATGAAAACAAATGAGGCTAATACCTTTACATAAGAGAACTGGTACTTCTACATACTCCAACTAGTATTGTTGCAATTTACAACTAATACATCATTAAACACGGGATAGCATTAGCATCAAAGAACACAAATTTAAAGCACTAGCTGGGGAACATTCAGTAAATAACAGTTCAATCACAAGTTCAATAACACAAAAATCAGTAATAAAGGTATTATAAGCCTGCCTACTACAGATCTCAACTCACATAATTGATCATATTCATACTACAACAATCTATAATCAGATTTATCGCAAGCAGCAACCACCATCCATTAGATTTGTAAAAAACAACAAAAAGAAATTCCCAAACTCCCACCAGCGAGCTGAAACTCCCAAACAAAAAGAAATCTATAATCAGAAATTCTCAACAGCGAGCTGAAACTCCCATCCGCTTCCAGCAACTTCCCAACAGCAAGCTGAAACAAATCTAAACATCAACTGAGGAATCTGAACAAAAGCAAACAAATACATAACTCATTTCTCTCAATTACAGATATTTTTTATTTATAGTTTCCATGTATCATCATATGTCCAGATCAACTTACAAAAGAAACTAACAACTCATATGGTTTATTGCTAACTCCAAATAACTTCTAAAGGCATGTCATTTCAACATATTACAATACGAATACGCTATAAACAACACGAACAAGCTATAAACTCCATACTCTAATACCTATAAGTCCAATCATGATTCCAGTATGCCATCTAAACAAAAAAACATGCAAGCAATACAATCTTCATATTCACTAGCTAGACTATTTTACCCAATCAACCCTCAAGAAAAGAATTTGGCACAAATAGTATTGAATAAGGTAAAAAATGAATTCACGATGAATACAATTTCAAAGATACAAAGCAACAAGGCCAATCATGTTGTTTAGATGAGCAATTATAATGTAGCAGCTGAGAATTGTATTATTCAGCCTTTTAATTTCAAGTGTTTAAGATCAGGGGACATAAATCCCTCATGGGTACAACAATGCTTTTTCCTTGTTTTTTCTTTAGACGTTATGCTTGTTAGACCAAGTAATCTCAGAGCACATCATTCGAGTCCAACCTTGTTCAGAAACATTAATCTCAAGGTATAAGTTATAACCATATATAACTTTTAAGTTACCCTATTCTCCTTTCAACAATTCAATAACTACACAAGCAAAAACGAACTCCTATAGAATCTGTAGTAGACAACCATAACAAAAGTGCAGTCCAAGTTTAACCCTGACCCTCACAAGATTATATTCAGGTACATATAGTTCTGTTTACTTAAGGGTTGTAGATCTGCATACTGATCTATAGTCGAAATATTACAGAGCATCGATTGAATGCTATTTGCTGGTGTAGCAGAAGTACAGTACAGGGATATTGAAAAAAATTAGTTATAAACTACATGGAAAAGAAGTAGCATGCCTAGAATAAACGTGCCTGTATATTTGGTGCACCAAAAAACACCTATGCTTAAGCTGGTATTAAATTTGACCATAAAGTAAAAAATTACTGAGAGCAAAGGGAAAAATAGTTATGAGCTAGACAATTTTTACAAAGGAAAAGAAGAATTAAAATGAAGAGGCATACCTTCCGTGAGCACTGTTTTTCAAAATCTTTTTGTTGATCTGGCTCCTGCGGAGCAAAAGAGGTGAACTGAAGAGACTTAAATGTATAATCAATATTGGACACAAGAATTAATGGTTTCACAGCTCATTGAGAAAGGGAATCTGACCCAATCTAAAAAGGGTTCCTCTTAATTAAAGAAGGTAGCAACTAGAGTTGCGGAAAAGAAATGGATTGATAAACTTAAATGTAACCACAAAGGGATTTTTTTTCCTGAGTTTTATGTTCAATGTGAACTCATAAGAATACCCACAACGACATGCTTAATCCCCTTATAGTTTCTGCATTATAAGTGACCAACTCACCTCCATGACCAACTCAATCTGATGTTAAGCAACAAACAACAACTCACATATAATTCACTAGGAAAAAAATGGTCGATAATCAAATAGAAATTCCCCAAGGAAACCTTGTTCAACAAGTGTTGGTCCCGGTGCAAACGAGTCTTACACGTGTATGGGGGGGAATACACGTGTTCAGTGTTTTTAAAACTTTTTCTTACTGAGGTCAGCTTGGGTCAGATAATCCTGAAGATTAGGTTCTGAGAAGCACAGATCGCTCTGAGTCAAAGTCTACTGAGACAGTGATCCTGAGCTGCTTTCAAAAACCTCAGATAATCCCAACTGAGTCCTGAGTGTCAGAGATCCTGAGTTGCTTGGATCAGATAACTAACTTACTGAACCCTCAGAAGAGTACGTTCAGTTTGATAACTATATGTTCTAGCTACTCAGTTGTGCGGAATGGTTGGCCCTTAGTTTATACTCGATTTAAGCTTTGCTGAAAACCTTCCCTTTATGAAATAGTGATTAGGCTGTGATTCACTTATGCAACTTCAGTGGATTGATTCCAATTGAATATCAGTGAAAAGTATGCTTTCAAAATCAAGTCAATGCAACAGATAAGCACAGATAAGGAAAACAATAAAGAACACAGCAATTATAATGGTTCAGAGACACAAACTCCTACGTCCACTCTCCCTGACTCTTCAAAGAAATTCACTATCAACTACTGAGCTTTCTGACTACCTCGTAGTTTACTTACTCAACTCGGCCCTGAGTTTTCTGACTACTCCACGTAGTTTACTTACTCAACCCGACCTTGAGCTTTCTGACTACCTCCGTAGTTTACTTACTCAATCACACACAAGCTTTCAGACTACCCCTGTAGCTTACTAACTTCTCCTCTAGAGTTTTCTGACTACTCCGCGTAGTTTACTAACTCTTTACAACACTTCTCACCAACAAACACACTCCAACTACCTTCACAAGGATTTGGGGTTTCTTGGTTGGTTTCCAACTAGGATGAGATATCCTTTACAATGAAGCACAATGCAAAGGGTTAGGATATCTCGACTAAGCTTTGGATAATTCTTATCAAGCTAGGCTTAGTATAGTGAGCTCTCTTCAATATTGAAGCACTTGGGAAATTCTAAGTTTTTCGAGTGCTTTTAACTTTTACAAGAATAAGCTTGAGCTCTTAAGTTGCGTATAAATTTCCCATAACCTTACAATGTAGAGGGTCACCAGTATTTATAGGCATACACCAAGGTCACTCTTGAAAACTATCCGTTGGAGAGACAGCTTCGTGAGTTCCCTCTTGTGGTGTGTGAAACGGCTATATTTAGGGTTTGAAACTCCCTAACACTTTCTAGGCAATAGCCTTTCATGTAGCCGGTCTTCACTTTTTGTAGTCTGGAACTTTTGTACATCTGACATCCTTTTTCAGAGACCTGTCACTGTCAGTGTCAGTATGGTACAGTGTTGTCTTCCTCTTTTTGACTTTTGTCTCCAGTTAAAAGGTAAACACCTTCAACGGCTCTTTTTTGGTTACAAACTCGAGTTTGATATAACCTTAACAACACTTCGACTTAGTTCCTTTTATGCGCATTTGAATGTTTTGGCAAATATCTATTTTCTAAGAATCGCGATCTTCTCGATGTGCATCCTTCAGATAGATATATTCAGTGCCTCGAAACATTCAGGTTCATACTGAGCATTCAGTACCTTACTGAGTCTTCAGTAATTACTTGTGCCTTCAGTATTCTTGATCTTTAGTTTCTCGATCTTGATCTTTGTGTCTTGAGTCTTACGAGTCTTGAGTCTTCTCGAGTCTTGAGGTCTTCTTCAATCTTTGTAGTTTATCTTGACCGATGTCTTGAGCCTTCTCATTTGAAGTCTTGATTTACTCGGTATCCTCCTAATCGAGTCTTCATAACTATCCCCGAACTATATCTGTTGACTATACATTCTGCAGATAACATCCTGAATATTCTAAAAATTGAATCCTGACTCAACTATCGAGATCATTCTGAACATGTCATACTTAGGGGTTTTGGGATCTAATCAAAATCATAAATCTTTATTAAAATTCATCTCCCAACAACAAGCCTATATACTAAATCAGTGAATATTGAAGTACAAACCCTACATGCTAAGATTCATGTATAGAAAATATGCAAGTATTCTCTATGTCCCAACGACATCTCCAATGGAAAATTATAGGCCCAAAACCAACATAAAACTGTAATTTTGCCCTACAAGTCATCAAATACTCATGTCATCGATTCATTTACTAAGATGAAATATTGCACACAGTAGAAAAGAAATCAGAAATCGCCCATCCGTCAAGTTGCACTAAATGAATTAAGAAACAAAAACATTAATTCAGCTCAATGAATTAAAATGGGGAAAAGAGAAAATTATAAATCAAAAAAGTGAAAACCTGGAGCCCTCTGATTTTATACACACACATACATATACTCCTGCAATTAGTCATGAATTTATAGATGAAGATAACATAAACAACTCATTATGTAAGTCTTGTAAAAGGGTCACTCTTTCATTCTGGATCAGGATTTGAGCAACTAAACACCAAACAAATTCACAAGACAGCAATACAAGGAGTTAACTGATTAACGGCCGACAGTTTCTCTAAAGCATCCTAGTCAAGTATAATTCATATCTGAAACATACCACACCAAATATCTAGTCAGTTGTTACATACTAGTCAAATATCATTCCAATTGCATCAGAATAAAATGTCAAGTTTTTAGTATGTGAACTCGTTCGGATTAAACAAATTTTGACAGCAATTTAAATTTAATTGGAAGTTGGAAAAAAAATCTAACTTTAATTCTTCACATCAGATTTAAAAGATAAATCTAGCATAACTTTTCTAGACATGTGGATGCATTTCCTTAAGGGTTAGTGAAAATTGAAAAGCAAACTCAAAATGCAAAGGTCCCTAACACTTTAAGTGCAAAACACGAGCAAACACTGAAACAAGCATTTTAAACATTATTTATATTATCTCATACAATAAGAACATGATAAAAATGGTAAGATCATATACTAAGCGCCAATAACAACATATTTAATCTCCTGATGGGAAAGTGAAAAACACGAGTACACACATAAAACAATGAAGTTCAAATAATTCATGTTTTCTATATTCTTATTGTTTATGATGTTGAAGTCAAGTAACGTTGAATTCTTATCCCTTTTAGTGTGTTCTTGGTCAATTTTGTTAAATAGCTCTCGGAGTCGGGGGTGATGGACTTTCCATATGGGTGGGGACTTTACAAGAAAAGCTAAAAAAAGTAGTCCATAAAAGGTAATGCAAATCAAGTGCACAAAGTGAGCACTTCATTAACATTTCTGTGAGCTTCACTTGCTTCACTACACACTAAAATTGTCCACACCTGATGGAGACAACTAGGGAATGTATTAACATTTTTTATGCTACAAAAACTTCTCATATTTCTACTGTTATTCTTGAAATTCTTATGTCTATATAAAATTCAAGCCTTACCAATATATACAACAATGAACAATTGTCTTACATTAATTATCAAAATCCCTGATATACTACCCTCTGTATTCATACCAATCACAATTGTAAGGGACGAGAGGTGTAGGGGAAATCACATAAAAACCAATTCTATATTAACAATTGTAAGGGACGAGAGGCGCAGGGGCAAAATAATAATTTAAAGGAAGAGAGGCATACTTATTGATGATTGCTCGATTTCTGCAAGGCACGAATCAAAAAATCAAGAACCAATTGACAGAAGAACCAGTTAGGCAAAAATTGGGATACAGAATTGTGAATCCGTTGCAATTGTGAATATGGAGTATCGAGGGAGGGAATGGAAGGGATTTTCAATCCGTCGCAATTTTCTGGTGAAGTCGTTGACCATTGATCAATTTCCTGGTATTTTTCTGGTGAACCGCTGGTGAATTCGCGGGGTGAAGAATTGTGACAAAATCACTGTTACCCTAATTTGCCAAGCTGGGATCGATGTGTTTTTATTAAGGTGGGATTTTGCTTTTAAAATACATTTATAAAAATAATTGAAGCCAAGGTGTCCCTTTGGTTTAGTGGTTTGATTGTCTTTATTCATGTTAGAGGTCCTGTGTTCAAACCTCAATGGATGCAACTTTTTTTTTTTTTTTATTTTGGGGTCTTGTGTTCGAAACCTATTGAATGCATTTATACAAATAACTATATACAAGTTGACATTTGGTCTAGTGATGTAGTTATTCTCTTTAGGTAAAAGTACTTTTATACAAATAGATAAATACAAGTTGACATTTGGTCTAGTGGTGTAGTTATTCTCTTTAGGTAAAAGGATATTGTGTCAAACCCTGATATTAATGACAAAAAATAATAAATAATAAATATAAAAATAAAATAAAAAGTTATCAAGCTTATTTGGTGGTTACTTGTCAAGTTTAATTGAAAAGTTTTGTGTTCGAACCTTAATAAATGAATTTTTTTAATAAATTTTATATTTGCATTTTTATGTAATAAAGTCTATATTGTATATGGAAAATTTTATTAATCGTCGCCATATATAAATATTGGTGACAAAATAATATATCACTAATTACTATGAACAATTAATGTGTTGGGATATTTTAGTTTTGATGAATTATGTCAAAACATTATCAACTTGTGTTTTTGAAGCTAATCTACAGATAACAAGTTGAGGGGGAACGAGAGAACAAGTTGAGGGGGAACTCACAAAATCGCAAAATATGATCGAGATCGATGATCGAGATTGATTTAGGCCGATTGAGATCAGATGAGTAAGATGAGTTCCGGAGTTAACTGATGAGTTGTGCAAAATCAGAAGAGAAGAAAAGATAAGCCGGCTGATCAGAAGACCAGATGACCAGATCAGAAGAGGAGATTGCAGATCAGAAGAGAAGGGTTCAGATCAAAAGAGGAGATTGCAGATCAGAAGAGGAGCAGATGAGATCGACGAGATCGACGCGGATCGAGATCAAATAAGCTAACCTCGATGTAATTAACTGATGCGTATAAACCGATATGGCCGACTGATAAAGTTATATTGATCCGATCAAAGAGCCGATCAGATCAAAGCGAGAAGAAATCGATACCGGTCACTCGATTTGATGTCCTCGTAAGACAAGTCAATCAAGACAAGTCACCAAGAAGTCATCCGTCATGTTCATCGAGAATCGTAACGCCATCGATGATCGGGCTTAGCCTCGAAAAGCAAAGGACTGAGGGTCGATTGTCCAAGTCAAGAGCTAAACTCGCTTAGCCCGAAAGTGTCAAGATACCCGATCGCATAAGGTCCGGCCAAGAGAAGTCTGGCAATCAAGAATCCTCAAGACTCGGAGAAACTCAAGACTCGAGAGAAACTCAAGACTCGGAAGATCCTCAAGAATATAGCCAATTAGATTCAAATTGACGTGGACAATGAGAGGAAGACAACAAGCCTGGAAAAGGCTGCAAAAGCTACAGAATAGTATGGATTTGAATGTGACTCCATCCAACGGTAACATTCAAATCCACACTATAAATACAAGTTCTTCCTTCATTATTAGTGGTGGAGAATGTGGAAAAAGATGTTATAGAGCCAAGAGCCATATACTCAAGCATTCCCACCATAGAACACAGAACAAGAAATACACGCATATATTCAAAAGTGTTATATCCTAGATCTAAGCACAAATGTAATATCCTAAGCTTAGAGAGATTTTCTCATCCTTAGCATTGAGGCTAAACAAATGTAAGGGAAAATCTCAACCTCTCAACCTAGTTGGAAACCAAACAAACCTTACCCAAATCAGTTTGATAGGATAAGTTTGTAGGTGAGTGTGAACTTGGTAAACATCTAGCAATCCCGAAAGGGAGGGTAGGCAATCCTGTGAGGGAGATAACCATTTGAGTGAGAACTCGGTAAACATCTATAGGCGATCCCGTGAGGGTGATAAGTCCCGTTTGAGTGAGAACTCGGTAAATATCTGTTGGGTGTTGGACTAACACGTTAAACTAAGTCCAGTTGGTTAATTTGGTGCCCCTTGTGATAGGGAAGAGTGGATGTAGGAGTTGAACTCCGAACCACTATAAATCATGTGTTCTTTACTGCTTTATGTTCTTACTTGCCATATGCATTCGATTATAAGCAAAACACACATCGTTCTTAAAAGCAAAAAAAATAGGAATCACTCTGCCCTCACCCCTGTTTTATATGCATTACATGGTATTTTTCGCACCCATGGGTTTTCAAATCGGGACCAACATAATGACAAAATATAAAACCGTCAAAAAAAAATTATGTAATATGACCAATATTGATCGTTACTAATTAAAATGAAGATCGTCACCGTACAATATTGTGACGAAATAAGCGCGTCATTCAAAAAAATAATTATTAATCGTCACTATATATAAATATTGGTGACGAAATAATATGCCACTAATTACTACAAATAATTTACGATGAAACATAAAATTGTCATGAAAATTTTATATTATATGACCAATATTGATCGTCACTAATTAAAATAAAGATCGTCACCGAATACTATTGTGACGAACTAAGTGCGTCATTAAAAATAATTATTAATCATCACAATATATCAATATTGGCGACGAAATAATATGTCACTAATTACTATGAAAAATTAGCGACGAAATATAAAATTGTCATGAAAATTTTATATTTTATGACCAATATTGATCATCATTAATTAAAATTAAGATCGTCATTGAATGTTATTGTGACAAATAAGTGTGTCATTAAAAAATTATTATTAATCGTCAATATATGTCAATATTGGTAACGAAAAAAATATGTCACTAAATACTATGAACAATTAGCGACGAAACATAAAATTGTCATGGAAATTTAATATTATATGACGACTATGATCGTCACTAATTATAATGACGATCGTCACCAAATAAAATTATGACGAATTAAGTGCGTCACCAATTCTTTTGAATAATTAGTGACAAAACATATAGTTGTCACAAATATACTATTTTTCATGACGTTGAATATCGTCACTAAATATTATGAATATCGTCACCAAAGTTTATTGTGATGAATTTCTTATTTTTGTCATGAAAATTTTGAATTAGTGACGAAAAAAAATATCAGTGGTGACAAAATAAAAATTTGTCACGAATTCTCACTTTTTAGTGACGAAAATTAAATTTGTCACCTTTAGGTAACATATTGTGACGAATTTTGTGTCGTCACAAAAAAATTCGTCACCGAATGTGGGATTTCCTGTAGTGGGCCATATTAGCGAAAATTCTTTACGAAGCGGTTTTCTCAAGTTCTATTATGTCTTTATCAATAATATCACAGACAAAATAAAATCTCACATCAATATGCTTAGTCCTATCATAAAAAATAGGATTTTTACATAATAGTTACAGATTGACTATCTGAATATGCCACAACATTTCGTTTAAGTATGTCAATCTCATTTAACAGACCTTTTAACCATATATGCTCTTTAACAGATTCATTTATTGCAACATATTCAGATTTCAGTAGTTGATTGAGCAACCACATTTCGTAACTGAGATTTTCAGCTTATACAAGAGCCACATAGAGTAAACAAGTAGGAAGTGGTAGATTTTTTATTGTTCCTATTATTTGCATAATTAGAATCAACATACCCCACCAAGTTAACATCTTGAGAAGATTGGGAAAATTTAAGACATGTGTTTTGAGAACCTTTTAAGAATCTGAGAAGCCATTTCAAGGCCTCCCAATGAGTCTTACCTGGATTTGCCATATACCTACTTAGGCAACTGATGGCATAAGCTATGTCGGGCCTTGTACTCACCATAAGATACATAACATAACCAATTGCATTAGAATAAGGCACTTTACTCATAGCAGCAATTTAAGAATTAGTTTTTTGGGACTGATCCTTACTTAACACAAAATGTGCAACAAGAGGAACATTCACATATGTAGCATTAATCATAAAAAACTTGTTCAGAATTTTATTCACATAATCACATTGAGAGGGAATTGCATTTTTTGTCCCACCAAACATGCACCTGTTTCGAAATTCTACAAATTTTGTAAATGTGGTCCCAAAGAAATTTTTTTCAGGCAAAAATGGTCCTACTGTCAAGACGGTCGTTAGAAATTTTTGACATTTTTGGTCCCTAAAAAATTTATCAAAAATTTAACACAGCTGGACCCAAACTTGTTCCGAATAAGTCCCAAAAATTGGTGGGAAAATTCGAAAAAAAAAGGGAAATGTTATGGAGGGAAAAATAAAGCAACCAACTCATTATATGAACCACATATCACCTATACCATTCATTACAACACAAAAAACTCAAAAATCAGACTGGAAATCACAAAGAAATGTCATCATCTTCTTCGATTCGATCCCGATAATACCTCGTATATCATTGTGGAAAAGTTGCACATACTAGTGTTTACTCTGTCACTCATCTTTAAGTGGCTAAACTAAGTAGTCATATTATGTACCAATTTTCCCTATATTATCAATGAAAGCAACTTTTCCTACATTAGACAATACATACAACATACAACATAAGCAGTATCATCAACGCATTATCATCAGCAACATTTCATATCCATACCCATTAGACGATCAAAGTAGCAGTATCATCTGATAAAATTCACAAAATATACAACCATATGCAGACATCTGACCTATTTCAAAAGCTAAAACCATAAAGCAACCCCACTGAATGAGTTTGTTCATAATTACAACTCTTCTGTGAGCAAAAAGACAGAAGCACAATTATAGAGGCATTCAATTGTATGGTTGCAAAAGATATCAACAAAAAGCATTCAGACCCCTACTTCCCATATCTACTTCTCACTGCTTTCCATATCTACTTCTTCTTCTTCTTAGTTTTAAAATAAGCAGTACCAGTAAGGCTAGACATAGACACAAACTTCTTACCTCCTCTTGTGGTCACCCTCATGCCATCTACTGTATTGCTTGAAGTTGCACCACCACTACCAAGTTGGTTCACTGGAGCACCAACAAATGAGTATGGATTGAATGACATTGTGTTGGTGCCCTGATATTAACACCAGGTGCTCTTGTTCATGGTCCACCTCCAATGTAGTTGACTGCATTGAATGGCTCAGATGGTCCAACAGGTGCAATGGGAACCTCATCCTGTGATAATAAACAGTACATTACTATACGAAATATAAAAAAAATACACTACGATACAAAAATTAAGATAATAATAAACATACAGTGGCCTCCTTGGAAGCTCTTCTCTTCTTTAATTGAACAAGATAGGATTTTCTTCCTGCCCTAGTTGTTGGCATACAGCTTGCACTTGTTTGATTGCCACTACCACTGGCACCACCCTCAATTGCACTCTCATTTCCAGCTTACACATTATATTTAATATATAAATAGTAACTGATGAAATCATTAAGACATAAATACTAATTAAATAAAACTTACATGTACATTGTCTTCTTGTGTCATTGGGAGGACCTCGTCTACATCCTGTGTCAACACATCAGGCACCACACTTTCAGCAGCTGCATTTATCTCATCCTCCATGAACTTGTCTGCAAGTTTCCTCCATTGGCAACCCTTCTTGTTATGTCCAGTTTCATTACAGAACTTGCAAGTCACTTTGTAAACTTGTTTAGGCATCACTTGAACACCCCTCTTCTTTCCTTTCTCCTTCTCACCAATGGATGGCCTTCTTTTACTTGAAGGCCTTCCAAACTTTCTCCTGCCAAAATTGGATGGAAAAGGTGGTATGTAACCTGTCTTAGCACACAGCTCATCTCCATTCAATGGGACAACCCAATGCTTTTACACATCATCTCCATTGCAACTCTACACAAAATCCTCTATGTTCAATCCTTCTTCACATATAGCACTTACAGCATGTTTACATGGAATTCCAGATAACTCTCAGTTCCTACAATCACAAGTATGCCCCTTCAGATCAACATCATACTTGGTTCCTTCATTGCTTGAAACTTTATATCTTGTAGAATCAGATTTCACTGGGTTAGAGTTAGCAGACTCTTCCCTGATCTTGTTCAACATTTTTTGTATCTTCCCACAAACTTTCGTCCCTTCCCAAAGCCTTTCACACTTATCCCTCTTTGTCTGCAGCCTTGTCATTATCCACTCTAACAATGTCAAGATTGGTCTAGATCTTGCATCTAGTATGCAAGAGTTGAACTGCTCACACATGTTGTTGGCCAGGGTATCACACTTTGAAAAAGTATCAAAATATTACTGAAGAAGGGATATAGGTATAAATCTGCTTTTATAACTCATTGTGGATTATTTGAGTTTAAAGTGGTGTCATTTGGGCTTACTAATGCACCAGCAACTTTTCAAAACATAATGAATGAGGTTTTTGCTGAGTTGATTAGGAAGTTTGTCCTAGTTTTCTTTAATGACATACTCATTTATAGTCCTGATATGGAGAGTCATATCAAGCACTTAGCTACAGTACTGAGGGTGTTAGAGAAACATCAATTGTATGGTAAAATGAGTAAATGTGCTTTTGGGGTGAGTCAAGTTGAATATTTGGGGCATATTATGTCTAGAGAATGGGTCAAAACTAATCCTGAGAAGGTTAGAAGCATGATAGAATGGCCATATCCTAAGAACTTGAAGGCACTCAGAGGGTTCTTGGGGTTAACTGGTTATTATAGAAGGTTCATAAGGAACTGTGGAATAGTGGCAAAACCATTGACCCAGTTGCTTAAGAAAGATAGTTTTCTTTGGGATCCTGAAGCAGACAATGCCTTTGAGAGTCTTAGAAGATGATGATAGAAGCACCAGTTCTAGCTATGCCTGATTTTTCACAGCCATTCATACTAGAAACTGATGCTTGTGCTAGTGGTATTGGTGTTGTGCTCAAGCAGAAGGGACAAACAATTGCATTCTTCAGTCAAAGCCTATGTCCAAGAAATCAAGCACTATCTACTTATGAAAAGGAATTGCTAGCATTGATGACTGTAGTATCTAAGTGGAGTCACTATCTCAATGGTAGCCAATTTATTATTAGGACAGATCATGCAAGCTTGAAGTATTTGAAGGAACAAAGGTTGAGCAACATCTTACAGCAGAAATGGTTAATTAAGTTGATGGGGCACAATTACACAATTGAGTATAAGAAAGGGAAAGAGAACAAGGCTGCAGATGCTTTATCAAGGCAGTATGAACAGCAGATGGATGATGGGGAACTAGCTGCCAATACTACTAATATCAGGCCTCAATGAGCTGAAGAAGTGTTATCTAGCTACAAAGATGACCCACAAACACAACAGATGCTTACTCAAGCATTGTTGAACCCAGAAGAGAATGTGAAACTATCTATACAGGATGGCCTTTTGAGATACAAGGGAAGAATTTGGGTGGGAAAATCAAATGATATTAAACTCAAGGTAATGGAAGCTATACATGACTCTTCTTTTGGTGGCCACTCTTGTATACAAGCCTGTTATCAGAGAGCTAAAGGCATATTTTACTGGGTGGCATGAAGAAAGATTTCCATGAGTTCATTAATGCTTGTGATATCTGCAAGAAGTGCAAGACAGAAAGTGTAGCATATCATGGGTTGTTATAACCATTGGAAGTGCCTGACAAGCCATGGAGTCAAGTAAACATGGATTTCATAGAAGCATTGCCAAATCCTGAAGGGAAGAGTGTTATATAGGTCATAGTGGATAGGATGACTAAGTATTGTAATTTTATTCCACTAAAACATCCATATACAGCTGAAAGCTTAGCAGAAATCTATCTAAATCAGGCTTATAAACTACATAGATTTCCTAAAATTATCATCAGTGATAGAAATGTGGTATTTCAAAGTTTGTTTTGGAAGACTCTGTTCAAATTGGCAGGGGTACAACTCCATATGAGCACTGCTCATCACCCACAAACGGATGGCCAAAGTGAGAGAGTCAATAATGTTGGGGTTATACGTGAAAGTATGCTTTTACTTTGTATAACCTATGTATTAAACACTTATTTACTGAAATAAATTAATTATCACTGTTGCTTTAAATATGATTGAATTTTATATATATTTATTGCAAACCATTCATAAAATAGCACGTGTTACACTGTAGTTAACGTGGTGATACTAGATCACAAAAGATCATGTTAGCAGTCCCTTGTAAACAAGTGTATGTTTCACAACTTAGATAGATCGAAACAATCTATTGGTAGAAGTTGATGTGTAAAGAACAGATTGGCTTGTCTTGACCGAGAGATTACATTAGTGCATTTGATGCGCTGAAGCAGACCTACAGAGAGGATAAACTCATTCGCACTGACTTATGGGATGAAGAGTTAGACCTCAGTGGTTGTTGATTTCTTAATCTCTTTCACTTAATAAGAACTGTGTGTGATTAGTAATTATTGCTTTGACTTATAAATGGGAAGAGAATCATTGTGACTTCGATACCCTATATCTTGGGCAATAATATTAATTACATGACAGTTGCTTAATTAATACAGAGAATCGTGTGCTTGGAGAGTCTTGCATGATTAGTCCCCTTGGTGGGCTCAGAACCTTTATCATACCAAATCATGCAAGTGGAATTAATTTTCTGGTATGGATAATAATGTTGAGTTGTCCTTACTCCAAGAATAAAGATATTAATTAATATAAAGTTTTTCAGTGGCTTAATTAATTAATGACAAAATAATCTTAAACACAGGAAATAATAATCGGGAGTCATATTACCGTAATATGGGTTAAGATGGATAGTGCAATATTAATTATATAGTGGAATTAATTAATATTAATGGGCTGAATAATATTCTGGTTCAATATTGGAATTCAGAATCTCATTGGAAGGTCCATCTTAATTCTCCTAAAGGCCCCTCAAGTAGCCCAATTAAAGTCCATTAAATAAAAGGTGCTTAAAATAAATTAAATTCTTTGTTGCATATTTTTCCTTAAATTTTGAAATTGTTAAAGAAAAAGGAGGAGAAGAATTTTCTTGAAAAGATTTTATAGAAATGAGATAAGTATTCTTGGAATACAAGATTATCCCATAAATTCAAGAAATCTCCCACTTGGTTTCTTTAATTGTAAATTTTGAAAAATAGAGAAATAAAAGGGAAGAAAGATTTTCTTGATTTTCTTGGAAAGATTTTATGGAAAAAGATATGTATTCTTGGAATACAAGAATATCTTATAAATTCAAGAAAGATCCAATTTTGCAAATCTCCCTATTTATTTTCGAAAATTAAGCTAATAAAGGGTGTGAGATTTTTGTGAAAAAATACACATGGAAAGAAGAATATATGAGATATATTCAAGATTTCTTGGAGATCAAGAAAAGATCTTTCCTAACCCTAATTTGGCTCCAAATTTTCGTTCCCCCCTCTCTATTATAAATAGGGGATGAATTTTTCATCCCCAACACAATTCCATTTGCTGGAAATATTAAAAATCCACAAAGGTGGTGCAACAAATTATTTAATTTTCCTTGTTTATAATTGTTCATTGGAGAACCTTCCACCAAGGTTGTTGAGCAAGGACTTGGGAATACTTGAGAAGGACTTTTGGTTGGTTGCCAGACACCAAATCCTGTCTGTCTCAGACCGTCTCTCCAACGGGTACGTTTACGTAAACTCCTAGAAATTATGCATGCTAGGATCTTTTACGTGAATTATTGTTTGCATGTTGTTGGTGGATTGATTATTATTTGAATTCACGTAGGTAAATTCATGTTAGTAATAATCGTTAATTTAACTTTGTGTTTATGAGGTCATCCCGATAGATCCTGCCATATAGTATCTCAACAAATAAGTGTTCAGAAACTTATTCGAGGTGTATGACCCGTGTCAAACCTAATAAATGGGTGAAATGGTTAGCTCTTGTTGAATGGTGGTACAATACCAATTACCACCAATCGATACAGATGACCCCATTCGAAGTTGTATACATCTATAAGCCAACTCAACTGGGCTTAGGGCCTTATTTGAAGGGAAGTTCCACCGAGGTCGGGGAAGTGCTAGCAGATAGACAAAGAATGCTATAGTTCCTAAAGGAAAATCTACAGGCGGACATCAATCATATGAAGTACGACGTTGATAAAAATAGATCGGAAAGGTAATTTAAGGTCGGAGATTGGGTCTATGTGAGAATGCAGTCATTTCGAAATGCACATGATCAGTTAAGGAAGCAGACTAAATTGTCAATCAAATACTTTGGGCCTTATCAGATTTTGGAGAAATTTGGAGCAGCTGCATACAAATTAAATTTACCAGATGGCTGTCGTCTACATCCGATGTTTCATGTGTCATAGTGAGAGAATTCCGTCTCATCTAAAAGCTCGAGCTTGTAGAGAGGGTCAGGAATAATCTATTTATTTAATTTCCCTCAACACTCCCCCTCACTCGTGGGCCGAATCATTGTCTCTGCTCTCTGGAGAGGAGGCCCAACAGAGTAAACAATTTAAATGGGTGGAGTGCTTCCACGGGAATTGAACCCACAACCTGGGCTCTGATACCATGAGAGAATTTCGTCACATCTAAAAACTCGAGCTTGTAGAGAGGGTCAGGAATAATCTATTTATTTAATTTCCCTCAACACATAGCTTAAACAGAAAATCAAAAATAAATATACACCTCAACAGAAGCTACCAGATATCAATGAAGAAGGGGAAAGCCATCATCGAACCTGTCGCTATCTTGGACCGACGAGTGGTGAAGAAGAGGAACTGGAATGCAACAATGGCTTATCCACTAGATCAACGGATTGCCGAAAACGGCTACTTGGGAGGAGGAGGCCGTTATCAAACTCAAATATCCAGAGTCGTTGACTTGAGGACAAGTCAAATTTTGGGGGAGGCATTGTCGCGTTTCTGTTAAACGCGACTCTTTTATTTTTCTATGTTGCTTGATCACTCTAATTATTCAACTCAGCCCAACAAGATAATGGCCCATATCCTAATTCAGCCCAGATGTTATTATAATTGATGGGCCAATTAACTAAGGTTGACGTCGAATTATCTCAACCGTTAACTCACCATTCAATCCAACGGTAGAAGCGTGCATGTACGTTGTCTGACTGCGGTGCGGACGTCGCTCATGCTAACGGTATTTACAGGAGAAATCGCAGGGAATCAAGTGTGTTGTTGTGTACTTGTGTGAAGTAATTCTCATTGTTTTTGTATCGTTATTTTCTCTGTCGTCATCTCCATATCTGATCCTTCTGTTTATGCAGATATGGTGATCATATAAATCTGTGGATTGAGTGTTAGATTCACCTGAGAAGAGAGAATTTAATGAGTTATCATTTACATCAGTTTTATTCCATTTCCGATTCAGAAACTTATAAATATTCATTCGATGCAGGCTGCTTCCATGTTGTCGATTAATCGGGCCAACCATCCATCCATGCTCTGTTTTGGTTAATTGGAGTGATTCTTGGTGTTAATTGTTTGTGTTGTGTCATAAGCTTCCCCGTAAATTTATGATAGATTTTTCTGAGTTTTGCAACGTTATTGTTGGATATTGTGGTGTTGGAACTCTTTTTGGTGTTGAATCATTATATAAGAACTAGGGACTTTACATATATCAGCATTACTTGCAAAACACGGTGATCACGCAAAAAGTTTCAGAAGTCTATTCACCCCTCCCCTCTAGATTTCTATTTCTCTTAACCCGTTCGGGACCTACAACATCTAAAAGTATTACACATCGTGTCATTACTATTTTCATACTTAAATTAACTTTATTCCCTTTTATTTACACATGTCATTATTTTATCATTTAAGGGAAAATTGATTTTTTTGTCTTGTAACTTTGACTCATTTTGATTTTGGTCCTACTAACTTACAATTTTTGATTTTGATCCTATAATTTTACAAAATTCGACTTTTTCGTCCTATCACCGGCTATTGCAGGTGACATGACTAAAAAGTCGAATTTTTCTAAGTTACAGAACAAAAATCAAAATCTATAAATTATGATTTTGGTCCTGTAACTAAAGATGTTAATTCGCTATCAACCTAAGCGGACAAGACTAAAAAGTTTTCAAAAGCTATTATAATGCGATCAAAAAAAATTAAGTTCCAGACAAAAAATATAGTTTCCCATCATTTAAAATCACCAAAAAGAAACTTTATAATCTTCTTCGTCCCCAAAGATTTTACCCATTTTTTTCAAAAAAAAGCTGGCTCAAACTTGTCTACCCCTTTCCGTAAAAGACAATAAAGTAACTATATCATTTTCAACTATTTTCTCTCAACATCTCAAAATTACATCTCATTATATTTTTTATATAAAAAATTTTTTTTTTTTTAAAGTAAAAAAAAAAGATTACTAATTTTTTACTAATTAATAACTTTTAAGTTTTTGTGCCAAAAAAAAAGGTAATAATTTTGGGATGAAAAAAATAATTATCAATTTTCATATTAAACAAATTAAATATTTCAAACTATTTTGATTTAGAGGGAGCAATATTCTAATTTAAAGCTTGATTTCAGTTTATAGCTATTCAAATTTTTTACCGAACATAGACCATACCGAATTTTGCTGAATATTATCCACCAAAATCATATAATTGAATAAATAAAGAGAAAATAATTAATCCAAATATAAAATAAATAATATAATATTTTTAGGATCATAGTACTTTTATATAAATACGAAAATAGTTTCACATTGATTTATAATTGCATAAAATGTGGGCATAATGTGGGCACAAAACAACCATCATTGAATTATAAATTTAATTGCATCAGCTGCAGAGTTGATATTCATTTATGTAAAAACTGTGATGATAGAATTTTATATTAAGGAAATAACTAAAGGTTTTCAGATTTGAACTATTGATTTAGATACAATTTGAATACTTAATTTTCTTGTAAAACATGAAATTCGGGAACAAATAATTTTAATATTTTAAACATTTGTTATCCCTCCCGTAGAGCAAATGCTAACTGCATTATAAGTTGACATGTCTCTTAGAGCACAATTTGGGTGCCTAATCTTATCTTATATTATAATAGGGGAGGTGCACCTCCTCAAAAGCCGACAATGTAATGTTGTTTTAAAATTTGAAATAATCCCTTTTTTTTTATTAATTGTTTAATTAATTATTAAATTAATCAAAGGAGGGCAAATGGAGTAACTGACGCCTCTTCAATGTTTCTTTCTTTCTTTTCATCCACCTCTTCATCTGCTCGATTGCCCATTCTCCTTGGAATTCTAGGGTACTCTCTAATTTCTACTTCATTTTTTAGTTCCCATTGCTTTTTCTTCTTCTTTTCTCTGTTCTGTTTAGGCTAATATTGTAGTTGTTCTTAATCCAGATCAGTTTTTGATGTAAGTAAAGGGAAAAGTCACTATGGTGCTGGCGGCTAAAACCATTTTTCGGGAAGGTTTGCTCATAGTTTCCTATATCTGCAATTTATATGTTTTTGGAATTTATGTATCAATGATTGCTTATGTATCTTTGTTAAGCGCGCATTTCAGTAAATTTGTAGGGAGGTTATACGTGATGGTGTTGATGATGAACATTCTAACTATTTGATGCTTCTGTTTGCTGTGAGTATTTGTAAATTTTATGCCCTAAGATAACACCAAATTATTTCTTTCATCCACCTCTTCATCTGATTTTAATTGACTTTCTTCTCTTCTGCTCAACACCCACAGCAGATCACTGTGGAAAAAAAGGTAATCTTTGCTGGCATTTCTCTCCCTTGAGAAAATGCAATTCTGAATTTTCAAATTATGTCGTTTTCAAATGTAATTTTTTGTCGAATTCACAAATAAGATAATTTTAATTACTGTGAAAATTGATGAGATCATTTAGCAGCTTAGGCATTGGTTTTAGTTTTATATTTGGTTTTATCTTGATGGGATTGCAGAGTTGTACTATCTACTATGGTGGAAGCAGGAGCAAGTGGATCTCTGTGAGGGAACATCCAAAGGTTTTCCAGAAAAGAATGGGTTGCTTGATTCAAGTAAGCAACATCCATATGGTTTCTTATGTGCCTTGAATTGATTGATTCTAGGTAATAAAACAATTAAACATGCAACTTCTTCAATTTTTATATTCTATTACCGTCTTCCTCTATTTTCAAAATAATTTTCTTCACATCTCCAAGTTATCTTTATTATTAAATGCATGCTACACATTTCTTATGCATAATGTCTAGCTAATTCAATGCATGCTACACATTTCAGAGGGATTTCAGGTTTATCCTCTTTGAGTTTGTGTTGTTAACTTTAATTATCTTTGAGTTTTGTCTACACATTTATCTTTATTAAATGCATGCTACACATTTCAGAGGGATTTCAGGTTTGTCCTCTTTGAGTTTGTGTTGATAACTTTAATTATCTTTGAGATTTGGCCTCTTTGAGTTTGTGTTGTTACCATTGAATTAGTGAACTTTAATGATTTTCTTTGAAATTATGACTTGCAGATTGCAGTCCGATCCTATTGACATAACGATAATGAAAGATTTATATTTGCGGCTTATTCATATTATGCAGCATCATTTTCAATGGTATCTTCTTTTCTCAATATTAATCTCTTTCTGCTCTTCTATTTCCAAATACATGTTTTTTTACCTTTTCATTGTTTTAAGTTTTCAGAGGGATTTCAGGTTTGTCCTCTTTGAGTTTGTGTTGTTAATCAATTAGTAATTTCCGAATTTATCTGGCATGTGCTTTGACCTTGGTTAATATAATGTAGATAATAGGTTTTTTTATCTTCACCTTGGCATATTTGTACATAAAGTAGCTGCAAATTGTTTTGATGATTAATTCAAAGTTGCACATTTATGTTTCTTACCATATGCTGCATTGTGTCAAATTTAGGCAAACCTCCTGCCGCCATGTGTTACATTGTAAAATCTGATGTGTACATTAACAATCTGACGTGTAATTTGAAGGCCTGATGTAATGTTAAAAAAAAAATCCCGCACGAACGAATCTTCCATTTCATCTCCGACTATAGTCTCCTGCGTTTCTCCTCTCAGTTCTCACGGTATCTCTATCTTTCGCCTATCTCTGATTTCTGAATCCATTTTATTTTCAGATTCTCAAATTGTTTCCAGATGTGTGAGTCGCCGCCATCTGATCTGTGGTCGTCGATCGTCAGTTTCTAAGCGCCGTCCCTGAGCGTACCAGATCGTGAGTTGTTTTTTGATCATATGCAAACCAGTTTCTGTGTGAACGTGTTTCTTGACGAGACGTCGTAGCTACAATGTGCTTTAATCGTGATTTGCACATCTCTGGAGCATTGTTGCTTTGGGATTGCTCATAATCTGGTAAATCGGCACCTAAGGGAATAGGGGTAAGTGAAGGTAAGTATTTGTTTTTCCTTTTCCTAAATTCCTCTACAAAAAATTTTTCCACTAATGTTATATTGTCCAACTCACGCCTCTTTTCTGGCTCACCCTTGATGATGCTCTTCCTCACAGGTTCTATTTTCAGTCACTATTACACTTATCCTTTTTCTTGAGATAGATACTTTATGCTGCATTTCACTAATTAGGCCACATTTATATTGATTAATATTTTGGCCTTATTTCCTTTTGAGTATTGTGTTTAATTCATGGTTTCCTTCTTGGTGGTGAGAGTGCAAGTTTATAATGTCTTTTAGTCATGGCTGGTATTTCGCCTTTGTACAATTTGTGCTTATATTATATATAAAGCTCTTGTAAACATGCAAATTCCGTCTTTAGCACGTTGCAAGTGACAGATACAATGATCTTATTGGTGTTGGCATTTTGTCCATTCAAATATGTAATTAGAATAATAAGTTTATGGATAATTAGAGTGTTAATTAGAGTGTTAATGTCTCATTTTTATGCATGCTTGAGGAGAATAATAAGTTTCTACAGGAACTACTTATTTCATATTACAAATATTTAAATAGATGTCTAATAACATAACTTTTTAATCTTTGGCAGTTTATGGATATTTAATTGTACAATGTGTGTGTTCTATACAACAAGGGCTTGGGTAATTCTTTTCCCCATTTTTCTAGCACAAATGTGGCTACATACGGAGTGAGAGAAGTTCAAGGCAATGGAAGTCTTAAACCTCTGAGTTTCTCGAGTTTGATCCTTGCATTGTGAGCCCTATGTAATGATATCTTTGATTGTTTTCTTTGAGCATCCAAGAATAGAACTGAAACATTATAGTGAATCTTTTTAAATGTTATATGTATAGGTTGCACATTAGGTCATTGGTGGAGAATATTCTTGGGAAAGAATTTTGCAAACAAGAAAAAAATATATCTTATAAACTCTTTTCACATGTTATGTTATTTATTAATACAATTTCTTGCCTTTTGTTTTTCAATTTTGTCAATTATATTTTTATGTGGGCTAGGTAGTATATATTTATATAAGAACTATTAGTTCTCAAATGGATAATTACATTTATCAGCTAATCCAGTTCTCAAATGGATAGTTGCACTTATTAGCTAATCCATAATTTAAGAATCGGCTGATGCATGTAAGTTCTATATTTGAGTTTCAATATGTAAGTTCTATATATAAGAATCTGCTTACATATATTGCACGTTTTCCATCAAATGTTGTATTGCTGCTTCTTAACAAAAAACGTATCATCTGCACGTGCGACTAAAGGGAAGGAGGAAAAAAACCTCCGTGAAAGAGAACAAGGTACGTATTTTCTATATCGGACAAAAAAATTGCACTGTAATTGCACAGCTTTTGTTGAATAACACATTACTTTTCAAGCTTGCTATCGCTATCATAGTTTTGGAGAGATTACTGATCCTTTGTCTGCATAGTTTGTTTATGTTAAATGAACGCGATTACCAAAATTTTAATTAATGTTTTCGTTGTTAGTTGACTGTAATAGAACCAGTGTTAGTCATATTAAGATTCATAGAAACTTTTGGGCGTTAGTTGCAAAATTGGGCCTGTATCTATTTGGTGTGTTGAGTTTCACAAATTGGAAAAAGTGACCAGCTAGCACGTTCTGAACTTTTTTAGACAAGGGAGTATGATGTGGCTTTAGTTATCAGCTATATTGTCGGTTGAAACATCTACCTTATATGAATCCAGACATATCCATAGTGATTTACTTTCTTTATTAGGTATCAAATGAATATATGAAGAGGTAGCGTGCTACTTTCAATTTGCTAAAGTACAGAGCCAGGTGACATCTTAATTATGTGAAGGGTATGTTGGGCATTCGATACGTGTCAGCAGGTTTCTCTCTCTCTCTCTCTCTCTTTCTATATAGTTGTCTTTTCTTTGATATTTCAGCTTATTAATTAAGCTTCTATTTTCTATAAAAGAATTCTGTGATTTAGTTTTTGAGGGAAATTCGATTTTATGTTTTGCAGTGGATATGTATTTCATTGATTCTTACGGGGTTTCAATTTCTAATTAAAAGATGAAATGAAGTCTGGTGCTCTGTTTAAATTCTTTAGAGAAATCATTTTTAGCTCCTCCTATATCTACAGTACTGGAGAAATAATGAATGGTATTGACGAGATCCAAACTTTGTAGATCCCTTAAATCATCAGGCTAACAGTTTTTGCAGGTTCACAATGGCACAAGATTTGATCCAAATTATCCTGAAGACATACACTGAGTTTATTCTAAGGTAATCAAATTAGTACATATTTGATAAGTAAATTTGAAAAAAAATGTTTAGTTTTTTTGTTTGCTCATTTTCACCAGTCCTTTAATTCATTTAATCTGTATCTCAAAAGCTGACAAGAGGGCAGAACTTTTTGGAATTAAAGGGGTTATATATTAATATTTGTCTTAGGTTGAGCATGTAATTGTCGCTCATTATATTTCAGCTGCATTTATGGTGATGACTAATATTTAGGGGGTGCTGATGCGGCTATTAGTTAATTTGTTTGGCTATCTACTAATTTCAATGCAAATTTAACATTGATTGTATTAGATTATACAAACTGAGGTGAAGAACAGAGAATACATTAAAAGGTAGATTATATTATAAATGCCCATACCACCTACCATGTTTTAGAATAATATTTGACTTATGTTATTGGGGTAGCAAGAGGTATGTTTGGTCTCAATCTTTTGTCTAATATTGGAAGAGTATATGTGTTTATGTTATCAAAAACGAGACAATTAATATCTAAATATGTTTGAACAAATAAATGTACCTGAAGCTATCATTTATGTGATTGCTTTCTAATGTTGATGATTTTAAATTGCTTCTCTCCCAAAATCCTTGCAGCTTTACCGAGACCTCATAGATGAATACCTCAGAAGAGAGGAGAGGACAAAGTAGGTGTATACAGTAATACATATGGAAAGATTTGGTCAACATGATAAAGGCAAGGGATGAAGAATTGAAGTTGGATCTACAATCCCTCCCACATTAAAAATTGAGGATCACTGGCGATTTTTAGACGACTATTATAGCGTTTACGATTTTAAACATGCTTTTCCATAATGTAATATTGATTGTTGCTAAATTGATACTAATTTAGTGTGCATATTTTGGGGGTTTTTTTTTCAGAAGAAGATTGAAATTGTTGATTGACCAACTTCAAAGTGTTAATTGGCTTTTAATTATTAGTTAATTTGTTTTTGCTGGTATGTTTCATGTTAAACCAGGTTTTCTGTAATACCCATTAGATGTTATGAAACAGGTTTATGTTAAACAAAAAATTTGATGGTAAATTCTGTTTTCTGTCCTAAATCTGCTACGTTTTACCTTTTCTTTGTTCTATTTGGTAGGAAGTTGATGCTCTCTCAATCTGGCATACAATTTGAGTCAGTTTTTATGTCTGCTGTATAGAATATTAGTTCATTTGCTTGCTACATTTAATAGGTATAATTACTAATAATCTAATTGTTATATTCACTTATAATTTTATAAACTATAAAAAAAACAAAATTATAACAGGGCCACGGTAAAGAACTAGTTCTATAAAAATCACAAACTTCATACTATAAAATTAATATTACACTTTAAATTGATATCATTACTCTTATAAACTAATATAATTCAAGATTCAAACTATACTCGAGTTAATAATAAGAGTGGGTCTTATGTGCATTCAGGTGCATCGTGTACTCATAGCGCATTTCGTAACCATGCAACTTGTCATATTAAAAAATACAACTTGTTTATATTGAATCGTGCAACTATTTTTCATATTAATACTTACAAATTCAGTGCAAACAAGTTGTACATTTTAATATAATAAGTTATATTGTTCTAATATGCACTATTAGTATACTATGCATACAACGCTAACCGTGATAATTAAGGGTTGAAATTGTACCTTATCCCAATAAAAGTTCGGAGAGAGCCAAGCTGCCAACAACTCTTTAGCCCGACCATCAAGTACAAGTACAACACCAGCCTTCTTCAAACAAATAAAACAGCAGCAATAACGTTTGGTAAATTGTTTAATCGTTAAATAGCTATCTCCAAAATTAACTAAAATGAGTTGGTATCCTTGAAATTAATTTTTTTTACAGACATACTCTTTAATAATATAAGTTACACTCTTTAGTAATATAAGTCACATCATTTAGTAATATAAGTCACACTCTTCAGTTATCACTACGATACTCTATGTTATAATATAAATCACACATTTCACTTTTATAAATAATATTTTTTATAGTAAAAAGTCACACGATCAACAATGACAGGTTTAATTTATTTTCATAATTAAATTATTATATCTGAGTTTTATCTTTAAAAATAAAAGTTCATGTATTCTCCTTAAAAAATGAAAATTGAGATATCATTTGAATCCATAATAAGATTTAAACTTATTTTATTTAATTCTAAAAGATTAGGAGTTGGTATGCTGTGAAACTTATTCACCGTTAAATTGGTTTTTTTTTTTACAGACATACACTTTAGTTATATAAGTCACACCCTTTAGTAATATAAGTCACACACTTCAGTTATCACTACAACACTATTTGTTACAATATAAGTCACACCCTTCACTTTTATGAGTAATACTCTTTATAGTAAAAAAAGTCACACTTTACAGTAAAAAATCACACACTTTAGTAATATAAGTCACACTCCTTAACCAGTTTCACCGTAAAACTTGTTCACACTATACTTTGTCAAAGATTAGAGTGAAATTACGAAGGAATAGATATATTCATTCACCTACAAATAAGTAGATTTCCCCGAGCTCAAGTGACCTCTTTTTTTCAAATACTATTATTATGTATAAACATTTAAAAAGTGACAGTACACATATATAACTGAAGTAATATATGTATGCATAATAGTGATTCGGAAAAAGATAAATAGTTCACCTGAACTCATTCATAGAACTATTTATCTTCACCTATCATATCTTTTTTATATATATAAATAAATATTTATTAAAAAATTCATTATATTATAGTAAAATTTAAGGGTGAGCATTCGATCATTTGGTTACCGTACCGAATTAAATAAGAAAAACTTAATTAATCAAAATTTTCACCATTACAAATCGAACCGAACTCAAATAAAATCAATACTAACCGAAATTGAATTTTTTTTATTTGATTTCGGAATAAAACCAAAATGTGTTGGTCATATATTGTGTCTTGTTTTAAAGTATAAACCATATATAATCCAGTGACAAGTCCATAACAATGTATAAATTCTAAAATTAGAAAAACATGTCTAGATATATAAACTTAGCTAAAAGATATAAACTTAGCTAAAAGAGCTCTTGGGTGGCCCCTAGGCTCAATTACTCATGCATATATTCCCCCTATTTGAGTTCTTGAAACAGGATTGACGCAAAATAATTTACAATTTCCATTCTAAATAGATTACGTCATAGAACATGTGAAATTTGAGAAACATTAGGATCGTTCAAAGGTATCTTCAAAAAATAGTTAAATAAAATAGGATTTATATATATATATAAATCCTATTTTATATATATATATATATATTTGTTGTTACTATTTGGTTCGATTTTATATTTTTTGGTATTTTTACCTTAAAAATCGAAACCGAATTTCAAAAATTTTAAATTTCAAAAATTTTAAATTTTAAAATTAAAAATGAATCAAATACCAAATTAACCGAACCGAATTTATATTTTTGTTCGACTCAATTTTTCGGTAATTACCGAATAGGGCTTACCAGTCACCCCTAGTAGAGAGAGCTAATATAATGTGCTAAAGGCATGTTTTCTAGACATAATGTAAGATATGGTATATGAACTAAACCATTTAAACTTACTTTTATCTCATAGGTTGTACTGACTATAAGTCTGATGAATCCCAAAAAAAAGAAAATATATATATAAGTTTGATGAAAGTATAGCCCCGAGTTTTCATTGGACAAACATCCCCAATAGTATACAGAACAGTAGGGTTCAATTGATTTCAATAACCAATCTTATTTATTAAAATTGAATAAAAAAATAGGAATTCAGAATTGTTTCCAATATAAAAATCATTTGGATTAAATTCACTGCGTTGCTTTGCTATGTGACATTTGTTTTTGCAATGTTAGCCACAAGAAAGCAAAGGATCTAAATCCTCATGACTTGCGTACAATTAGTTCCGACTCAGAAATGAAATCATAATAACTTGAAATAAAAATCCTTTGAAATTTACACAATAAAAGGCCTTACAGCGTTGTTTGATTTGGGATTACAAAACCAATTCAAAATCTAAATCCTACACAACTTAATCTCAAAACCAAACACACCCCATTATTACTTATCAAAATTTTGAAATACACTAGAATTTGAAATCCAATTTCAAAATCCACTGAACCACAAATCAAACATACCCTGCATTCCTCGATTTCAAATTGAAACATAATCAAGAAACATGCTGGCATTTTCTGTTAGAATACATCATTCTAGATGAATAACATTTAAGAGGTGTATAATTAAACATGATATATGCTCTTTTAATTTTCACAAATTCTCGAAAAACTTGTTCATAGTATAAAACTCATACCGTTATACTTACAAAGTAATGCAACTACTCCTATAAATTAGTACTTATAGCATTTAATATTATGATCACAGTTTATAAATATAATGGTATCAGTTGATAATTGTACTGGTATTAGTTTATAAGTGACAGTATAAATTCATACTATCATCTAGCAAGTTCTCCAACACAAATGTTAACAGGAAATCCCAAATCACACACAATATGAAGCACATGATATTATAAGCAACACTAACCTGCAAAAGGGTCTAAGTGCAAATGGGGCAACGCAACAATCCATTCTCATTGCAATCGCTGCATCTCATCTTCCCCTGCTTCCCGCCCACCTCCGCCGCCGTCTTACAACTCCCATTGCACCGGAAACACGGCCGGAACCTGGCGCCGCCGCACCCCTCACAAACCCACCCCTCTCTCGCTTTCTCCAACCCCTTGAGCAAATTACCAAAAAGCCCCTCCTCCACCATTCTCATCACCTCCTCAAAACCACCCACATACCTCCCTTTCACAAAAACTCTGGGTGGAATCGACTCCTTCTTCTCTCTCCCCTTCATTAACTCCCGCAATTCATCCCTAAATCCTCTATCCATCGACATATCTCTCTCATGAACCAAAACCCCAAATCCCTCGATAGCAGATCTCACGGAATTGCACTCATCGAAAGTCTTCCTCACTCCCCGCAACGACGTCGTATATATCACCAATTTTTTCTCCCCATTCGGAGGGCAAATCGATTCAAACCTCTCAACCGAATCTCCTCCATTGTTGAAATTAGGGCTTAAATTCTCCTGATTCCCCTGTAATTTCACCGTTGGATCTGGGGGTTTCGATTGAATCAACGGTGAAGATTGTAAACGGAAACTGGGGATGTGATCTGTATCGAGGCCGGACATTAGGTCCCATGAGTTTATGCTTTCGAGGGGCTGGTACCTGATAGAACGGGGCTCGGATAAGGGGCTGGGGAAGAGAGATCCGAGAGTGACTCGCGGAGGCGTCGGAGGGACGGCATAGGTCGGAGACTGCTGCGGCGGCGGCGGATCTAGGGTTAGCAAGCCGTAAGTGGTGGAGGTGAGGGAGACGATGTGGTGGCTGAAGACGGCGGAGCCAGCAATCTGGGAGAAATCTTCGTCCTGGTTAAGTAAAGTGGATGATACGCAGCCCATTGTTGAGTGTGTGTAAAGTGGTGTGGTTTGTGTGAATTGTGTGAGTGAGGAAGCTCAGGAAGGAGACGAGAGAATCGATGCATTCGATTTTGAAATATCTGGGAAAGTACTGTTTGCCAATTGTTTTAGCGCTCAAATGTTTGGTTGAATTTGAATATTGTACTTTAGCATTGGGAGGAGGAGCCTCTCCTCCAATTTTAAATTCATATTTTCACCATCCCCCAAATTCACTTCAAATTCGTATTGCTATAAGATTAATTAATTACTCCTTAGTCCAGAAAATTGATAATGTGGTTGTAGGGTTGTTCATCGAGTTTGAAGATTATCGAATTCGAAACGAAATTTGGATCGAAAAAGAATTGAATCGAAGGTAATTGTTGACTTTTTGACATTTTCAAATCCAATCGAATTTTATCGTGGTATGGATCTGGATATTATCGAAAAATCGAATGAAACCGTATTGAACCATACTGAACCGCACCGAACAACATAATTAAATACGTCAAATTTTGTTATAATGTTATTGAATCCAAGTATGGTTATATCATATATCGCATGGATTCCTCTGTTCCACAATAACATATTTCACTCTTGTTCCACATCATATTTTAATTATTTAAAATTTTAAAAAAATATATAAATTTTCTTTTTCAATTTTTCTTTTTTCCATTTTTTCTGTTACTCGACCCGGACTTAACCCGGCCCAAGTGGTTCATGGTTCACCCGGCCCGAATAGTTCATGATTTAGGGTTTAGGATTCTTAATTTAGGGTATAGATTTTAAAATTTTAAATAAGTAAATCATGGGACAGGTGTCAATTTAAGGAGATGTGGAATAAGAGTGGAATAGGATATTGTGGCACAGAGGAATCCAAGCGATCATATATGATAGTATGATTAATTGATTTTAAAAATAAATAAATTATTAATAATAAATTAATAGTCATTACAAATTTAAACACATTAACTAAATAACCACAAGATTTTATTTTCGATAATGATATTGTTCAATTGTAAACAAGAATTAGTTGTTCAGTAATTTTTTTTTTATCAGGCAAAAAATATTTTATTAATGACTTGGCTATAAGAGATAGTCAGGTTAGTTTTACACTACATGTTTAAATACTTATTACAGTCAAAGGGTTGCTCAACCAAGAATCTAAAGATGCATTACGATTAAGACAAAGTTTACAAAAAATTAAAATTTTCATTAAGCACCAACTCCAAAACCTTCCTTTAATTTCCTCCAGAAATTTTTAGTGATTAAAGTCCAACTTCTCAAAGATCAACTTGTTTCTTGCTTGAGAAAGTCTTGTGTGAAATATTGCACACTAGTGTTATGTGCAATACAACATAAATAAGGTAAAAATTGCTTAAAATTCGCAGTGTCAGGGGCGCTGGTCGGGCGAGCGGACGCCTTGAGCTTGGTTCGTTTGGGTTGACGATATGTGTATTTATAGAAGGATATTTTTATCAAATATGTATTGTAGCCTAGTGGTTCAGGTTTGTTGCTAATAAATTTGGTTGCAGGTTTGATTCCCACTATAAGCATTATTTTTTTTTATTTTTTTTTCTCAAATTTTTGTGTGTTACTACATCTATGTATAAGTGTTACTATATTATTATATTACGTGTTACCACATGAACAAAATCAGTACAAGCGCGAAAAGAAATCACAGTCCAGAATTACAGATTTAAAGAACAATTTGATGTGTTACTACATGAACAAAATGAGTGTTACCATATGAGAAAAAGAGTGTTACTACATTAACAACATTATTTTTTTTTCTCAAATTTTTTTGTGTTACTACATCTATGTATAAGTTTTACTACATTATTATATTATGTGTTACCACGTGAACAAAATCAGTACAAGCGCGAAAAGAAATCACAGTCCAGAATTACAAATTTAAAGAACAATTTGATGTGTTACTACATGAACAAAAAAGAGTGTTACCATATGAGAAAAAGAGTGTTACTACATGAACAAAAATCAGTATAAACGCAAAAAAAATCTTAGTCCAAAATTACAGATTTTTTATTTTTTTTTCTCAATTTTTTGTGTGTTACTACATCTATGTATAAGTGTTACTACATTATTATATTACGTGTTACCACATGAACAAAATCAGTACAAGCGCGAAAAGAAATCACAGTCCAGAATTACAGATTTAAAGAACAATTTGATGTGTTACTACATGAACAAAAAGAATGTTACCATATGAGAAAAAAAGTGTTACTACATGAACAAAAACCAGTACAAACGCAAAAAAAAAATCTTGGTCAAAATTACAGATTTACTGAGCAAATGGAAAAAAAAAATGCGAAGGTCTGCGAATTTCATCACACACTTTGTGTTGAGGGGTAATCCAAACATCACACACATATTCTCTCTTCTTCTCGTAGAATCCACATCGAAATCCAAATTGAATGACCTGGTTTCATCCAATAATCAGAGCGAAAAAAGAAAATTAGGGCACGAACGAGTTAGAAGAAAGCCCATGAAATTCGCCAGAAGAATAGAGGAAGAAGAGGAAATCTGACCGCATCGGCTGCGCGCGCGAGGAAGAAGATGAAGAAGCCCATTGGCCCACCAACAATTTGCCCTAAAATTCATTTCCCTAACCGCGAGAAAAAAAGATTCAATTGCACATATCACTTGTATGCAATATTGCATACAAGTTTTTGTCTTCTTGCTTTCCATATCAGTGAGGTCAACGAGGCGGTAGACTTAGGCCCATAAAAAATCGTAATTTTTAGGGGCCCACAATTATTTTTATTTATATATAAGATATATATA
This sequence comes from Stenogyne calaminthoides, assembly GCA_037126765.1. Classification (NCBI taxonomy): domain Eukaryota; kingdom Viridiplantae; phylum Streptophyta; class Magnoliopsida; order Lamiales; family Lamiaceae; genus Stenogyne; species Stenogyne calaminthoides. The sequence goes on along the minus strand of JBBCBC010000018.1, from coordinate 28,141,458 downwards.
TATGTGTGTATATATTCACTATAAGTAGTCTAAATGCATGTGGTCTGGTAGTAAAGGCCCTAGACAAAAACTTGTATGCAATATTGCATACAAGTGATATGTTTAATTGGACTTTTTTTTTTTTTCAAATAATAGGGCCGGGTTAGGGCAGATTGCTGGCTGGTTAATGGGCTTCCTCCTTCATCTTCACAACTCGCGCAGTCTGGGCAGATTTATTTTCTTCACGCTCGCTCACTCACACGCAGATTTCTTCTTCTTCTTCTTCTTCTTCTTCTTCTTCTTCTTCTTCTTCTTCTTCTTCTTCTTCTTCTTCTCGCGTTGCAACAAACGCGACCAAATCGCCGTTGATTTTGATGGTGGTGCGTATCTAGGTTTTTCCTCTTCTTCTCTTGTTCTTCCTTTTCTCTTTCTCTTCCATATTTTTTTTTTCTTCAATTTTTTCATCCTCGCAATTTTACAGGTGATTTCCTATGGTTTTGTGAAGCGCGTTTTTCGAGATCATACGCACTATTTACATTTTTAGAATCTGTAATTTTGGACTGAAGATTATTTTCGCGTCTGTACTGTTTTTTTTCATGTAGTAACACTCTTTTGCTCATATGGTAACACACATTTTGTTCATGTAGTAACACATCAAGTTGTTCTTTAAATCTGTAATTTTGGACTGGAATTTCTTTTCGCTCTTGTACTGGTTTTATTTATGTGGTAACACTTTTTTCTTTATATGGTAACACTTTTTGTTCATGTAGTAACACATGTTTTTTTAATAATATGTAACACTGTTCATATATCGTCGTAATACTATGTGAATACGCATGTGTTACCATATGAATAATAATGTGTTACCATGTGACCCATGTTACGTTATGAATATTTATGTGTTACGATATGTTTTATTAAATGTTACGTAAGATATGAAGTTTTTTCAATATAACAATGTAGTAACACTTATACGTAGATGTAGTAACACACAAAAATTTGACAAAAAATACATAAAATTTAATATAACAATGTAGTAACACTTATACATAGTGTAGTAACACACAAAAAATAAATAAAATTCAATATAACAATGTAGTAACACTTATACATAGATGTAGTAACACACAAAAAATTGACCAAAAAAAAATAAAAAATTTATGTGTTCAGTAGGATTTGAACCTACAACTAAATACATTAACAACAAACCTGAACCACTAAGCTACATTACATATTTGATAAATATATCCTTTTATTAATACATATTCGCCCGCCCAACCTGAAGCTCACAACCCACTGCCCCCGCCTTGCCCGCGCCCGACCCGACCCGACTTGAACCCACGCCTGACCCACTGAATTTTAAGCCAATTTGTCTTGATTGTGATGTATTGCACATAACACTAGTGTGCAATATTTCACACAAGACCTTCTCAAGGTCCTATATCATTTTGTCATGGACCATGTTCAAAACTCGATGTTGTGACACTTAATTTTCATTTTTTTATAATTTATAATATCAATTTAAACTTAATTATTATAGTTTTTAACTAATACATGAATAAAATGGTTGATTTTTCTTTTTATAAATATAAATTTGAATTTAATTATTATAATTTTTAACTTATATATGAATAAAATGGTTTAAATATTAAAATATGGGTTCAGGGTTATCCACAATACTTTGACAATAATTTATTTTTAATAATTATCATTTATTTAATCAATATGAATTTAGCTAATGGTTAATTAATAATAAGATAAAATTAAAAAATTTAATATGAATTCTACATATCCGTCACATTAGCTTGAAAAATAACATATTCAACAACTTGATTAAGACAAATAAAAGTATAGAAGTGTTTATCATATGATTTATATATAGACGATTTTGATATGGAGCCTAATAGATTTTTTACCCGGTCCGAACCCAACTCAACCCGACTCAAAACCGGCCCAAGTGGTTCGTGGTTCACCCGACCCGAACGGTTGATGGTTTAGGGTTTACGGTTTATGGTTTAGGGCTTAGTTTGGGAATTCCACGTAAGCTATTAGGCTCCATAAGGAGCCTAATATTAGACTCTATATCAGAACTGTATATATAGAAGTGTTTTAAATATTGTACATTATATACATATATGTTTTTTATATTACATAAGCAATAATTTACATCACGTAATATATTGCATTTTAATTCATTTAAGAAAAAAATTTGGGGGCCTAAATATTTAGTCGACTCAGGCTTTATATTTTCTAGGAAGTAGGAACGGCCCTGTCCATATAGTCCAAATCACAAATTCCCAAAGACAAACAGCGAAATGCGAACCTTTCTTTCCACTAAGAAGCCCTGAGTGCACAAGGAAGTGGTCTTTAACATGAAGATGGGATACAGTGGATATACCAAGCCATTCATAGATTCCGGACCAGATTTCAGGTAACTCTCGAGCAATGGATGAAGTTGTTAAGTAACATGATTTTAACTTAATACAGGTCAATGAAAGAAACTAATATTATTCAATGGAAACACCTAACATTTTTAAGTGAAAACAATTAATAATGTTCAGTGAAAAAAAATGGAGAATAGAAAGAAAAAATGTGGGGGGTAAAAAATTTGTGTTCTGATCCGTTCCGTTTCGATCTGGTTCCATTATAACCGAAAATTCGTTACGAACCGTACCGAAAAATAATAAATTTGTACCGAAATTTCGGTATGAACACGAACACTCAAATTTAAAAATAACTTAATTTCGGTACGGACACAGATATTTTCAAATATCCAGTTTGGTCCGTACCGTGAACACCCCTGTGGAGTTGTTTGGAAAACAATATCATTTAGTAATTATGAGAAAATTGATTAATAGTAGAAGTTGATGGTGTTTGTAAAAAAAATCAAAGAAAAGTTGATAGCATTTGCAAAAATAAATAAATATATTTAAAAAATGCTCATAAGCTACCAAAAACATCTCTCTTTGAACTTTTAGCTATAAAGCTTTTGAAAGCTTATTTAATGGGGTAGCTACTATGAGGTGCCATTTTCAAAGGGTTCTTACTCTAAGATCCACCACCTTTTTAAACTTACTCTAAGGTGCTAAAATTGGACCAAAATATCTAAATTACTCTTATTAATAAAATAGTATGTAGATTCTAGATTTTAAGTTTTATTTAATTATTTAAAATATTTTCCAAAAAATTTGCATATTTAAGATTTTAAATTTTACTAATTTTTTTTTTAAAATTATCTGTAATTTTATTTAATTAATCTTTTTAATATTAACCAAAAATTATGCACACACCAATTTTAAATCATTTGACATTTTATTTAAAAATTCTGCACACTGCACACCTAATTTTTTTTAATCATCTGTCATTTTATTTAAAATTCTGCACACCTCACAATTCTGCACATCCGTAACAAAAATTCTGCACACATGTAAAAAATCTTGCACCTTTATAATCGAAAATTCGTTACGAACCGTACCGAAAAATAATAAATTTGTACCGAAATTTCGGTATGAACACGAACACTCAAATTTAAAAATAACTGAATTTCGGTACGGACACGGATATTTTCAAATATCCAGTTTGGTCCGTACCGTGAATACCCCTGTGGAGTTGTTTGGAAAACAATATCATTTAGTAATTATGAGAAAATTGATTAATAGTAGAAGTTGATGGTGTTTGTAAAAAAAATCAAAGAAAAGTTAATAGCATTTGCAAAAATAAATAAATATATTTAAAAAATGTTCATAAGCTACCAAAAACATCTCTATTTGAACTTTTTAGTATAAAACTTTTTGAGAGAAACATTTAATGGGAGTGAATTCTTGTGAGGTGTATTTTTTTCAAAGAGTTTTTACTCTAAGATTCACACATTTTTAAACTTACTCTAAAGTGTTAAAATTGGACCAAAATGTCTAAATTACCCCTATTAATAAAATAATATGTAGATTTTAGATTTTAAGTTTTATTTAATTATTTTATTTTTTTCAAAAATAAAATATTTTGCCAAAAAATTTGAATATTTCAGATTTTACTAATTTTTTTTAAAATTATCTGTAATTTTATTTAATCATTTGACCTTTTATTTTAAAATTCTGCACACCGCACACCTAATTTTTTTTAATCATCTGTCATTTTATTTAAAATTCTGCATACCTAACAATTCTGCACATCCGTAACAAAAATTCTGCACACATGTAAAAAATCTTGCACCTCCTCCCCAACCCCCCCCCCCATTTTTTTTAATCATTTGTTCTTTTATTTAAAATTCTGCACACACGTAAAAATTTATGCACACTCAATTTTTTTAATTATCTATCATTTTATTTAAAATTTTGCACACACCACAATTCTACATACCACGTAAAATATAATTTTGCACACAATTGCAATAAAAAATGCACACACTTGCACGAGCATTAGAAAATTGCAAATCCAGAAAAATATGAAAAAAATTACATCAACAGAAATTTTAATAAAAAAATGTTGCACTAATTACAAAAGAATTAATAAAAAATTACAAATATTCTTTCCTTTCTCCATATCTTCTCCATAATCATCTTTCTATCTTGCACCACATGATCAAACCAAAATCTGCAACAAAATAAATTGTAATGAGTTATAATGAGTTCAAAATTTCATAATATAAAGAAGTTTCACCGGACATATAATGAGTTAAATAAATTGTAATCAATAATTCAATTCGTAAATGATATAAGTGGCATTCAATATATCATCGTAGTGCAAAATCTTATCTACTAGAGAAAGCTGCAGATTGAATTATTGTTTCTAGTTACAAATTGTTTCTATTTCTATTAATCATGTAAATTTGATTTTCTGGGCTTTTTTTTCAGTAAAGAAAGAAGATGGAAAATCATTTTCAAATTGAAAATTAGCGAGCAATATATTTCGGCAAAATAGCTAAAACTTCACCTGGAAATTTATCAGAATCATTTTTCACTTCAAAATTTTCACAGTCAACGGAATCGACGGTATACATGGCTGAAATTCGTCTCTAACAGCAATGAGTTCCATAAACTGAAATATCAAATGTGGATTCACCCACATTTAGGAAGAAGACGAGGAATTCCCCAAATTTGAGCCCTAAATCTTTCACAAATTTGGTCCACCCTCTTCCTACGAAGCACTAATATCTCTCATCATCATCATCATCCTCACTGATTTCCTCCTTCAATTTCACATCCCATGTTTCGCCTGAAATCGTTCTGAGTTTCGCAGTTTCCGGAAGAAATTCACCGAAAATACGCACGAAAACAGGGGGCAACCTCTGCAAAGAATAAATCGCATCAAAGAAAAGTCCAAAGCATAAACAAACAGAACAAGTATCCTGCAAAAGAAAACAATTACTCATTTATCAAAACACTTGAAAACATTCACAACAATGGTGAAATTAGTAGAAGCAAAACCTGCCGATAATTCCATTAACCATAACAATCAGATGCCGCGGCGCGTGATCCTTCCCATTGCGACGCGCCTCTATGTCGAACCCTAGAACGCCGGATCTGCCGCCACCGCCATGGCCCTTCGATCCTTCTCCCTTCACCGTGTCTCGCGTGCAGAATAGAATAGGGAGATAAAACCGTGATATGCGGCGATTGAGAAGTTGAGGGAGAAGATCGAAAAATTGCAGAGGGGAGAGAGGTGAGGCCGTGGAAAGCGGCGGCCGGATGAGAAGAAAATAGGTGTAATGTGAATAAAGGGGGTATAAATGTCATGTTTTGGACCTTATAGTATTATTAAAAAATAATAACACCTAATAGTAATACTCTTTGAGAAATAATATTTTTTTAGCAATTTTTCTTTATTTAATCTAATAAAAAAAAACCCAAATTATTTATGCACACAATTTTAGGTGATTATAATAACTTATAATTTCTTGCAAACACCTCAATATCATTAAGCTCATATTCTCTTTCAGCTAATATCATTAAGCTCGTGTTCTCTTTCAGCTTAAAAAATCCGGATGAAGTATTTGACTTCCTCCATTCCATCCCACTTTTTTATTTGCAAATTCAAGGTATGCTTGGTTAGAATTTTTAGACACAAGAAATGGAAATGAAATTCAAAGTCATTCCTAGAAAGTTTGATTCATCTATATCTATATTGTGGTGTAAGTGATGATTGAGATTGAGAATCATTTTTTAACCCTATTACCTCTGTCCTTTTTTATTTTGATCTTTGAGTGAATAACTGTTAGGTATTATTTGGAATGGTTTTTTGTTGTTTACTATTACTACTAGCCAAAAAAATGTTACAATTCAATACAAAATAAGTTATAAACGTACAAAAATAACTCTAACTAGAAGTTATGACTTATAAAATTTTCTTTCACATACTTAAATTACCAAACTCATTTCCCAAATAAAGAGCTCCCGATCCTTCATTTCTTTTTCACCATTGTTAGCTGTAATTTATTCCTTAAAAATTTTAGAGTTCATTGTTTGCTTAATTCAAAAACTATAAAGATTTTTTTTGGAGATTAATTTATCGGGCACCTTCATATTAATTTAATAGTACATATACACAAAAAGTATTGCTATAATTTTTTTATTGTTTTATGTGCAAATTTGTTCTATTTATAAGAACAAAAATATTGCACATAGTGAACATATGAAGAAAAAAAAATATTACCCAAAAAATATTGCTGCAATTTTTTTGTACGCGCAATTTTTACAAAAATATTATATATGTTAAAAATATGAAAAAGAAATTAACATTACCCGTAAAAAAATATTATTGCAATTTTTTTGTATGTGCAATTTTTTTATTTATTTTTGTGCACACTTGTTCTATTCATAAGAACAAGTTATTGCATATGTTTGAACATATGAAAAAAAAATGTACATCTCCCACAAAATTTTTGCACGCAATTATTTTTTATGTGCAACTTTTTAATTTATATTTATGAAAATTTGTTCTATTCATAAAAATAAAACATTGCACATGTTTCACATACGAAAAAAAAAATTAAACATTATCTTCAAAAAAATTGTACACAATATTGATTTATTAAGGAGGAAATAGAATATAAGAAATTTAGAAACTCAACTGCGAAAAATAATTGCATATGTGCAAAAAAATATTGCAAAAAAATATATTTTTAATATACTATTAAATTCTATTAACAATGAATGATATAATATGGAACAAATATAAACACAAAATTAGAAAAAAAAACGAAAATTAAACTTCAAAACAATCCTACATTTTATACCCTTCCATTTTTATTTTTATTTTGCATTGTACATATTTAATATAACAAAAAACTGAATACAAATAATTTGGAATATAGAGGCACGTAAACACGTAATACATGCGCAGCGAAAATAAATAGTTCACCAACAACGAACATACAATTTCATAATTGAGTAGAAATAAACATAAAGAGAAACCTTCTGTGAGATCAAAGCGATTTTCTCAACTATGGTATCCACGTAATCCCCGTAGACAAAATTGCACAGATTTGTCAGTGTTGAATCTGTGACGGAATTTGCTAGGAAAACTCCTATCCTAGATTTTATGGAGAAACTAGGTTTTCTTGTTGTAGTAAATAATGAATCTCGGGACCTCATATATATAGTGAGAGATTAGTTTATATCTTAAGCAAATCTTTATTAGGAAGATAATTCCTAATCTTGAAAACCATATCTCAAAGATATGTTTTTCCCTACAGATATTTTCCTACAATAATATTCCATAATATTATTTTGGGATTCTTATTTAATTAAATTCAATTTAATTAAATAATAATAATAATTAATTCTAAATTAATATATTATGAATTCTCCATAAATAAAATATTTAAATCCAATTTAATACTTAATCAACCAACTCTAATCCGTATACGGGAGTTACTTGTTGTGTGACCCATAGGCCCTCATATATCGAGCGATTAGTCAAACTAATGGTCTTAATTGAACCCTAGACAATAAATCAGACATTCTCAATATATGAGGTATGTTGCGAGAAACGTGCAACTACCTGTAACTTTAACATGGGCTATTGCGATTTCCTCCTTTCATTCATGAATACTCGATTAGCCTTGAACATGATGAAATGTCTATTCATATAGCTTAATCGATTTATCTCAAATCACAAATTGATCATTCGTGTCACCCTTGGTCACAAAGTCCAAGGAGACGTGCATTGGCCAATGACTTTGATCCAATTATGACGAGAAGATGAGTATTCTCTCTAAATCCACTTTGAGGAATGAATCATTTTCTTGGCTCAACTACCACGCACAAGCATTTCGTGATGAACCCAATCCAAGTCATATCTACCCATGGAAGGGTGTAAGCGTCGGTCATGGTCAAAGTTCATCACTCCACACATGTCGTGCGTATTGACCTCAAGTCAAAGGAGTATCGCATCGCTCCCACTAACCGAGACACCCGTAGACACATATAGTGGAACTACATCAAACGGTTGCTCGGATGGGTATACCAATACCCTCTAAGGTATTTGTGCATCCATCATGAGATACCTAGTATCTCGTAGTAAGTGAGATCTTACTACACTCTCTAAGAGTATGATGCAGATCGCACACCGATCTCCATTGCATCATCGATATTCCATTCTCGATGATCCTTGATCGGGGCTGTTTGAGAATCATGCTTAAGTCATCTGAGTTCTCACGTACTCAATGACATCAGTGATTCAAGGGAACACAGATAAGAACAAATGCAAAAAATCAAACATAATATTCTAATAAGTGTAATGCCATACATTTAATATTAAATAAACAATAATATTAAATCAACACTGAATATTATCTTAGTATTATGTCCATGTAAAGGATTGTCTCTAGTACACTAACACTAACACTAACAATCTCCCACTTGAACTAGAGTCAATCACCTACATGTCTAACCCCTAGACCATTGAAATGTCTAGTGTGTACATGAACACTCAAAGCCTTGGTGAAAGGATTAGCCAAATTATCTTCTGTGGGAACACGTTCTAACTCTATCTCTCCTCTAGCGATTATCTCTCTAATCAAGTGATAACGCCTCGGCACATGCTTGTTTCTGTTATTGGATCTCGGTTCCTTAGCTTGCGCAACCGCACCAGTGTTGTCACAATATAACTTTATTGGACTGCTGGCACTCGGAACTACCCCTAGTTCATTTAAGAACTGTTTTATCCAGACAGCTTCTTTGGCAGCTTCAGTCGCAGCAATGTACTCAGCTTTTGTTGTTGAGTCCGTGGTAGTCTCTTGCTTGGAACTATTCCAACTAACCGCCCCACCATTGAGAGTAAACACATAGCCTGACTGAGATTTGTAATCATCACAGTCAGATTGGAAACTTGCGTCCGCATAGCCAGTAGCCACTAGCTCTGACTGTCCCCCGTAGACTAAGAAGTATTTTTTAGTACGTCTGAGGTACTTAAGAATATTCTTGACAGCAATCCAATGAGATTCACCCGGATTCTGTTGGTATCTACCAGTGATGCTGACAGCGAAGGCCACATCTGGCCTAGTGCAAGTCATGGCGTGTATGATGGACCCAATTGCTGATGCATATGGTATGTCCTTCATGTGCTTGATATCATCGTCTGTGGAAGGAAAATCATTCTTAGACAGTTTTATTTCATGACATGCAGATAGAGAACCTCTCTTAGAGTTCTCCATCGCAAATCGCTTCAACACCTTATCTACGTAGGTGGACTGTGATAGCCCCAACATCCTCTTGGATCTATCTGTTGGAATATACGGGCACGTAAACACATTATACATGCGCAGCGGAAATAAATAGTTCACTAACAACGAACAGTTAATTACTTTAAACAAGTGTGATTAAACATAACAAGAAATCTTAAAGTATTTCAATAGCAGATTTCTCAAATACGGTATCCACGTAATCCCCGTAGACAGAATTACACAGATCTGCTAGTGTTGAATTAGAGACGGAATTTGCTAGGAAAACTCCTAACCTAGATTTTATGGAGAAACTAGGTTTTCTTGTTGTTTATAATGAATCCCGGGACTCTTTATTAGGAAGATAATTCCTAATCTTGAAAACCATATCTCAAAGATATGTTTTTTCCTACAGATATTTTCCTACAATAATATTCCATAATATTATTTTGGGATCTTATTTAATTAAATCTAATTTAATTAAATAATAATAATTAATTCCAAATTAATATATTATTAATTCTCCATAAATTAAATATTAAATCTAATTTAATACTTAATCAACCAACTATAATCCGTACACGGGAGTTACTTGTTGTGTGACCCATAGCCCCTCATATATCGAGCGATTAGTCAAACTAACGGTCTTAATTGAACCCTAGAAAATAAATCAGACAATCTCAATATATGAGGTACATTGCGAGAAACGTGCAACTACCTGTAACTGTAACATGGACTATTGCAATTTCCTCCTTCCATTCATGAATACTCGATTAGCCTTGAACATGATGAAGTGTCTATTCAAATAGCTTAATCGATTTATCTCGAATCACTAATTGATCATCCGTGTCACCTTTGGTCACAAAGTCAAAGGTGGCATGCATTGGCCAATGACTTTGATCCAATTATGACGAGAAGATGAGTATTCTCTCTAAATCCACTTTGAGGAATGAATCATTTTCTTGGCTCAACTACCACGCACAAGCATTTCGTGATGAACTCAATCCAAGTCATATCTACCCATGGAAGGGTGTAAGCGTCGGTCATGGTCAAAGTTCATCACTCCACACATGTCGTGCGTATTGACCTCAAGTCAAAGGAGTATCGCATCGCTCCCACTAATCGAGACACCCATAGACACGTATAGTGGAACTACATCAAACGGTTGCTCGGATGGGTATACCAATACCCTCTAAGGTATTTGTGCATCCATCATGAGATACCTAGTATCTCGTAGTAAGTGAGATCTTACTACACTCTCTAAGAGTATGATGCAGATCGCACACCAATCTCCATTGCATCATCAATATCCCATTCTCGATGATCCTTGATCGGGGCTATTTGAGAATCATGCTTAAGTCATCTGAGTTCTCACGTACTCAATGACATCAGTGATTCAAGGGAACACAGATAAGAACAAATGCAAAAAATCAAACATAATATTCTAATAAGTGTAATGCCATACATTTAATATTAAATAAACAATAATATTAAATCAACACTGAATATTATCTTAGTATTATGTCCATGTAAAGGATTGTCTCTAGTACACTAACACTAACACTAACAATCTCCCACTTGAACTAGAGTCAATCACCTACATGTCTAACCCCTAGACCATTGAAATGTCTAGTGTGTACATGAACACTCAAAGCCTTGGTGAAAGGATTAGCCAAATTATCTTCTGTGGGAACACGTTCTAACTCTATCTCTCCTCTAGTGATTATCTCTCTAATCAAGTGATAACGCCTCGGCACATGCTTGTTTCTGTTATTGGATCTCGGTTCCTTAGCTTGCGCAACCACACCAGTGTTGTCACAATATAACTTTATTGGACTGCTGGCACTCGGAACTACCCCTAGTTCATTTAAGAACTGTTTTATCCAGACAGCTTCTTTGGCAGCTTCAGTCGCAGCAATGTACTCAGCTTTTGTTGTTGAGTCCGTGGTAGTCTCTTGCTTGGAACTATTCCAACTAACCGCCCCACCATTGAGAGTAAACACATAGCCTGACTGAGATTTGTAATCATCACAGTCAGATTGGAAACTTGCGTCCGCATAGCCAGTAGCCACTAGCTCTGACTGTCCCCCGTAGACTAAGAAGTATTCTTTAGTACGTCTGAGGTACTTAAGAATATTCTTGACAGCAATCCAATGAGATTCACCCGGATTCTGTTGGTATCTACCAGTGATGCTGACAGCGAAGGCCACATCTGGCCTAGTGCAAGTCATGGCGTGTATGATGGACCCAATTGCTGATGCATATGGTATGTCCTTCATGTGCTTGATATCATCGTCTGTGGAAGGAAAATCATTCTTAGACAGTTTTATTTCATGACATGCAGATAGAGAACCTCTCTTAGAGTTCTCCATCGCAAATCGCTTCAACACCTTATCTACGTAGGTGGACTGTGATAGCCCCAACATCCTCTTGGATCTATCTGTTGGAATATACGGGCACGTAAACACATTATACATGCGCAGCGGAAATAAATAGTTCACTAACAACGAACAGTTAATTACTTTAAACAAGTGTGATTAAACATAACAAGAAATCTTAAAGTATTTCAATAGCAGATTTCTCAAATACGGTATCCACGTAATCCCCGTAGACAGAATTACACAGATCTGCTAGTGTTGAATTAGAGACGGAATTTGCTAGGAAAACTCCTAACCTAGATTTTATGGAGAAACTAGGTTTTCTTGTTGTTTATAATGAATCCCGGGACTCTTTATTAGGAAGATAATTCCTAATCTTGAAAACCATATCTCAAAGATATGTTTTTTCCTACAGATATTTTCCTACAATAATATTCCATAATATTATTTTGGGATCTTATTTAATTAAATCTAATTTAATTAAATAATAATAATTAATTCCAAATTAATATATTATTAATTCTCCATAAATTAAATATTAAATCTAATTTAATACTTAATCAACCAACTATAATCCGTACACGGGAGTTACTTGTTGTGTGACCCATAGCCCCTCATATATCGGCGATTAGTCAAACTAACGGTCTTAATTGAACCCTAGAAAATAAATCAGACAATCTCAATATATGAGGTACATTGCGAGAAACGTGCAACTACCTGTAACTGTAACATGGACTATTGCAATTTCCTCCTTCCATTCATGAATACTCGATTAGCCTTGAACATGATGAAGTGTCTATTCAAATAGCTTAATCGATTTATCTCGAATCACTAATTGATCATCCGTGTCACCTTTGGTCACAAAGTCAAAGGTGGCATGCATTGGCCAATGACTTTGATCCAATTATGACGAGAAGATGAGTATTCTCTCTAAATCCACTTTGAGGAATGAATCCTTATCTTGGTTCAACTACCACGCACATGCATTTCGTGATGAACCCAATCCAAGCCATATCTACCCATGGAAGGGTGTAAGTGTCGGTCATGGTCAAAGTTCATCACTCCAAACATGTAGTGCGTATTGACCTCAAGTCAAAGGAGTATCGCATCGCTCCCACTAACCGATACACCCGTAGACACATATAGTGGAACTACATCAAACGGTTGCTCGGATGGGTATACCAATACCCTCTAAGGTATTTGTGCATCCATCATGAGATACCTAGTATCTCGTAGTAAGTGAGATCTTACTACACTCTCTAAGAGTATGATGCAGATCGCACACCGATCTCCATTGCATCATCAATATTCCATTCTCGATGATCCTTGATCGGGGCTGTTTGAGAATCATGCTTAAGTCATCTGAGCTCTCACGTACTCAATGACAACAGTAATTCAAGGGAACACAGATAAGAACAAATGCAAACAATCAAACCTAATATTCTAATAAGTGTAATGCCATACATTTAATATTAAATAAACAATAATATTAAACCAACACTGAATATTATCTTAGTATTATGTCCATGTAAAGGATTGTCTCTAGTACACTAACACTAACACTAACAATCTCCCACTTGAACTAGAGTCAATCACCTACATGTCTAACCCCTAGACCATTGAAATGTCTAGTGTGTACATGAACACTCAAAGCCTTGGTGAAAGGATTAGCCAAATTATCTTCTGTGGGAACACGTTCTAACTCTATCTCTCCTCTAGTGATTATCTCTCTAATCAAGTGATAACGCCTCGGCACATGCTTGTTTCTGTTATTGTATCTCAGTTCCTTAGCTTGCGCAATCGCACCAGTGTTGTCACAATATAACTTTATTGAACTGCCGACACTCGGAACTATCCCTAGTTCATTTAAGAACTGTTTTATCCAGACAACTTTTTTAGCAGCTTCAGCCGTAACAATGTACTTAGCTTCGGTTGTTGAGTCCACAGTAGTCTCTTGCTTGGAACTATTCCAACTAACCGCCCCACCATTGAGAGGAAACACATAGCTTGACTGAGATTTGTAATCATCACAGTGAGGTTGGAAACTTGAGCCCGCATAGCCAGTAGCCACTAGCTCTGACTGTCCCCCGTAGACTAAGAAGTATTCTTTTGTACGTCTGAGGTACTTAAGAATGTTCTTGACAGCTATCCAATGAGGTTCACCCGGATTATGTTGGTATCTACCAGTGATGCTGACAGCGAAGGCCACATCTGACCTAGTGCAAATCATGGCGTACATGATGGACCCAATTGCTGATGCATATGGTATGTCCTCATGTGCTTGATATCATCGTCTGTGGATGGACAATCCTTCTTAGACAATTTTATCTCATGACATGCTGGTAGAGAACCTCCCTTAGAGTTCTCCATCGCAAATCGCTTCAACACCTTATCTACGTAGGTGGACTGTGATAGCCCCAACATCCTCTTGGATCTATCTGTTGGAATATACGGGCACGTAAACACATTATACATGCGCAGCGGAAATAAATAGTTCACTAACAACGAACAGTTAATTACTTTAAACAAGTGTGATTAAACATAACAAGAAATCTTAAAGTATTTCAATAGCAGATTTCTCAAATACGGTATCCACGTAATCCCCGTAGACAGAATTACACAGATCTGCTAGTGTTGAATTAGAGACGGAATTTGCTAGGAAAACTCCTAACCTAGATTTTATGGAGAAACTAGGTTTTCTTGTTGTTTATAATGAATCCCGGGACTCTTTATTAGGAAGATAATTCCTAATCTTGAAAACCATATCTCAAAGATATGTTTTTTCCTACAGATATTTTCCTACAATAATATTCCATAATATTATTTTGGGATCTTATTTAATTAAATCTAATTTAATTAAATAATAATAATTAATTCCAAATTAATATATTATTAATTCTCCATAAATTAAATATTAAATCTAATTTAATACTTAATCAACCAACTATAATCCGTACACGGGAGTTACTTGTTGTGTGACCCATAGCCCCTCATATATCGAGCGATTAGTCAAACTAACGGTCTTAATTGAACCCTAGAAAATAAATCAGACAATCTCAATATATGAGGTACATTGCGAGAAACGTGCAACTACCTGTAACTGTAACATGGACTATTGCAATTTCCTCCTTCCATTCATGAATACTCGATTAGCCTTGAACATGATGAAGTGTCTATTCAAATAGCTTAATCGATTTATCTCGAATCACTAATTGATCATCCGTGTCACCTTTGGTCACAAAGTCAAAGGTGGCATGCATTGGCCAATGACTTTGATCCAATTATGACGAGAAGATGAGTATTCTCTCTAAATCCACTTTGAGGAATGAATCCTTATCTTGGTTCAACTACCACGCACATGCATTTCGTGATGAACCCAATCCAAGCCATATCTACCCATGGAAGGGTGTAAGTGTCGGTCATGGTCAAAGTTCATCACTCCAAACATGTAGTGCGTATTGACCTCAAGTCAAAGGAGTATCGCATCGCTCCCACTAACCGATACACCCGTAGACACATATAGTGGAACTACATCAAACGGTTGCTCGGATGGGTATACCAATACCCTCTAAGGTATTTGTGCATCCATCATGAGATACCTAGTATCTCGTCGTAAGTGAGATCTTACTACACTCTCTAAGAGTATGATGCAGATCGCACACCGATCTCCATTGCATCATCAATATTCCATTCTCGATGATCCTTGATCGGGGCTGTTTGAGAATCATGCTTAAGTCATCTGAGCTCTCACGTACTCAATGACAACAGTAATTCAAGGGAACACAGATAAGAACAAATGCAAACAATCAAACCTAATATTCTAATAAGTGTAATGCCATACATTTAATATTAAATAAACAATAATATTAAACCAACACTGAATATTATCTTAGTATTATGTCCATACAAAGGATTGCCTCTAGGACACTAACACTAACAATCTCCACTTGAACTGGAGCCAATCACCTACATGCCTAACCCCTAGACCGTTGAAATGTCTAGTGTGTACATGAACACTCAAAGCCTTGGTGAAAGGATTAGCCAAATTATCTTCTGTGGGAACACGTTCTAACTCTATCTCTCCTCTAGTGATTATCTCTCTAATCAAGTGATAACGCCTCGGCACATGCTTGTTTCTGTTATTGTATCTCAGTTCCTTAGCTTGCGCAATCGCACCAGTGTTGTCACAATATAACTTTATTGAACTGCCGACACTCGGAACTATCCCTAGTTCATTTAAGAACTGTTTTATCCAGACAACTTTTTTAGCAGCTTCAGCCGTAACAATGTACTTAGCTTCAGTTGTTGAGTCCACAGTAGTCTCTTGCTTGGAACTATTCCAACTAACCGCCCCACCATTGAGAGGAAACACATAGCTTGACTGAGATTTGTAATCATCACAGTGAGGTTGGAAACTTGAGCCCGCATAGCCAGTAGCCACTAGCTCTGACTGTCCCCCGTAGACTAAGAAGTATTCTTTTGTACGTCTGAGGTACTTAAGAATGTTCTTGACAGCTATCCAATGAGGTTCACCCGGATTATGTTGGTATCTACCAGTGATGCTGACAGCGAAGGCCACATCTGACCTAGTGCAAATCATGGCGTACATGATGGACCCAATTGCTGATGCATATGGTATGTCCTCATGTGCTTGATATCATCGTCTGTGGATGGACAATCCTTCTTAGACAATTTTATCTCATGACATGCTGGTAGAGAACCTCCCTTAGAGTTCTCCATCGCAAATCGCTTCAACACCTTATCTACGTAGGTGGACCGTGATAGCCCCAACATCCTCTTGGATCTATCCCTATGGATCTTGATCCCTAAGATGTAGCAGGCCTCACCAAGATCCTTCATCATGAAGGTCTTTGACAACCATTCTTTCACGTATTGCATGAGAGGGATACTGTTCCCCATAATCAATATGTCATCAACATACACAACTATGAAGACAATATTCTTCCCATTGCACTTCCGATAGACGCACGGATCTTCCGAGTTTCTGATGAAGTCAAATGATTTGACAACCTCATCAAATCAGATATTCCAACTCCTAGAAGCTTGCTTCAACCCATAGATGGATCGTCTGAGCTTGTACACAAGATTAGATTTTGGCTTTGAGATAAAACCTTCCGGTTGAGTCATGAACACTTCCTTATCAATGTTTCCATTGAGGAAAGCTGTTTTGACATCCATCAGCCAAATCTCGTAATCGAGGTGTGCTGCTACCTCAAGTAAAATTCGAATTGACTTGATCTTAGCAACTGGTGAGAAAGTCTCGTCATAGTCAATGCCTTCGTGTTGACTATAACCTTTCGCCACCAACCTAGCCTTGTAGGTTTGTACCTTGCCATTTACATCGGTCTTACGCTTGTAGTCCCAATTGCAACCTATGGGTTTGACCCCTTTTGGCAATTCAACCAAGTCCCAAACTTGATTGATGTACATCGAGTCCATCTCTAATTTCATGGCTTCATGCCACTTCTTTGAGTCAACATCTAATGTTGCCTCAGTGTAAGTTTTAGTTCGTCCTTATCCGGGATATCCACGTCATCTTGTTCCTCCACGAGGAAACCATAATATCTGGTGATCGGATTACGAACTCTAGTAGACTTACGGAGTTGTGGTTGTTCAGGCTGCACATTCTGATTGTGAAAATTTTATGGTACAACAATTTCATCGTTGACCGGGGAGGCCTCAAGATTGATGCTTCCGGACGCTCCTTGAGCACTTCCGGATGCCTCTTGAGCGGGAGTTTGAACAATGCTATTCTCATTCAGCCTACTTGGAGTTCGTTGCTCAGGCATTGCAACTCCAATTACACTCCCACTGGCTGAAAGAGGATCACTATGTGATAAACTTACACCATGCGAGCTACTGAATGCTCCCACTGATTCTTGGCCATGTTGCTTTGACAAGATATCAGTCTCTTTGTTAATTTGTGGTTCTTGAATTTCTTCAAGTTCTATCATCTTACGGCCTTGTTCCTTGAAGACGTAGTCTTCTTCGAGGAACCTGGCCTGCCTAGAAACAATCACTGATTGTTTCTCCGGTAGATAGAAATAATATCCTTTAGTTTCCTTAGGATATCCCACAAAATAACCCTTTTTTACCTTTGGATTCCAACTTATCGGTGAGCATCCTTTTCACAATCACGGGGCAGCCCCATGTTTTGATATGCGAAAAAGTTGGCTTCTTGCCACACCATAATTCATATGGTGTATGCTCAACTGATTTGGATGGAATCCTATTCAGAATGTAGATTGAGGTTTGTAACGCGTATCCCCATAAGAATGTCGGAAGAGAGGAAAAACTCATCATGGACCTCACTATGTCTAACAGGGTTCAGTTTCTCCTTTCGGACACACCGTTCATTTGAGGTGTTCCGGGAGGAGTCCATTGTGACTGGATTCCATGTAACTTCAAGTAATCAGTGAATTCATGGCTAAGGTATTCACTTCCTCGATATGATCGAAGAGTCTTGATACTCTTACCAAGTTGCTTCTCTACTTCAGCCTTAAACTCTTTGAATTTCTCAAAAGATTCAGATTTGTGTCTCATAAGATACACATACCCGTATCTTGAAAAATCATCCGTAAAAGTGATGAAGTGTTTGAACTGACCCCTAGCTAGAGTGGGCAATGGTCCACAGACATCACTGTGGATCAACTCTAGAACTTCTTTGGCACGAACTCCTTTCCCAGAAAAGGGTTTATTGGTCATCTTGCCCTTAAGACAGGATTCGCAATTACCATAAGACTCAAAGTCGAATGGGGTTAAGTAGTCTAACTTTCTTAACCTTGCAATCCTATTCTCATTTGCATGACCAAGTCTACAATGCCATAAGTAAGTTGGGTTTTCATGATTACTAAGTTTGAGTCGTTTGTTTTGTATATTAAGAATATTATGTCCACAATGCAACAAGTATAAACCATTCGATAAATGAGCATTCCTATACATATCACCATTAAGCGAAAAATAACAATTATTATTTTCAAAATGGAAGGAAAACCCTTCAATGTCTAACATAGGAATAGAAATAATGTTGCGAGTAATAGAAGGAACAAAATAACAATTATTCAGTTCAAGTCTAAAACCAAAGGGTAAATCTAAAACATAAATGCCAACACGTTCAGCAGCAACTCTTGCTCCATTTCCAACATGTAGGGCGACTTCACCCGGCCTAACTGCTCTGCTATGCTTGAGACCCTGCACATTAGAACAAATATGTGAGCCACAACCGGTATCCAAAACCCAACAGTTAGTATCATTTGTGGACATGTTTATCTCAATAACAAACATACATGTTCTAGTGGCTGAGACACACAGTGTCTTCTTTTCAGCTGCTAGAACCTTATAGTCCTTCTTCCAATGCCCCTTCTTCTTGCAGTGGAGGCATACATCCTTGTCCACCCTTTCCTTCTTTTGAATTCCACCTTTGGGCTTGAGGAAGTTTGGCTTGGAGCCTTTCTTTGCCTTGCCATTTCGCTTCTTCTTTCCTTTCGGAGCAGAAGAAGTAGAGGCACTCACCATGAGCACGGGCTTTTCCTTAGAAGTGGAAGACTCAAAAGTCTTTAGCATGTTATGCAGCTCGGGCATAGTCAATTCCGTCTTATTCATATTAAAGTTTACCACGAAACTTGAATATGAATCGGGAAGCGACTGAAGAATGGCATAAAGAGCAACATTGGTGTTAAGCTCAATGCCCAAATGACCAAGTTTCTCGATTAGCCAAATCATCTTCAATACATGAGGAGAAACCTTCCCTCCTTCAGACATCAGACATCTAAATAGATCTATCATCACTTCATAAATCTCAGAACGAGATTCAGAATCAAAGAGATCCTTCAGATGCTTGATTATCTCGAAGGGAAGCATCCTCTCATGCTTTCTTTGCAACTCGGGAGTCATCCCGAGGAGCATAACACACTGAGCCTGGGAAGCATCATCTTGATGCTTCTTCTGAGCTTCGGCGTCAAACGCCTCGGCTTCTTCAGTACCAGCCTCCGGGGTAGCAGGTGTTGGGAGATGAATTTAATAAATATTTTGATTAGATCCCAAAACCCCTGAGTATGACATGTTTCAGGGCAATATTGATAGTATAGGATCAGGTTTCAAATTGTTGTTGTGTTTCAGGATTATCTGCACCATGTATAGTCAGCAGATATAGATCAGGTTAGAATAGGTCTGAAGATCTCCGATGATTCCAGAAGACTAAAACATACTGAAGACCTAAATCATACTGAAAGATCTGTAGAGCCTGAAGAAGTGAAGATCCTGAAGACTAGAAGATCCTGAAGATCAGAAGATCTTGAAGACTCTTTTGTACTGAAACAAATGACCCTGAACAAGTCACTTCAAGAAAAATAGTGTTTGTTCATTCTTAGTACAAACAAAGAGAATGTTATACGTTCGTGAACACTAAAGAAAATATCAGATCAGTGTGGTTGACTAAAAGAGCCATTTTGTTTATCTCTGTTCAAAGGAAGATTTCAACCAATTAGGAGGTGACAACAACGTACTTTACTGACACTGAAAGCGACATTTCCCTGAAGAATGTCAGCGTTGATATTTGTCTTGTTCACAGAAATTGATGATTGGCTGCTTGTCTGGATATTTCCTAAAACATGCAAGGGTGCGTTCAAACCCTAATATAGCCGTTCATCAATTACTCAAAGAAGAAACCCTAGATGTTATCTCTCCAACGGATAGTTTTCAAAGGGAGACTTCTGGAGACTTCTAGAGGCCTTGGACATTTCAAGGTTGCGGGAAATCAAAGCAACTCCAGAGCTCATTTGTATTCAAGCAATCTTGTGAAGCACTCGAAACCCTAAGAATTTCCCAAGTGTTTCATCTTTGAAGAGAGCTCATTTACTAAGCCTAGATTCAAGATATATCCAAAGCTTAGTTAGAGATATCCTAGCCTTTTACTTGTGTTTCATTGTAAAAAGGATATCTCACCCAAGTTGGAAACCAACCAAAACCCAAACCCTTTGATTAGGTAGTTTGTGTGTGTAGTTGTTGGAAGTGGGACTTGTAAAGAGTAAGCAAGTTGTTGTGTTCAGTCTGAAAAACTCTAGAGAAGAAGTTAGTAAAATTTGATTGTTCACCTGACGCAGTGTGTGTGTGTGTTGAGTTAGTAAGTACTGCGATGAGTTCACTTTGAAAACTCTTGGTAGAAAGTTAGTAAGCTGCTGAGTTTAGTCTGAAAGCTTAAGGTAGTAGAAGTAGAGTGTTAAGGAATTTCTCTGAGGATCAGAGAGAGTGGATGTAGGAGCTTGAGCCTCTGAACCACTATAACTTGCTGTGTTGTTTGCTTTACATTACGCATTATTACATTGCATATTTTCACTTTGAAAGCATTATTTTCGACATTCAAAAACAATCCAATCGAGGATTGCATTAACTTAATCACAGCCTTAACCACTGTTTTATTAAAGAAAGATTTTCAGCAAACTAAAATGAGTATAAACTTAGGGCCTACACATTCCGCACTCTAGATAAGCTAGTATAGATAGTTGTCAAACTGATAAACTCTCCTGAGTAGTCAGTAAGATTATTATCTACTCCAAGCTTATTTGGACTCTGTTGTAGAAACTCAGAATCAGTGAGCTAATCTGAAGTCTCTGAAAGCCGCTCAGTGTTATTGTCTCAGTAGACTTTGACTCAGTGCATTTTATGCTTCTCAGGACTAAAACTCAGGACAACCTGACTCTCTGATTATAGTGTGTTTTAAAAGTTGAAAAATCACTATACACGTGTATTCCCCCCCCATACACGTGTGGAACTCGTTTACCCCGGGACCAACAAGTGGTATCAAAGCAGTGGTTCTAACTGACCACTTGCTTTGGTAGCCATAGTCTTGTTTACTGAGAGACTTTGGTGGTGTACCGAATAGATCTTATTGCTGATATCTTACAAGACTATTTCATCATGCCTTCAGAACCTACCTATGTTCTCAGTTAGAATTATGATCTATGGAGATTGAGAATGCAGGCACAGTTGTACTCTAAACATGAGAGAATGTGGAGAGTTGTGTCTCAAGGACCTTTTGAGTATAAGGTTGTTAATCCTAGATCTACTAATGCTGAAAAAGATGATCCAATGGATGAATTTCCCAAATATGATGATCAGCTTACTCCTGAAGAGAGGAAGTTGGTTAACTTGGATTATATTGCTAAAGATACTCTGTATAGCACTATTGATGATGGTGTTATGAGAATGATTTCTCACTGTGAAACTGCCAAAGAAATTTGGGACACACTTGCTATAATGTGTCAAGGAACTGATCATATCAAAGAAAACAAACTATTTGTGGCTATTGCCAAATTTGATGATTTTGAAATGGAAGATGATGAATCTATTGAAAGACTTGAGGTCAGATTCACTAGCATTATGAATGACCTAAGTGCTCTTGGGAAAAGATATCCCAAAAGAGAAATTGCTCTGAAAATTCTTAGAGGACTGTCTAAGAAATGGGATATTCATGTTGTAGTAATTGAGAACACCAAGGATATTGCTTCTATGCCATATCAACAAGTTTTCTCTGAGTTGAAAGCATATGAGTTTGTGATTGATAAGAAAACTAAGAAATCTGATAGCAAAGATGATACTTCATCTAACAAAAATGTGGCTTTCAAAGCACAAGGAAAAATCTGTAACTCTAAAGAACTTGAGATCTCATCTAACAAAATTCAGGATGAAAAAGATGAGAAAATTGCACTGATGGCAAGAAGGTTTGAGAAAATGAACCACATATTTGGTAAGTATAAAAGGTATTATAAAGATACCTGAAGGATCTTCATCCAAAAAGAAGGACTACAAATCCAAAGAGGACAATGATCAGGATGATGATACCAACAAGTGCTACAACTGCAAGAAGAAATGACACTTCCACTATGACTGTCCTGAGTTGAGTTCCAAGGAAAGAAAGGATCGGCAAGCCAAGAGAGACAAGAAGTATGCCAGCAAAAAGGCAATGGTTGCTGAAGAAGAACACTCTGAGGAAGGATCTAGCTCTTCAGAAGAGATGTTCTCAGATAGTGGCAGTGATGATGTTTGTCTTGTTGCTATTAAGGAGGTAAAATCTTCTATCTCAGTTGCTGCTCATACACAAGCACCTGAGTTATCAAGTTCCTCTGTAACCAGTAATTTTGACCTGATGGGTTCTTTTGAGAATCTGATGAAGGACTATTCTGTGTTACAAGAACTGTTCATAGAAACTGAAGAGCAGAATGAAGTACTGACTGCTGAGAATCTAATGTGGAAAAACTTTAAAGCTGCTGAGATCACATCTCAATTGATGGGAGTAACTGATGAACTTGATGTTCTGAAAGTACAACTCTCAGAAAAAGAGAAGGTGGTAGAGGCCCTGAAAGGAAAGTTAGAGAAATCTACTGAAGAAAATCAGCTTATCAGAACTGAGTTCAATGACCTCTTTGAGAAACATGAAACTCTAAAGAAAAGTGAGGATAGTTTGCAGAGAAAGGTAGCTCTATTGAATTCTGCATCTCATGCAATAGATGAAATTCAGAGTTATCAAAGACCTGCAACTATAAAAGCTGGATTAGGATATATTCCAGGGGGAACCTCACATGATCTTCTGAATGGTGCTTCTACAAGTGGCACTAAGACTGTCTTTGTTAAACCGGCGGTTCGTACTGATCTTCTTATTGAAGAACAACCCCGTGTTTTGGACAAGGGTAAAGGACCTATGGTTTCAGAGAACCTGAAAGTTCAGGAAAGAAAGCTCAAATCTCAGGAAAAGGTTAGAAAACCTGAACAATCAGTAGGAAATCCTCAGGCCACTTCTTCAAAGCCTCAGGCTAAGAATACCAACCTGAAGAAATCGGCCCTGAACCATCAGAGGAATCCTCAGAAGAGAAACACTCAGCCGAGAAATTCTCAGAAGAGGAGACCAAGTCCTCAGATTACTGAAAGACCACAATTTCAGTACAGGCAACCTAAACCCCACTTGTCTAAGGGTAAAGGTTTCCTGAACCCAAGTCAGCAGAGACAGAGATCAGCTGCACCAAAGCCAAAGCAATGGAACAAAAGGCATGAACCCAAGAAGAACTCTAAGGCTCATGTTCATGCTAAGGCTAGCACTCATACACAGGATACTTCCAAGGCACCTAGGGTGGTGAATGTGTATGTAGATGTTTATGGAAGACAAATCAGCCACTCTAAAGTGATTAGAGTAGTCAGGCAGATTTGGGTTCCAAAAGGTACAGCTAACCTGGTAGGACCCTACACCAAATGGGTACCTAAGACCTGATTTGTTTTGCAGATGCAGGATAAGGGCACTGAACTGAATGAAGACAACATAGCCCTGATGAGTGGAACTGAAGTTGCACCTGTTGCATGGTACTTGGACAGTGGATGCTCAAGACACATGACAGGATACAAATATTTGCTCACTGACTATGTTAAATAGAGAGGCCCTCAGATAACTTTTGGAGATAACTCCAAAGGACAAACATAAGGATATGGAATACTTGAAATTGATACTATTCATATCCATGGTGTATCATATGTGTCTGGTTTAAAGCATAACTTGCTTTCTATCAG
Organism: Stenogyne calaminthoides; assembly: GCA_037126765.1. NCBI lineage: Eukaryota > Viridiplantae > Streptophyta > Magnoliopsida > Lamiales > Lamiaceae > Stenogyne > Stenogyne calaminthoides. The sequence continues at coordinate 28,116,870 of JBBCBC010000018.1, read as the reverse complement.
TCAATTCTGTGATAAAGGATTCACTGTTGAATTCTCAAAGAACTTGTGCTATGTAAAAGATAATGTTTCATAACAAGTATTACTGACTGGTACTAGAAAAGAAAATTTGTATCTTGTTGATTGGAGGCTTACTCCTATGGATACATGTTTAATGGCCAAGAAGGCTACTGAAACCAGTTGGTTATGGCACAAAAGACTGAACCATTTGAACTTCAAAACCCTGAATAAACTTGCAAGATTAGCACTTGTGGGTTACCTAATGAAGTGTTCAGTAAAGATCATGTTTGTGATGCTTGTCAGAAAGGCAAACAAATTATAGCATCATTCAAAAGCAAAGTAGAAGTTTCTACTGATAGAATACTTCAACTGTTACATATGGATCTCTTTGGTTCAGTAACACCTGTGAGCACTAATGGCAGGAAATATACACTGGTAGTAGTTGATGACTACTCAAGATATATGGGTCATTTTCTTACTCAGTAAGAAAGAAACTCAGACCAAACTGCCAGAATTACTGAAAAGACTCAGTACTGAAAAGAATCTAAGTGTGGTCAAAATCAGATCAGATAAATGCACTGAATTTATCAACCATATTATATCTGATTATTGTACAGTAAATGGAATAACTCATGAAACATCAGTTGCAAGGACTCCTCAACAAAATGGTGTTGTTGAAAGAAAATGATTGTTGAAGCTGACATTCCTAAGAGATTTTGGGCTGAGGCAGTCAACACTGCATGCTACTCTCAGAACAGATCCATGCTGACAAAGAATCAAGGAAAAACTCCATATGAACTGTGGAATGAAAAGAAGCCTCTTGTTTCTTTATTTTGTGTGTTTGGTTGTAAGTGTTTCATACACAATAATGGTAAAGATCAGTTGAAAACTTTTGATAGCAAAGCTGATGAAAGAATATTCTTAGGATATTATGAAGTTAGTAAAGCCTTCAGAGTTTACAACTCTAGGACTCTTATTGTGAAGAAACATCTCATGTTGTTTTTGATGAATCTACTTGTGTTCATATGAAATGGGAAGTTGATTCAGGAGACTTGACAAAGAGGATCACCAGACTTAGCCTGAAAAAGAATGTCAAAACATCATCTGAGCCTGAAAAGAAGAAGTCAATCACCTACTATGAATGGAGTGAAACTGACTCAGAGGAAGAAGAGACTAAAGATGGAAATACTCAGGCTGGTGGCACTCAGGATGATAATTCTCCACTAAAGGAAAGCCAACACACTGAAGCTCACCAATCTGAACAAACACCAGTTCAGAATCAGGTATGTATTGCCGATGAAGATGTGGTCACAGCTGAGGCAATCTCTGAATCTATCAACCAAGGGGGAACAAATGTCACTGACAATGTTCTGAATGAAATATCCCCTGAGGAAGATGATTCACTCTTTCCTTTCCTGTTGTTCCCTGAGTTTAATGAATTACCTGAACCTAACATTTATGATGTTGAGGATACTACTGAAGGGGGAACATCCAGGAGAACATGGTTAGATAGTCATCCTACAAGTCAGGTTGTGGGAGATCTATCTGAAAGAGTTAAAACAAGAAGGTTCCATGGAGAAAGTGCCTTGTTCTGCTGCTTCCCATCTGAGAAAGAACCTACGGAGATTGAAGAGGCTCTTCAAGATTCCTTCTGGATTATTGCTATGCAAGAAGAGCTAAATCAATTTTCTAGGAATGAAGTTTGGGAGTTAGTAGATAGACCTAAGAAGCACAATGTGATTGGAACTAAGTGGGTATTCAAGAATAAGAGAGATGATAACAATGTCATTGTAAGAAATAAGGCAAGACTAGTTGCACAAGGCTATTCCCAAGAAGAAGGCTTGGATTATGATGTAACCTTTGCACCAGTTGCAAGACTAGAAGCCATTAGATTGTTTCTTGCATATGCTGCTCACATGAAATTTAAGGTATATCAAATGGATGTGAATAGTGCATTTCTGAATGGTGTGCTTAAAGAAGAGGTTTATGTGGAACAACCTCCTGGCTTCTCTCAGAATGACCAAGTTTACAGGCTCAGGAAAGCCTTGTATGGTCTGAAGCAAGCACCCAGAGCATGGTATGATACTCTATCTCAATTTCTTACTGACCATGGTTTTACCAAAGGAACTGTTGTTAGAACCTTGTTCAGGATAGAAGATGGAAAAAATATCTTACTAGTACAGATCTACGTGGATGACATTATCTTTGGATCCCCTAATCATCAGTTGTGTGAGAAATTTTCTACACTGATGAAAGATAAGTTTGAGATGTCAATGATGGGGGAGATGAATTTCTTTCTAGGACTTCAGGTGAAACAGTCAAAAGAAGGAATCTTCATCAATCAAGCAAAATATACCAGAGATCTGATTGCCAAGTATGGCATTCAAAATTTTAATGCAGTTAGAATTCCTATGAATACCAACTACAAAATGGATCCTGATCCTGAAGGCAAGTTAGTTAACCATACTGATTATAGAGAGATCATTGGATCATTGCTCTATCTCACAGCAAGTCGGCCTGATATTACTTTTGCTGTTGGGATATGTGCAAGATACCAAGCCAATCCAAAGGCTAGTCACATGGAAGCTGCCAAAAGATACTGAGATATTTAAAAGGTACAGTGAATAGAGGATTGTGGTATCCAACTGATGATAACCTTGAATTAACTGGTTATTTAGATGCTGATTATGGTGGTTGCAGAATTGACAGGAAGTACACTTCAGGAACTTGTCAATTTCTTGGAAGCAAACTGGTATCCTGGTTTTCTAAGAAGCAGACCTCAGTAGCAACTAGTACTACTGAAGCTGAATACATGGTTGCAGGAAGCTGTTGTGCACAGATTCTTTAGCTAAGGCAACAATTAAGAGATTATAAGATTATAGCCAAAGAAGTTCCTATATTTTGTGATAACAACAGTGTCATTGCAATATCACAAAATTCTGTGCTACACACTAGATGTAAACATGTGAATATTAGGCACCATTTCATTAGAGACCATGTTGAGAAGAAAGACATTAGAATGGAGAAAATTCATATTGATAAACAGAGAGCTGATATTCTTACTAAGCCATTGGCTGAGTCAAGATTTCAGGAACTATCAGTGGAATTAGGGATGTTGGATCCAGGTGAGTAATTTATCCTGAAGGGAGAAGCTCTTCAGATGCATGAGGTTTTTCAGTGAGAAAAACTCAGGACAAAGATCTCTTAGGATGAAAACTGAGAATCAGGATGGTTTTTGTCACGGTTAGTGTTCAGTAAGGATTAAGTATTCAATTAATCCTGAAACACACTTGGCACATGCATTTACTCAAAAATCATTTATTTCAATCATTAATCATTTGAAATAAATACAAAAGACGTGAACTTTAAGCGGGAATGAATGAAGGATTCTTATTGGTTAATATTTTGGCAGGACACTAAAGGGTTACCTCGATTAGAGTGAAACATCATTTTGTCACCCTAATTGCTGCCATTATTCTGCATATCTGAGTATTTGCCATTAATAGCAAATAAACCTTGAGATTATATCGACCAAAGATTAAATCACAACCATTCATTCAGATTTAATCTTAGCCCTTGATCTATTTCATCAGATCATATATATACCCCAAAGTTTCCAAAATCATAACACTTTACACTCTGTCTACAAACCCTCAAAATTATCCAAACCCTTCGTTGCTTAAAATTCCAAAAAACCTAAAATGGATTTTCCCAGTTACGCGATGATTAAAAACCTTGCGGAAATAGATAAACCATACTTCAAGCACGTTGTTGCAATGATCGACAACAAGACGAAACTGGTTGAAGAAGAAGCTTTAAACTTGCTTCGAATGGCGTGGTTGCAGTTTGTGGTAAATCTCAGAGAAGGAGAAAATGGCTCTCTGGTTTCACAACTTAGTTTCGGCACCAACGCAAAATCCAAAGCCGAAGCAATTTGTACGAGAGAGGTAAACTTATCTCTTCAGAACTTACCTCTTCAGAACATTAATACTATTTTTGAGTTAAGTGACAGAGGAGATGACCCTGCGGTTTATATGTTGGGGCATGAACAAGAAATCTTGGATAGGTTTTCTACGTCTAAAGTTGAACTGAAAGGGGCGTTAAACAAAAAGTGTTTAAAACCTATTTACAAAGTTTTGATCGATATTGTAGCCAAGTGCTTGATGAGCACCTCTGGAAGTTTAGAGCAGGTGAGTCGGAACAAGTTGAGACTCATGGCTGCAATAGAGGACTCACTCTCTAGAAGTTTTAACTGGCTAAAGTTCTTGGTGGATTGCATATTGAGTCAGAGTCCGAAACTGAAATATGCTCAAGGAGCATTTATAAAGAATGGGAAAGTTCTTTTTGGAACTAAAATTAGTTTTTTGATTGAGACATTGCTAAGAAAGAAGATGTTCCTATTGTCCGGAACTCAATTTTCCCGGAATAGGATCATGTTCAGGAAGCCAAAGTCGGAGAGAATGAGACAGGCGATTTCTGAAAGTTCGGGTTCGACAGCTCAGGATGAGCCTGAAGAGCAGGCTGTCCAGAGTGAGCCTGAGGAGCAGACAGAGCAGGTTGAGATTGAGAGCTCTGAGTCTGATCAGGACAATCGGACAATTGCTGATGTCACAAGAACTAAAGGAAAGAAGGTGGTGGAAAAGGTTGAAGAAGAGTCTGAAAAGAGGAAGAAAACTCTTAAACTTCTGAGAGTTAAGAGGGAGATTGGTGAACAGAAGAAGGCTCAGGAAGAGCAAAAGAGGAAAAAACGGCTGAGGAAAGCTAGTGAATTGGCTCCAGGAGAGAAATCTCCATTGGACACTCTTGTGAAAGCCATTTCACAAGCTGCTGAGAAAGAGGCTGAACACATTCCTGAGGTTGAAAGGGATGAGGATGTGTTCACTGATGTCCTCAATACCAGTATTGGGGATGATCGCATTACCAAAGAAATCTTCACAGGTTCTCAAAAACCTGCTGAAGAGACCCAAATACCGATCCCACCCATTCACCCCACAGAGCCAAAAATTCCCACACCTTCAGAGGCTCATTCTAGCTCTGAAGAGGAGTCACCGGTTCCTGAACTCAGGAAAGGTGAGGCTGAGGAGAAAGAATGGAGGTTGAAAGCTGAACGATTTGTCTTGGACAAATACCCAGAACTTGCCAACTATCCTGATCTTCAGGATATGTTCATCAGACTAAAAATGGCCATGATGATAGTCAACCAGTCTTTCGCCATGATGCTGAGAATTGGGAACTTCAGAGGAGAAGATTTTTGGGCGGAAGAAGTGGCAGAATTAGATGTCTTTTCAGGGTTGGGCAAGAAGAGGCTGAGAATCAAACCTACTAAGTTTGAAGCACTGATCAAGAAGAAACTGGCTGAGAGAAAGGATGTGGATCAGTTCGAGAAAATTGATGAGGGTCAGGACAAGGAAGATCCCTCTCAGGACAAAACTGATAAGGACCCTGCTGAGGGTAGTCAGAAACATGCTGAGGCTGGAGCATCCGCTCAGGGGGAACAAACTCAGGATTTTCCTGAACTTCAGATGATTACAATGGGAGAAACTCCTCAGGAGCCTGCTGCACCTACATCTGCTGAGATTGGGCTTCAGACTGAAGCTGAAGAAGAGATCCCTATTCCTCCGCAACCAACTGTTGATTTCACACCCATTGTGGAGAAATTAGCCAAGTTCGAGCCAATTATTGACCAGATGGCGAAGCTTGAACCTCTGGTTGGAGAAGTGTCTAAAATTGTTGAGACACAAATTTCTCAGGGTGAATCCATCAAAACACTTAGTACATCTATGATAACACCAGCTCAGGTAAATTTACTTTCCACTTTTATTGATAGCAAATTTACTTCATTCAATACAAAGTTAGATGATATGGCTAAGGAGATGAAGGAAGAGATGGAGAGACAATTTGATTTGATATCAAAAGTGCTTGAGGATTTTCTGAAATCCAAGACTGATGAGATGTTCAAATCGGCTGTTGAAGAGATGAGCAATTCTCTGATGGAGAAGATGAAAGCAACTTATGGTGGTCTTACTGAAGACACTAGTACTGGTTTGAATGTGCTGAGAAGGATTCAGGATGAGCATTTTCATGTGGCGGCAGAAGTTAGATCGATTGGCAGAGAACAACTTCACATGGACAGAACCCTTTCCAAGCTGATTGCCAACTATGATGCCAAAAAGGGGGAAAGTTATGACAAGCTTGCTGCCCTGCCACCTCTGGAAAAACAAGTTGAACAGTTTCCTACTGAGATCCATAGAGGAAAGAGGAAAGAGCCTGAAGTGCTGATATATCCTGAAAGCAGCTATGGAAGTTCATGAGTAAAGAACAAAGAGGTAGAGGAAGCAAGAAACCAGTAAGCAAGGAGAGGCTTATGGAATCTTGAATCCTCAGAAGAAGCCTGTTGCATTTATTGAGAAACCTCTTAAAACTAAGCAGTTGGCTAAGCCTGTCAGTAGAAAGCCCACTCAAAGGAAGTTAGCTCAGGACTTTGAAGAAGATGTTGAGGAAGACAACCAGGAAGTTGCTGGGAAAGATGAAGAGTCTGAAATGGATGATCTTTTCAAAGAAGGATTTGGTGAATATGATGTATCCACCAAGAGACTGAATTGGGACTGGCACAATTCAGTAAAAGCACTTGAAGCTGAGAGGAAGAGAAAGACTGCTACCTCTGTGTCAGGTTCAGAAATGACCAGAAAGGAGAGGGAGGAAGCCAAGAGAAAGCTGGGAGGCTTTCAGAGGATGGTTCGCAGGAGAGGAGGCCCCAAGCAAAGAAAGAGGATGTGGCCTCATGTAGACAAATGGATGCCTATTGAGCTGAATGACAGATGGGAGACAGCCAAGAGAGAGTTTGTGTTTAATTATGATGTACTACAGACCTGGTTTCAGCCCAACACTGATAGGGATGAAGCATTCATTGCCTACATACTACAGAACTTCACTGATATATGCTAGAAATGGTTTGATTTGTTTGATACTCTGGGTTATCAGCTGAAGGCTCCTGGTCAAATCAAGTATCCTCCACCAAAATTGAAAAATGGGATGATCAACTATGATTTCATCCATGCAGATTTTGTGGATCAGGCTGAATATCTTGAGCTGACAGGGAGTGATGCTCAGACCATCCAGAAGAGGGAAGAACTGAAAAAAAGGTACTATGGGATGTTCAACGTGAAGCCACCAACTGATGAGATTGAATCAGAAGAAGAATAATTACCTTATTCCTTTTGTTTCAGTAGATTACATAAGAAAACCATTGTAACATATACTCTTTGGTTTTTTAGACTAATGAAAAAATCTACTGATTTTCTGTTTTATCAAAAGATAATTTCTCATTATCTTACTGATTACTTGATGGTTGCCTTTTACTTATTTTACTTTCTTTATGAATTGAAACCTGAATAGATGATAGGTTTACTGTTGTTTGCAATCTTGTAACAAGATGGTTTTGGCATCATCAAAAAGGGGGGAAATGTTGGGAGATGAATTTAATAAAGGTTTTGATTAGATCCCAAAACCCCTGAGTATGATATGTTTCAGGAAAATATTGATAGTATAGGATCAGGTTTCAAATTGTTGTTGTGTTTTAGGATTATCTGCACCATGTATAGTCAGCAGATATATATCAAGTTAGAATAGGTCTGAAGATCTCCGATGATTCCAGAAGACTAAAACATACTGAAGACCTAAATCATACTGAAAGATCTGTAAAGCCTGAAGAATTGAAGATCCTGAAGACTAGAAGATCTTGAAGATCAGAAGATCCTGAAGACTCTTTTGTACTGAACCAAATGACCCTGAACAAATCACTTCAAGAAAAATAGTGTTTGTTCATTCTTAGTACAAACAAAGAGAATGTTATACGTTTGTGAACACTAAGGAAAATATCAGATCAGTGTGGTTGACTAAAAGAGCCGTTTTGTTTGTCTCTGTTCAAAAGAAGATTTCAACCAATGAGGAGGCAACAACAGCGTACTTTACGGACACTGAAAGCGACATTTCCCTGAAGAATGTCAGCGTTGATATTTGTCTTGTTCACAGAAATTGATGATTGGCTGCTTGTCTGGATATTTTCTAAAACATGCAAGGGTGCTTTCAAACCCTAATATAGCAGTTCATCAATTACTCAAAGAAGAAACCCTAGATGCTATCACTCCAACGTATAGTTTTCAAAGGTAGACTTCTGGAGAGTTGCATATAAATACCAGAGGCCTTGGACATTTCAAGGTTACGGAAAATCAAAGCAACTCCAGAGCTCATTTGTATTCAAGCAATCTTGTGAAGCACTCGAAACCCTAAGAATTTCCCAAGTGTTTCATCTTTGAAGAGAGCTCATTTACTAAGACTAGATTCAAGATATATCCAAAGCTTAGTTAGAGATATCTCAGCCTTTTACTTGTGTTTCATTGTAAAAAGGATATCTCACCCTAGTTGGAAATCAACCAAAACCTAAACCCTTTGATTAGGTAGTTTGTGTGTGTAGTTGTTGGAAGTGAGAGTTGTAAAGAGTAAGTAAGCTGCTGTGTTCAGTCTGAAAAACTCTAGAGAAGAAGTTAGTAAGTTGATTGTTCAGTCTGAACGCTTGTGTGTGTGTTGCGTTAGTAAGCTGCAGTAGTTCAGCCTGAAAACTCTTGGTAGAAAGTTAGTAAGCTGCTGAGTTCAGTCTGAAAGCTTAAGGTAGTAGAAGTAGCGTTGAGGTTATACTGAAAAGTATGCTTTTACTTTGTATAAGCAAACTGAATTTTCTTATTTATTTACTAAAATAAATTATTTAATCAATGTTGCATTAAATATGAATGAATGTTATATATGTTTATTGCAAACCCGTTCGATAAGACAGTACGTATTACGTTGTAGTTAATTTGGTGATACCCGATCACTAAAGATCAAATTAACAGCCCTCGTAATTAAGTACAAACTCACAACCCAGATGAAAATGAACGAACCATCATGAAAGGTTGAAGTGTGAGACCCAGATTGGCCTGTCTTGACCAAGGGATCACACTAGCGCATTTAGGTGCGCTGAATGAGGACCTACAGGAGGACAAATTCTTTGGTACTGAATATACAAGAATTAGACCTCAGTGGTGCATTGTTTCTTAATCTCCGTCCCTTAAATAGGATCGTGTGAAATTAATAACTATTGCTTTGACTTATGATGGGAAGAGAGTCAATGTTTTTCGATACCTTATATCTTGAGCAATATTATTAATTACATGACGATTGCTGACATTTAATACGGAGAATCGCTTGCAAGTACGTCTTGCTTGATTTGTCCCCTTGGTGGGCTCATATCCTTTATCATGCCAAATCTTGCAAGTGGAAATTTATTTCCTAATGTTGAGCTGTCTTTACTCCAAGGACAAAGATATTAATTAATATAAAGCTTGTTCAGTGGCTTAATTAATTAATGGACTAAGATAATCTTAAATGCGGGAAATAATGACCGGGAGCCATGTTATATGTGAAATCGTAATATGGGTTAAGATGGATAGTTCAATATTAATTTTATAGTTGATTAAATTAATATTAATGGACTTGAATAATATTTGGCCCAAAATATTAAAGCTTCATAGTCCATTAAAGGTTCAATCTTAATTCTCCTAAAGGCCCCCCAAATAGCCAAAAATAAAGTCCAATTAATGAGAGAGAGAAGAAAATATTCTTGCTATATTTCCAAGAGATATTTTCGAAAATTTGTGGCCAAAAAGGAAGAAAAGATTGTCTTGATTTTCTTGTAGATATTTTATGGAAAGAGATAATTATTGTAGGAATACATAATTATCCCATAAATTCAAGAAGTCAAATCTTGACTCCTTTAGGCTTGTAATTTTTGAAAATTATGAGGTAGAAGAGGGGAAGAGATTTTTATGGAAAATTTAATTAAGGAGAAAAGAATATAGAAGATATATTCAAGATTTCTTGGAGACCAAGAAAAGATTTTCTTCCTTATATTTTTAACCTAAAAATTTCGACCACCTCCTCCTTATTTATAGGGGAAGAGCTCTTCATTCCCAAGTGAAATTCCATGTGTTGGAAATATTAGAAATTCACAAAGGTGGTAGCAAAATATTTAATTTCTCTCCCATTAAAATCGTTCGTTGAAATCTTCCCATCGGATAGCGTTCGTGGACTTTGAGGATATATTTGGGAAGACTCTTGGGTTGATTCATCCGTTTGATTCTTCAAGAGGTTAGTAATTACGTAACTCCTAGTTCCACATGTTTAGGATTTAGGTGAATTGTGTGTACGCATGTTGTTTATTATTATGTTGAATTGATTTAGGATTAATTAATGTTAGTAATTAATTATTTAATTTAAATATGTATTTAAATAATCACCTCGAATAGATCCGGGCACCCCGATTTCTCAACAAGTAGTGTGTTAAGGAATTTCTCTGAGGATCAGAGAGAGTGGACGTAGGAGCTTGAGCCTCTGAACCACTATAACTTGCTGTGTTGTTTGCTTTTTGTTCTGCATTATTACCTGTTGCATATTTTCACTGAAAGCATTCTAAAAGTTTTCTGACATTCAGTTGGAAACAATCCACTGAGTATTGTATTAACTTAATCACAGCCTTAACCACTGTTTTATTAAAGAAATATTTTCAGCAAACTAAAACGAGTACAAAACTTAGGGCCTATACATTCCGCACTCTAGATAAGCTAGTATAGATAGTTGTCAAACTGATAAACTCTCCTGAGTAGTCAGTAAGATTATTATCTACTCCAAGCTTATTTGGACTCTGTTGTAGAAACTCAGAATCAGTGAGCTAATCTGAAGTCTCTGAAAGCCGCTCAGTGTTATTGTCTCAGTAGACTTTGACTCAGTGCATTTTATGCTTCTCAGGACTGAAACTCAAGACAACCTGACTCTCTGATTATAGTGTGTTTTAAAAGTTGAAAATCATTATACACGTGTATTCCCCCCCATACACGTGTGGAACTCGTTTACCCCGGGACCAACATCAGGGATTGGCGTGTCCAACACGTACTCAATCATTTCTTGCCTGAGCACCAAACGAACGTTTCAGTGCCAGTCGAGAGAGTTTGGCCCAGCCAATTTGTTCGTTTCCAAAATGCTTCTCAATGACAAGTTATTCATTTCAACAATCCTAGAGAAATAAAGTAAAACGGGAATTAAACACATAACTCCTATGATCAATATTCAACAATCAAAATAAATGTGGTCTTTTAAGTTTATTTAGTCTCCATTATTTTCACATATTCAGCAACCTCATCGGAAGAATACAAATTTATATCCAATATAAATCATAATGGACTAGGATCCACATTCCTACTATCATAATCTCAGCTTTGGCTGAATACTATAATAGCAGAACTGGTAGGTCTCCAAACCAATTGCAAAACTGCAACTCCTAGTTGATTGAACCTAGTTCAATCGGATGTCCCTTAACTTTCGTTTCCCTGCTTTGGCTGGTCAAACAAAGTTAAGTTGATTTACAACCATCAAGCGGCGACACTACGTGTCCCTATAAAAGTCCCGTTGAATGTAGATCTGAGCAAAAGACTTTGGTCTTAAATACACATTGGAACGAAATTTCCGATTTACTTTTAATTTCGATGGAAGACATTGTTTTAATTTAATGAAAAACCATATTTTAGCGAGGAACATTTTAAAGGCGGGGTATTAATTGCTTAATCGAGATCCAACATGTTTATCTACATCACATTTGAGCACTTATTGGGCGCCGCCTACTCAAACATGATTTTATGCGGACCAACACTTACATGGGTGTCGTCTACCCAAATAATTAACACGGTTCGACAAATATTTGGGAGCAAACTACCCAAACAGTTATAATGCGGTCCATAAAACGAGTTAACTAATTTAAACGTGTAAACAAGTTAACAGTGGGTTTTAATAAATTTTCTTTTAAAATAAACTTTAAGTCCAATTAAAGTCCTAATTTTAAGATTATTAAAATACAATTAATCTAATTAATTGTTTTTGGTCCAACCAATTCCTTTTTCAGAATTTTAAACTTAATTAAAAATCCAATTTAATTCGTTTATTATTTTATTTTATTCCCGGGGCTCAGGTGCAATTTCCAAAATTTACACGGGAGGACCTGTTTCAAATCAAATTTGCAAAACAGCCCTCCTACATCATCACCCTTTCCAAATCGAATCTAATCCGAAAATTTCAACACCCAAATCAGCCAAATTCCAGAATTTCAGTTTCATCACTATTGATCCAATCAATTAACCCATTAAGTCAAACTAAGAACCAAAACAATATGTCCAGATTCAATGTTCAAAGAAACAGAGGCAACGAAACAGTAGATCGCAATGCGGTGGTCGTGGCAATCGAGCCGACCCGAGTCGCCGATGACATGCCCAGCGTGCGGGTGACTCACGGTCGCTAACGAGGCGGAAGGGGCGCGCGTGGAGCCGCAGTCCCTTGGTCGAAGACTGGTTCGAAACCGGACCAGATCGAGAGAGACGAACTAAGCAGTGTCGCGCCGCCACTGAGTCGTCTCGATTCCGGTGGTGCCCCGCTTTGAAGCTAATAGAGACAGACACATCGGCCAGGTCTCGAAATCACTTCCAGCGCACTGCCGTGAATAGATACGGCACCAGGGAGAATGAATCACGACGGAGCACCGCGAGCCATGGTAAATCGCGGCGGACTACCGCGAGCACACGCCGCGGGCTTTCGCATGCGTCGTGAAGCACGGAGCCTAGCGCCGGCCCACAGCAACACGGCGTAGCACCGCCGATCGTGAGACGGAAGTGAGCAGCGGTGGAAAACCTCAAACGGGGTAAACCCTAATTTGGGTTTTGGGGACGAAAGCAACAAGCCCCAATGAACCGAGAGTCAAATAAAATATGGGGTGCGGCTTCTTCAAAAAGAACAGTGCCCCTTGGGTTATTAAAAAAATTAATTTTAATAAACCAAAAGCAATTATATTAAAGAGCCTGAAGCTCTGATACCACTGTTGGAATATACGGGCACGTAAACACGTTATACATGCGCAGCGGAAATAAATAGTTCACCAACAACGAACAATTAATTGCTTTAAAAAAGTGCGATTAAACATAACAAGAAATCTTACAGTATTTCAATAGCAGATTTCTCAACTACGGTATCCACGTAATCCCCGTAGACAGAATTGCACAGATCTGCCATTGTTGAATCTGAGACGAAATTTGCTAGGAAAACTCATATCCTAGATTTTATGGAGAAACTAGGTTTTCTTGTTGTTTATAATGAATCTCGGGACGTCATATATATAGGGAGAGATTAGCTTATATCTTAAGAAAATCTTTATTAGGAAGATCATTCCTAATCTTGAAAACCATATGTCAAATATATACTTTTCCCTACAGATATTTTCCTACAATAATATTCCATAATATTATTTTAGGATTCTTATTTAATTAAATCTAATTTAATTAAATAATAATAATTAATTCCAAATTAATATATTATTAATTCTCCATAAATTAAATATTAAATCTAATTTAATACTTAATCAACCAACTATAATCCGTACACGGGAGTTACTTGTTGTGTGACCCATATGCCCTCATATATCGAGTGATTAGTCAAACTAAAAGTCTTAATTGAACCCTAGACAATAAATTAGACAATCTCAATATATGAGGTACGTTGTGAGAAACGTGCAACTACCTGTAACTGTAACATGGGCTATTGCGATTTCCTCCTTCCATTCACGAATACTCGATTAGCCTTGAACATGATGAAGTGTCTATTCAAATAGCTTAATCGATTTATCTCGAATCACTAATTGATCATTCGTGTCACCTTTGGTCACAAAGTCCAAGGTGGTGTGCATTGGCCAATGACTTTGATCCAATTATGATGAGAAGATGAGTATTCTCTCTAAATCCACTTTGAGGAATGAATCCTTATCTTTGTTCAACTACCACGCACATGCATTTCGTGATGAACCCAATCCAAGCCATATCTAAGTATCGGTCATGGTCAAAGTTCATAACTCCACACATGTCGTGCGTATTGACCTCAAGTCAAAGGAGTATCGCATTGCTCCCACTAACCGAGATACCCGTAGACACATATAGTGGAACTACATCAAACGGTTGCTCGGATGGGTATACCAATACCCTCTAAGGTATTTGTGTATCCATAATGAGATACCTAGTATCTCGTAGTAAGTGAGATCTTACTACACTCTCTAAGAGTATGATGCAGATCGCACACCGATCTCCATTGCATCATCGATATCTCATTCTCGATGATCCTTGATCGGGGCTATTTGAGAATCATGCTTAAGTCATCTGAGCTCTCACGTACTCAATGACAGCAGTAATTCAAGGGAACACAGATAAGAACAAATGCAAACAATCAAACATAATATTCTAATAAGTGTAATGCCATACATTTAATATTAAATAAACAATAATATTAAACCAACACTGAATATTATCTTAGTATTATGTCCATACAAAGGATTACCTCTAGGACACTAACACTAACACTATCCCTATGGTTCTTGATCCCTAAGACGTAGCAGGCCTCACTAAGATCCTTCATCATGAAGGTCTTTGACAACCATTCTTTCACGGACTACATGAGAGGGACACTATTCCCCATAATCAGTATGTCATCAACATAAACAACTATGAAGACAATATTCTTCCCATGGCACTTTCGATAGACGCACGGATCTTCCGAGTTTCTGATGAAGTCAAATGATTTGACAGCCTCATCAAATTGGATATTCCAACTCCTAGAAGCTTGCTTCAACCCATAGATGGATCATCTGAGCTTACACACAAGTTTAAATTTTGGCTTTGAGATAAAATCTTCCGGTTGAGTCATGAACACTTCCTTATCAATGTTTCCATTGAGGAAAGCTGTTTAGACATCCATCTGCCAAATCTCGTAATCGAGGTGTGCTACTACCGCAAGTAAAATTCGAATGGACTTGATCTTAGCAACTAGTGAGAAAGTCTCGTCATAGTCAATGCCTTCGCGTTGATTGTAACCTTTCGCTATCAATCTAGCCTTGTAGGTTTGTACCTTGCCATTTGCATCGGTCTTACGCTTGTAGGCCCACTTGCAACCTATGGGGTTGACCACTTTTGGCAATTCAACCAAGTCCCAAACTTGATTGATGTACATCGAGTCCATCTCGGATTTCATGGCTTAATGCCACTTCTTTAAGTCAACATCTTATGTTGCCTCAGTGTAAGTTTTAGGTTCGTCCTTATCCGGGATCTCCACGTTATCTTGTTCCTCCATGAGGAAACCATAATATCTGGTGATCAGATTACGAACTCTAGTAGACTTACGAAGTTGTGGTTGTTCAGGCTGCACATTCTGATCGTGAAAATTTTGTGGTACAACGACTTCATCGTTGACCTGGGATGCCTCAAGATTGATGCTTCCGGATGATCCTTGAGCACTTTCGGATGCCTCTTGAGCGGGAGTTTGAACAATGTTATTCTCATTCAGCCTACTTGGAGTTCGTTGCTCAGGCATTGCAACTCCAATTACGCTCCCACTGGCTGAAAGAGGATCACTATGTGATAAACTTCCACCATGCGAGCTACTGAATGCTCCCACTGATTCTTGGCCATGTTGCTTTGACAAGATATCAGTCTCTTTGTTAATTTGTGGTTCTTGAATTTCTTCAAGTTCTATCATCTTACGGCCTTGTTCCTTGAAGACGTAGTCTTCTTCGAGGAACCTGGCCAACCTAGAAACAATCACTGACTGTTTCTCTGGTAGATAGAAATAATATCCTTTAGTTTCCATAGGATATCTCACAAAATAACCCTTTTCACCTTTGGATTCCAACTTATCGGTGAGCATCTTTTTCACAATCACGGGGCAACCCCATGTTTTGATATGCGAAAAAGTTGGCTTCTTGCCACACCATAATTCATATGGTGTATGCTCAACTGATTTGGATGGAATCCTATTCAGAATGTAGATTGAGTTTTGTAACGCGTATCCCCATAAGAATGTCGGAAGAGAGGAAAAACTCATCATGGACCTCACCATGTCTAACAGGATCTGTTTCTCATTTCGGACACACCGTTCATTTGAGGTGTTCCGGGAGGAGTCCATTGTGACTGGATTCCATGTAACTTCAAGTAATCAGTGAATTCATGGCTAAGGTATTCACCTCCTCGATCTGATCAAAGAGTCTTGATACTCTTACTAAGTTGCTTCTCTACTTCAGCCTTAAACTCTTTGAATTTCTCAAAAGATTCAGATTTATGTCTCATAAGATACACATTCCCGGTATCTTGAAAAATCATCAGTAAAAGTGATGAAGTATCCGAACTGACCCCTAGCTAGAGTGGGCAATGGTCCACACACATCACTGTAGATAAACTCTAGAACTTCTTTGGCACAAACTCCTTTCCCAGAAAATGGTTTGTTGGTCATCTTGCCCTTGAGACAGGATTCGCAATTACCATAAGACTCAAAGTCGAACGGGGTTAAGTAGTCTAATTTTCTTAACCTTGCTATCCTATTCTCATTTGCATGACCAAGTCTGCAATGCCACAAGTAAGTTGGGTTTTCATGATTACTAAGTTTGAGTCGTTTGTTTTGTATATTAAGAATATTATGTCCACAATGCAACAAGTATAAACCATTCAATAAAGGAACATTCCCATACATATCACCATTAAGCAAAAAATAACAATTATTATTTGCAAAATGGAAGGAAAACCCTTCAATGTCTAACATAGGAATAGAAATAATGTTGCGAGTAATAGAAGGAACAAAATAACAATTATTCAGTTCAAGTCTAAAACTAGAGGGTAAATCTAAAACATAAACGCCAACACGTTCAGCAGCAACTCTTGCTCCATTCCAAACGTGTAGGGCGACTTCACCCGGCCTAACTACCCTGCTATGCTTGAGACCCTGCACATTTGTACCAATGTGTGAGCCACAACCGGTATCCATTACCCAGCAGTTAGTATCATTTGTGGACATGTTTATCTCAATAACAAACATACCTGTTCCAGTAGCTGAGACACCCTGTGTCTTCTTTTCAGCTGCTAGAACCTTAGAGTCCTTCTTCCAATGCCCCTTTTGCTTGCAGTGGAGGCATACATCCTTGTCCACCCTCTCCTTCTTTTGAATTCCACCTTTGGGCTTGAGGAAGTTTGGCTTGGAGCCTTTCCTTGCCTTGCCCCTTCGCTTCTTCTTTCCTTTCGGAGCAGAAGAAGTAGAGGCACTCACCATGAGCACGGGCTTTTACTTAGCAGTGGAAGACTCAAAAGTCTTTCGCATGTTATGCAGCTCGGGCATAGTCAATTCCGCCTTATTCATATTAAAGTTTACCACGAAACTTGAATATGAATCGGGAAGTGACTGAAGAATGGCATAAACAGCAACATTGGTGTTAAGCTCAATGCCCAAACGACCAAGTTTCTCGATTAGCCCAATCATCTTCAATACATGAGGAGAAACCTTCCCTCCTTCAAGACATCCGACATCTAACAGATCTCTCATCACTTCATAAATCTCGGAACGAGATTTAGAATTAAAGAGATCCTTCAGGTGCTTGATCATCTCGAAGGGAAGCATCCTCTCATGCTGCCTTTGCAGCTCGGGAGTCATCCCGAGGAGCATAACATACTGAGCCTGGGAAGCATCATCTTGATGCTTCTTCTGAGCCTCGACGTCAAACGCCTCGGCTTCTTCAGTACCAGCCTCTGGGGTAGCAGGGATTGGCGTGTCCAACATGTACTCAATCTTTTCTTGCCTGAGCACCAAACGAACGTTTCGGTGCCAGTCGAGAAAGTTTGGCCCAGCCAATTTGTTCGTTTCCAAAATGCTTCTCAATGACAAGTTATTCATTTCAACAATCCTAGAGAAATAAAATAAAACGGGAATTAAGCACATAACTCCTATGATCAATATTCAACAATCAAAATAAACATGGCCGTTTAAGTTTATTTAGTCTCCATTATTTTCACATATTCAACAACCTCATCGGAAGAATACGAATTTATATTCAATATAAATTATAATGGACTAGGGTCCACATTCCTACTATCATAATCCCAGCTTTGGCTGAATACTATAATAACAGAACTGGTAGGTCTCCAAACCAATTGCAAAACTGCAACTCCTAGTTGATTAAACCTAGTTCAATCGGATGTCCCTTAACTTTCGTTTCCCTACTTTGGCTGGTCAAACAAAGTTAAGTTAGTTTACAACCATCAAGTGCCGACACTACGTGTCCCTAAAAAAGTCCCGTTGAATGTAGATCCGAGCAAAAGACTTTGGTCTTAAATACCCATTGGAACAAAATTTCTGGTTTACTTTTAATTTCGATGGAAGACATCGTTTCAATTTAATGAAAAACCATATTTTAGTGAGGAACATTTTAAAAGGCGGGGTATTAATTGCTTAATCGAGATCCGAACATGTTAATCTATATCATATTTGAGCATCTATTGGGCGCCGCCTACCTAAACATGACATTATACGGACTAACACTTATATGGGCGCCGTCTACCCAAACAATTAATACGGTCCGACAAATATTGGGTGCCGCCTACCCAAACAGTGATAATGCGGACGTAAAAGCGTTAACGAATTTAAATAATAAACAAGTTAAACAAGTGGGATTTAATAATTTCTCTTAAAACGAATTTCAAAATCCAATTTAAAATTTGATTTTAAATTATTTAAAGTTAATAATTAATCCAATTAATTATTATTAAAAGTCTAACTTTTAATCTTATTAAAAATTAATCAAATTAATTTTAAGGTCATAATTTTAATTGTTTTGTTGTTAGAGGCTCAGATGTAAATTCCAAAATTGCACTGGAGGGCCTAATCCAAAATCAATTTGTAGAATAGCCCTCCGCTATCACCGCCCAAAATTCGACAGCATCCAATCTGTATTTTGGGACAACTTTTTCCAAACACCAATCCGAATCAGTAACAATTTCATAATTAATCTAATCAATTCATCAAATTCGTCCAACTGTAACAATCGAAATCGAACCCAAGAGAACGAAATCGAACGAAACAAGCAACACATCGAGAACCCAGAAACTGGAAATCACAGAACTCGATTGAAAACTAGAAAAACTAGAAATCACATAACCCAATCAGAAAACTAGAAACAAGGGAGAGCTCGAGGCATCACGAAATCGAAACCGGAGCTCGACGCGTGTCACCACCGCCGCTCAAGCGCGCGGGTGACTCATCATCGAGCACGATGGGTTGCGCGCAGAGCCGCAAACCCAATCGCGAACTGGTTCCAAACTAGAAAACCCGAACGAAAACACGGAATCGGCGGCGCGCCGCCACCGATTCGTCTCAATTTTGGTGGCGCGCCGCCTCGATCCAAAATCAAGAGGAGTGTCGCTGAGAAAAGAGACGACGTACGGAGGCAGAGCGGTGGGACGATGACGGAAACGCGAGGCACGAGGCCTAAGACAAAAGTGAGATCGCTCGGAGTATACCGCGAGCCCCCGCACGCGTTGCGAGGCCTAGGCGCCTAGCGCCAGCCTCGAGCAACGCGGCGTGGCGTCACGGCCGAGGGTCGAGCGAGCAGCAGCGATGGGAGGGTTTCTCCGTGAGAAAACCCTAAATCAATTTTGGGGAGTCTTCTCGAAGAAGACGAGCCAAGCAAAACAAAACAATAGGGGTGCGATCAAATGGATTAAATCGGCCGTGCCCCACGATTTGAATAAAAAAAATTAATTTATTCAAAAATTATGCAATTAATCAAAGAGCCTGAGCTCTGATACCACTGTTGGAATATAGAGGCACGTAAACACGTAATACATGTGCAACGGAAATAAATAGTTCACCAACAACGAACATACAATTTCATAATTGAGTACAAATAAACATAAAGAGAAATCTTACAGCAGATCAAAGACAGATTTCTCAACTATGGTATCTACGTAATCCCCATAGACAGGATTGCACAGATCTGCCAGTGTTGAATCTGAGACGGAATTTGCTAGGAAAACTCATATCCTAGATTTTATGGAGAAACTAGGTTTTCTTGTTTTAGTAAACAATGAATCCCGGGACCTCATAAATATAGGGAGAGATTAGCTTATATCTTAAGCAAATCTTTATTAGGAAGATAATTCCTAATCTTGAAAACCATATCTCAAAGATATGTTTTTCCCTACAGATATTTTTCTACAATAATATTCCATAATATTATTTTGGGATTCTTATTTAATTAAATCTAATTTAATTAAATAATAATAATTAATTCTAAATTAATATATTATTAATTCTCCATAAATTAAATATTAAAATCTAATTTAATACTTAATCAACCAACTCTAATTCGTATACGGGAGTTACTTGTTGTGTGACCCATAGGCCCTCATATATCGAGCGATTAGTCGAACTAATGGTCTTAATTGAACCCTAGACAATAAATCAGACATTCTCAATATATGAGGTACGTTGCGAGAAACGTGCAACTACCTGTAACTGTAACATGGGCTATTGCGATTTTCTCCTTTCATTCACGAATACTCGATTAGCCTTGAACATGATGAAGTGTCTATTCAAATAGCTTAATCGATTTATCTCAAATCACTAATTGATCATTCGTGTCACCCTTGGTCACAAAGTCCAAGGAGACGTGCATTGGTCAATGACTTTGATCCAATTATGACGAGAAGATGAGTATTCTCTCTAAATCCACTTTGAGGAATTAATCCTTTTCTTGGCTCAACTACCATGCACGTGCATTTCGTGATGAACCCAATCCAAGTCATATCTACCCATGGAAGGGTGTAAGCGTCGGTCATGGTCAAAGTTCATCACTCCACACATGTCGTGCGTATTGACCTCAAGTCAAAGGATTATCGCATCTCTCCCACTAACTGAGACACCCGTAGAAACGTATAGTGGAACTACATCAAACGGTTGCTTGGATGGGTGTACCAATACCCTCTAAGGTATTTGTGCATCCATCATGAGATCCTAGTATCTCGTAGTAAGTGAGATCTTACTACACTCTCTAAGGGTATGATGCAGATCGCACACCAATCTCCATTGCATCATCGATATCCCATTCTCGATGATCCTTGATCGGGGCTGTTTGAGAGTCATGCTTAAGTCATCTGAGTTCTCACGTACTCAATGACAGCAGTGATTCAAGGGAACACAGGTAAGAACAAATGCAAACAATCAAACATAATATTCTAATAAGTGTAATGCCATACATTTAATATTAAATAAACAATAATATTAAACCAACAATGAATATTATCTTAGTATTATGTCCATACAAAGGATTGTCTCTAGGACACTAACACTAACAAACAACCCATTGGATAATGTTCAAAATCATTTCATCATTGAAAATATATATATATATATATATATATATATATATATATATATATATATATATTAATCTAGGCTATCTATTAAATTAATTCAGAATTTATATATAAATAGAGAGAGAGAGTGTATTTATAATTTATGTTAAGTGGGAAAGAGAGGGAACATTTTTTTTTTAATTAAAGTTGAGTTAATAGGGGTACAATTGATTTTTTTAACCACTATATTGCATGTAATAGTAGTACAAAATAAAGATAGTATCTAATAGTAATAGACACTTAGAAATAGTATGCATTAGTAATTATTTCTTGATCTTTTTCAATTCAACTGCTTTTATTTTGTTCATACCGGTCTTTTCTTTAATTAAGTTCTCTTGTAATTTTGTTTTAGTTTTTTGTTTAATTTTATTTTTTAAGTAACTGTTGGATTTATTTTTTAATTTCATATCTTTTTAATGGGCGAAAAATACATAGTCAATGAGTCAAGTGTACAAAAAAAGGCGAGTCGGCAGCTTACAACAAAAAAAATGAGAACATGACCGGTAAATGACTGAAGTGACATCGTTTAAGAATTTTTTTTAGTCATTTGAGACTGAATTGGCAAAATCTGAATATATATAGGATTAAACTCGAAAAGTAGATAATTATTGGGTCATTTTAATAAAGATGAAAAGTTACAGGACAAAAATGGTTTAAATCCCATAATTTTGTTTAAAAGGTATACCTTTAAGCTTGCAAATGACAAGAGTTACTCTTTCAAGTTCATTCGAAAACAATTTTATGTAAGGCTCAGGGACAAGCAATTCAAAAGGTTGAAATTTATCTCCCAAAACGTGTGTTTTCTTATATTTGGCTTTATGTTGCACTTTCCAGAGGAATTTCCATAGAAGATACAAAAGTTCTGATCCAACCAAAAAAGAAACATCTGACAAAAATATTGTTCAAAAATTTTTTTAACGTAAAGAAGTAAGTTTAAACTTTTTTATACTAGAAAAACAATATGAAGTAAGCTTCCTTTATTTTATTCACTATCATTATCATCATAAAAGTTATTTTTATTCTAAAATTTTCTAAGCATTTTGTTGTTCGTTTCCTTTAATTTTTTTCGCTATCATCATGGAAAATATTTTTATTGTATGATTTCAAAGAATCTTGTTTTTACAAAAAGTAGTAGTATGAAACTTCATCTACAACTATAAATAAAAATGAACATATTGCACATTGACGAATAATGTGTAACGCACATATAAGGCACCTAGTTCTTGCCTCATTCCTCACAAATTTGGGAGGAAAGAAAGAATGTAAAATTTCAAATTTTATGCATTTAATTAACTTTAAAAATAAAATTAATTTTTTTTTTTAAATTAAAATTTTAATTGATCTTTCTCTCAAAATTAAAAGTAAAAAATTTTCAAAGAAAATGCATTCCATTAAAGAATT
This sequence comes from Stenogyne calaminthoides, assembly GCA_037126765.1. NCBI lineage: Eukaryota > Viridiplantae > Streptophyta > Magnoliopsida > Lamiales > Lamiaceae > Stenogyne > Stenogyne calaminthoides. The sequence goes on along the minus strand of JBBCBC010000018.1, from coordinate 28,094,128 downwards.
TGTATAAATCAAACATCATCAATGAAAATGATAAGGTCGCTAGACTTTAGCGACGGTTATTGTGACACCGTCACTATTTAGAGATGGTAAATAACCGTCTCTACTTATTGATGGTTTTGGCGACGGTTTTTGGGTCCAGACCCGGGTCAGAATTACCGTCGCCAAACCGCCGCTAAAGTCGTCGACAAGCAACGCATTTTTCACCGTCGTTATTAGAGACCATAAATATTTATCGCTATAACCGCCGAAAAACTAGTGACGGATTAGCGACCAGTAAAGTTTGTTGGGAAATTTGTAGTTTCGATGGAAGTTCCAAAACAGATACTGTAATAGGACCAGTCAGACCTATTAGCTGACTGATGATCTAGATAGCAGATAAGATGACCAGCTAAAATGTATAGACAACTGATGTAACAGATAGGTCACATATTGAGGGGGAACTCAATATGTATAGGTTAAGTCTTGAAGATCAGATATGCTGAAGATCTGATGAAAGAAGAAACAGAGAAGCTGAGAAGCAGACAAGACAGAAGACCGTACAAGACCTACATCAGATGACAACAAGAAAAGGTCAGTAAGTTGTGCTAAGGTAACTTACGAGCAGAAGACCTAAATCAGGCAGACAGATCAATGTTCGAACTGATCTGTGTCAACTCCATCAGGTAACTACTTCATTGTTACCTAGTACGAGGCAAGTATTCTGACAAGAAGAATGTCAATCTTGTTGCTAATTCAAGTGCTGCGAAGTGTACTTGATATCCAATAAGAAGTCGACAACGCACGTACGGAGTACTGACAGTCTGCAGAAAAGGTGTTCAGAGTCAAACGACTATAAAGGACAAGCTTGCATACTTTTGGCCATGCCGCCCTTGAAGCACGTCAAATCAGCCTGCAGACCTACCTAAAATAGACTGAAATTCAAATTGCTCTCCAACGGCTAGTTCGAAATTGTGTCTATAAATATGGGATCAAACCTTCATAGTAAGGTTACGGAAATTATCATCAAGCTCAAGCACAAGCAAATTTCCGCATGAAGAATACTAAATCAAAGCTTATTCTCTAAGTGTCCATCCCATTGTTCTTAGCATAGAATACTTATCCTCCAGCCTTAGGCTACTTAGAAGATAGGATAGTATTCTAGTTGGAATATTATAAATCTTATACCCAAACAAAAGTTAGGTTAAGTTTCTTATAGCAAGATTTCAGTCTAGGGTTTCTGTTGGGATAACATTTGCCAGGATCTATCTGGATGACCTCATAAACACAAATTTAAATTAACAATTATTACTAGCATGAATTATTCCTAAGTGAATTCAAATAATAATTACGCCAACAATGACATGCAGATAAAATTCACGTAAAAGATCATAGCATGCGAAATTTATAGGAGTTTACGTAAACGTACCTGTTGGAGAGAAAGTCTGAGATGGACAGGATCAAGTATCTGACTACCAACCAAAAGTCCTTCTCAAGTATTCCCAAGTCCTCGCTCAATAACCCGGTGGGAGGTTCTCCGATGAACGATTTATAAAACAAAGGAAAAAATAAAATTGTTGCACCACCTTTGTGGATTAATTCTAATATTTTCAGCACATGGAATTTCACTGGGATGAAGAATTCATCCCCTATTTATAAGAAGGTGGGTGGTCGAAAATTTGGAGTCCAATAGGGTTAGGAAAGATCTTTTCTTGATCTCCAAGAAATCTTGAATATATCTCATATATTCTTCTTTCCATGTGTATTTTTCCACAAAAATCTCACACCCTTATTTACTCCTAATTTTAAAAAAAATCAAGAAGATTTGCAAGATTGGATCTTTCTTAAATTTATGAGATATTATTGTATTCCAAGAATACATATCTTTCTCCATAAAATCTTTCCAAGAAAATCAAGAAAATCTTTCTTCCCTTTCTTATTCAAAATTTTCGAAAATTTCCTATTAAAGAAACCAAGTGGGAGATTTCTTGAATTTATGAGATAATCTTGTATTCCAAGAATACTTATATCATTTCCATAAAATCTTTTCAAGAAAATTTCTTCTCCCTCTTTTCTTTAATATTTTCGAAAAAAGCAAAATATTAGGCAACAAACATTTATTTTATTTTAAGCATCTTTTATTTATTGAACTGTAATTGGGCTACTTGAGGGGCCTTTAGGAGAATTAAGATGGACCTTCCAATGGACTTCTGAATTCCAATATTGAGCCACAATATAATTCAGCCCATTAATATTAATTAATACCACTATATAATTAATATTGCACTATCCAATCTTAACCCATATTACGGTAATATGGCTCCAGGTCATTGTTTCCCATGTTTAAGATTATTTAGTCCATTAATTAATTAAGCCACTGAAAAGCTTTATATTAATTAATATCTTTATCCTTGGAGTAAGGACAGCTCAGCTTTATTATCCATACCGGAAAATTAATTCCACTTGCAAGATTTGGTATGATAAAGGTTCCGAGCCCACCAAGGGGACCAATCATGCAAGACTTTGCAAGCACACGATTTTCTGTATTAATCTTAGCAACCGTCGTACAATTAATATTATTGCCCAAGATATAGGGTATCGAAGTCTCAATGATTCTCTTCCCATTTATAAGTCAAAGTAATAATTACTAATCGCACACGGTCCTTATTAAGTGACAGAGATTAAGAAATCAACAACCACTGAGGTCTAACTCTTCATCCCATAAGTCAGTGCAAATGAGTTTATCCTCTCTGCAGGTCCGCTTCAGCACATCGAATGCACTAGTGTAATCTCTTGGTCAAGACAAGCCAATCTGAGACTTACACATCAACTTCTACCAATAGACTGTTCGGGTCTATCTAGGTTGTGAAACACGCACTAGTTTACAAGGGACTGTTAAAGTGATCTTCTGTGATCTGGTATCACCACGTTAACTACAATGTAACATGTGATGTTATATGAACGGTTTGCAATAAATATATATAACATTCAATCATATTTAAAGCAACAGTGATAAATAATTTATTTCGGTAAATAAATGTTTAATACATAGGTTATACAAAGTAAAAGCATACTTTCACGTATAACCCCAACAATCTCCCACTTATACTCAAAGTCTGCTTTTAAGTATACCACAACACGTCTAATGTATTATACAGTGACATCTAATGTCACCTACATCAACCTAATAATATATCTCCCACTTATACTCAAAGCAGATTGGCAACGCTCTTGACACCCATTCCTTCCACATGTCTCTCGAATGTTAACAGAGGCCGACCCGTTGTGAATGGATCAGCTAGGTTGTCTTCCGACGCGATCTTTGCCACCTTTATATCTCCTCTCTTAACGATTTCTCGTATAAGATGGTCTTTCCTTTCAATGTGTTTGCTGGCCTTGTGGGCTCTTGGTTCCCTTGAATTTGCAACTGCTCCGGCATTGTCAAAGAAAACCGTGATGGTGCTGGGCAAATTCAGAACAACGTCCAAGTCCACTAGGAAATTCTTGAGCCATACCGCTTCTTTCGCTGCTTCACAAGCAGCTACATATTCGGCTTACATGGTAGAATCTGCGATGCATTTCTGATTAACGCTTCTCCATGTTACAGCTCCTCCCCCAAGACAAAGCACACTACCCGAGGTAGATTTTCTGGAATCTATATCTGATTGGAAATCTGAGTCCGTGTATCCGACTGGAAACAAACTGCCCGACTGGTAAACCACATTCTATCCCGAGTTCTTTTCAGATACTTTAGAATGTTCTTTACGACAGTCCAGTGTTGATTTCCGGGATTATTTTGATATCTCGCTACCTTGCCAACGGCGTAGCAAATATCCGGTCTCGTGCACAGCATTACATACATAAGACTCCATACTGCCGATGCATAAGGATGCCTTTCATGTCATCTATCTCCCCTTATGTCTTGGGACACATGTCTTTCGATAGATGGATTCCGTGCCTAAAGGGTACAAAACCTTTCTTGGAATCTTGCATGCTTAATCGCTTCAAAACAGTGTCTATGTATGAAGCTTGCGATAAGCCGATCATTCTTTTCTTTCGATCTCGAGTGATCTTGATCCTAAGAATATGACCGGCTTCCCCTAAGTCCTTCATATCAAACTATTTTGACAGCCATACCCTTACGTCTGACAAAACCTTTACATCATTTTCGATGAGCAGAATATCGTCTACGTATAGTACTAAGAATACCAAGGCAGTTCCGTCACACTTCTTATACACACAACTTTCAAACTCATTTTGATCAAACCCATAAGACTTGATTACTTGATCAAAACATTGGTTCCAAGCCCGTGATGCTTGCTTTAGTCCATAAATGGACTTCCTTAGCTTGCAAACAAGGTGCTCTTGGCCTTTCGCGATGAAACCTTCGGGCTGTTGCATATAGATTTCTTCGTCAAGACTCCCGTTAAGGAAAGCTGTCTTGACATCCATTTACCAGATCTCAAAATCTAGATGCGCAACTATTTCCAAGAGAATACAGATGGACTTAAGCATGGCTACAGGGGAAAAGGTTTCTTCATAATCGATACCCTCATTTTGAGTGTATCCCTTTGCCACAAGCCTAGCTTTAAAGGTCTCGACCTTCCCGTCCGGTCCTTTTTTTCTCTTGTAGACCCACTTGCATCCAATGGGTTTTACCCCACTGGGTGGTTCCACTAGCTCCCACACTTGATTATGATCCATTGAGCCCATCTCGGCTTCCATCGCAGTTTGCCAGGATTCAGAATCCTTATCTTGGACCGCCTCCTTGTAGGACCAGGGGTCTGATTCATTATCCCCGGGGACCAAATCCGAAGATTCTCCTATCCCCATGAATCTCTCAGGTTGTCGAACAACCCTCCCACTACGTCCAAGTTCAGGTTGTGTCGGTGTGACGCTTGGTATATCAACTTGTACAGTTGGTATAGGAGTTTGCCCTCTTATTTCGTCTAAGGTAATCTCACTTTTGGGCTTTCTATTATTCATAAAGTCTTCTTCCAAAAAATCTAAAGTGCGTACTTATTACCACCTTTTGATCTTCGGGACCATAGAACATACACCCTTTCGTTCCCATGGGATATCCTATAAACAACCTTAGTTCCGAACGTGCATCCAACTTACCGGCTTCCTTGTTTAGCACGTATGCCGTATACCCCCAAATCCTAAGATGTCTCAGACTGGGCTTGCGCCAGTCCACAACTCTTTAGGGGTTTTGGGAACCGATTTGGATGGCACCAAGTTTAGAACATAAGTCGTTGTTTCCAAGGCATAACCCCAAAACGACTTGGAAAGATCTGAATAACTCATCATGGATCTGACCATTTCTAAGAGTGTTCTGTTTCTTCGTTCTGCAACCCCATTTTGTTGAGGGGTTCCGGGTGCAGTCAACTGGAAAACAATGCCCTCGTCTGGCAGGTAGTTCAAAAACTCATCGCTGAGGTATTCGCCTCCACGATCAGATCGTAGAAACTTGATACTCTTTTCCATGTGATTCTCCACTTCAGCTTTGAACTCTTTGAATTTATCAAAGGTTTCCGATTTGTGTTTCATCAAGAAAATGTATCCGAACCTTGAGTAATCATCAGTGAATGTCACGAAATACTCATAACTACCTCTATCTTTGGTTGACATTGGACCACACACGCCGATTAAAACGATTCTAACACTTCGTGGCTCTATTCCCCTTGGCTCCAAATGCCCTCTTAGTCATTTTACCCTCCAAACATGATTCGCAGGTTGAAAATGGTTCCATCTGTAGGTCCGACAATGAACCATCTTTCACCAACCTTTGGATCCTATTTAGATTAATATGACCTAATCTTAGATGCCAAAGAAGTGTCTCGTTCACCTTGTCTGAACGTTTTCTCTTATTACTTGAAATATTCGATGTGTTAAAAGATGCATTTTGTGAGTGGAGTGCACAATTAATAGTATAGATATTGTTCCGCAACGTTCCATGACAGATAAACACATCGTTACGAAAAATAGTAACTTGTTTAGAAAAGCGAACAGAATATCCATCAATAAATAGTTTTGAAACTAAAATAAGGTTTTTACGAAAAACAGGAACGTAAAGAATATCTCTTAAAACTAAAGTCTTGTCTTCAAAAGACAGGTGCACGTCTCCCACTGCTTCAGTTGCTACTCTCGTAGCATCGTCCAGTGTGATGAGGATCTCACTTCCACTAAGTTGTCGGGTCAATTTGAACCCCTGTAATGTGAAACATGATCACCGTATCCACTACCCACGAGTGGGTAGCATATGCCGCTACACAAGTTTCAACAACTAGTGCGTGAGAATTACCTTTCTTACCATTCCTCTTAGGCTTGGGACAGACAGACCTACAATGTCCTTTCTCACCGCAGTTGAAGCACTTCCCCTTTGGATCCTTCTTGATACCCCCATCATCCCTCATCTTGCTCTTGCCCTTAGCAACAGTTGAGTTCGACTGCTTTTGGCCTTTGACCTTCTTCTTCTTTTTGCCCTCCCTTGGCCTAGAAGATGAAGACGGTCCATTAACCACTAAAGCTTGAGTCTGGTATCCCATCAGCGTCTCTGCTGAGACCAAAGCTTGTAACAAGTCAGCAAGGGAGAACTTCTGATTATTCATCTGATAGTTCAGCTGAAAATGTTCAAAACTTTTAGGCAGAGAGTGAAGCACCAAGTCTATCTGAGTCTCCAGATCGTAATTTGTACCCAGAACCTCAAGTTTGTTCAGATGAGCCATCATCTTGAGGACATGATCCCTCATGGGTGTGCCCTCCACCATTTTCAACGAGAGCATCTCTCGCAAGGTGATCTGTCGAGCCGTGCGGTTCTGATGTTGGAACATATTCTTAAGATTTTCCATGATTTCCGCAGCAGTTGCAAATTCTTAGTGTTGGTGTTGCAACACATCTGACATAGATGCCAGAATAGTACACTTTGCCATGTCATTACAATGCTCCCAGTCATCATATTTTTTCTTTAATATTTTCGAAAAAAGCAAAATATTAGGCAACAAACATTTATTTTATTTTAAGCACCTTTTATTTATTGGACTATAATTGGGCTACTTGAGGGGCCTTTAAGAGAATTAAGATAGATCTTCCAATGGACTTCTGAATTTCAATATTGAGCCACAATATAATTCAGCCCATTAATATTAATTAATACCACTATATAATTAATATTGCATTATCCAATCTTAACCCATATTACGGTAATATGGCTCCCGATCATTATTTCCCGTGATTAAGATTATTTAGTCAATTAATTAATTAAGTCACTGAAAAGCTTTATATTAATTAATATCTTTATCCTTGGAGTAAGGACAACTCAGCTTTATTATCCATACCGGAAAATTAATTCCACTTGCAAGATTTGGTATGATAAAGGTTCTGAGACCACCAAGGGGACCAATCACGCAAGACTTTGCAAGCACACGATTCTCTGTATTAATCTTAGCAACCATCGTACAATTAATATTATTGCCCAAGATATAGGGTATCGAAGTCTCAATGATTATCTTCACATTTATAAGTCAAAGCAATAATTACTAATCGCACACGGTCCTTATTAAGTGACAGAGATTAAGAAATCAACAACCACTGAGGTCTAACTCTTCATCCCATAAGTCAGTGTGAATGAGTTTATCCTCTCTGCAGGTCCGCTTCAGCACATCGAATGCACTAGTGTAATCTCTTGGTCAAGACAAGCCAATCTGAGACTTACACATCAACTTCTACCAATAGACTGTTCGGGTCTATCTAGGTTGTGAAACACGCACTAGTTTACAAGGGACTGTTAATGTGATCTTCTGTGATCTGATATCACCACGTTAACTACAATGTAACATGTGTTGTTATATGAACGGTTTGCAATAAATATATATAACATTCAATCATATTTAAAGCAACAGTGATAAATAATTTATTTCGGTAAATAAGTGTTTAATACGTAGGTTATACAAAGTAAAAGCATACTTTCACGTATAACCCCTACAATCTCCCACTTATACTCAAAGTCTGCTTTTAAGTATACCACAACACGTCTAATGTATTATACAGTGACATCTAATGTCACCTACATCAACCTAATAATATATCTCCCACTTATACTCAAAGCAGATTGGCAACGCTCTTGACACCCATTCCTTCCACATGTCTCTCGAATGTTAACAGAGGCAAACACTTTGTGAATGGATCAGTTAGGTTGTCTTCCGACGTGATCTTTGCCACCTCTATATCTCATTTCTTAACGATTTCTCGTATAAGATGGTATTTTCTATTTAATCAAGTAATATTTTTCTATTTAATCAAGTAATACTTTTCTTTAAACAAGTTATACTTTTCTATCTAAACAAGTTATACTTTTCTATTTAATCAAGTTATACTTTTCTATCTAAAAAAGTTATACTTTTCTATCTAAACAAATTATACTTTTCTATCTAAACAAGTTATACTTTTCTATCTAAACAAGTTATACTTTTCTATTTAATCAAGTAATAATTTTCTATTTAAACAAGTTATACTTTTCTATTTAAACAATTTATACTTTTCTATTTAATCAAGTAATACTTTTCTATTTAATCAAGTAATACTTTTCTTTAAACAAGTTATACTTTTCTATCCAAACAAGTTATACTTTTCTATCTAAACAAGTTATACTTTTCTATCTAAACAAGTTATACTTTTCTATCTAAACAAGTTATACTTTTCTATTTAATCAAGTAATACTTTTCTATTTAATCAAGTTATACTTTTCTATTTAATCAAGTTATACTTTTCTATCTAAACAAGTTATACTTTTCTATTTAAACAAGTTATAATTTTCTATCTAAACAAGTTATACTTTTCTATCTAAACAAGTTATACTTTTCTATTTAATCAAGTAATACTTTTCTATTTAATCAAGTAATACTTTTCTTTAAACAAGTTATACTTTTCTATTTAAACAAATTATACTTTTCTATTTAATCAAGTAATACTTTTCTATTTAATCAAGTAATACTTTTCTTTAAACAAGTTATACTTTTCTATCTAAACAAGTTATACTTTTCTATTTAATCTAGTTATACTTTTCTATCTAAACAAGTTATACTTTTCTATTTAAACAAGTTATACTTTTCTATCTAAACAAGTTATATTTTTCTATCTAAACAAGTTATACTTTTCTATTTAATCAAGTAATACTTTTCTATTTAATCAAGTACTACTTTTCTATTTTATCAAGTAATACTTTTCTTTAAACAAGTTATACTTTTCTATCTAAACAAACAAGTTATACTTTTCTATCTAAACAAGTTATATTTTTCTATCTAAACAAGTTATACTTTTCTATCTAAACAAGTTATACTTTTCTATCTAAACAAGTTTTATTTTTCTATTTAAACAAGTTATACTTTTCTCTCTAAACAAGTTATACTTTTCTATTTAATCAAGTTATACTTTTCTATTTAATCAAGTAATACTTTTCTATTTAATCAAGTTATACATTTCTATTTAATCAAGTTATACTTTTCTATCTAAACAAGTTATACTTTTCTATCTAAACAAGTTATACTTTTCTATTTAAACAAGTTATACTTTTCTATCTAAACAAGTTATACTTTTCTATTTAATCAAGTTATACTTTTCTATTTAATCAAGTAATACTTTTCTTTAAACAAGTTATACTTTTCTATTTAAACAAGTTATATTTTTCTATCTAAACAAGTTATATTTTCCTATCTAAACAAGTTATAATTTTCTTTAAAAATAAACAATAGAAAAAATAAACGATAAACATTAGGCATACATAATTCACAATAAAAATTAAAAAAAAATGTCGATGAACAAGTAATAAAAATAAAAACAGAGTAAATTGTTCAAATCATCCCTCAAATCACTGATTCGGATAATAATTATCCTCATCATCTCCCAAATTAGTAGAAAAAAACAAATTATCAGGATCGAAGTCACCGATATCATCCAAGCCACCACCACCACCACCACCACCACCGCCACCCTTTTTTTTTTCCCACGCCCCATTTCATTTTTTCCCACCACCACCACCACCACCGCCACCGCCACGACTACCACCGCCACGACCACCGCTGCTTACGCCACCGTCGCCACCACGACCACCGCCAATCACAAGGCCACCGCTGCCACCACCACGACCGCCACCGTCCTCGAAATTAATGATGCCGAGGAAATAATTCGGTGAGCAACCGATTTGAACGGCTAAAGCTTATGCAAGCCGCTGCCACTTCCGTTGATTTTCTTCTCTGAGCTCGGCCGTCACCGCCTCTCTATTTTGTTCAACTGTCTGTTGTGGATGCGGCAGCTGCGGTGCTAAAGTAATAGAGGTCTGAGACGAGTAGGGTTGCGTCTCCGCGATTATGACGGGAGACAACCTACCGAACCCAAGGACCCGCTGTCTAGAGGTGTCGGCCTTCTCCACATAGATCTGATTCAAATTAATCGGAGGAGGTGGTGGATTATCATCACCTGAGACGGCGGCTTGGGCCTGGGTGGCTGCTTCGACCCTTTCTCGCATGGTTCTCTGTAAAAAAAATATTATATACATGATACAAGCAACATGAGCAGGTTAGTAATTACGAAATACAATATTATAATTAAATTACTTACGTGCATGTGGGTTCTGCGATGGTAGGTGGAGGTCCTTGTCTCCTCTTCGTAGGGGTGGCCGAGTGCCAATGTCTCTAGAGCGTCCAGAGGGCGTACGAGCCATAGTTCCTGTTAACAAATACACGTATTAAAATTAATTATGAACTTGTAGAATTAAATATTAATATGTTTTAATTACTTACTTCCGCCATTTGGTGCTCCAAAATCGACCTGGATCCGGCCTTATGCACAGCGACGCCCCCATCCCCTCCGTGATTCTTCCGGCACATCTCCTGATAAGCGGGATCGCTCCACACAGCCACAATCGACCCCCAGACACCAGGATCCATGTTGTCCGTCATATCCAGCCCTTCATCCTTCCACGCGGCGTGCCACCTATACAACAAGTCTTTGTACCAGACTTGGGCAAGCTTTTTGAATGAACCATAAAAATCGGTCGGGGTCATATCCTCTCCCCACTTCGTCTGTTTCTGAATTTCATTAACGCAAACTTTATTGTATTAAATTAAAATAAATAATTATGAATACTTTTAGTAATTAATTATTGTACGTACCCTAAACTCATCGAAGTAGAGTTGGCAGTGGGATTCAGGCACGCCTTTCCAGCTCTGAGCCCCCATGGCAATTCCAACTCGCAAGATGGAGCTGGTGGCTATAGCGGCAGCCTCATGACCGGGTATGATGCTGAAACAACAATATAAAAAAATAATAAGTATAATTAAATAATTAACTGTATAACTAAACAAATTAATAAATAAAAGTAAATTATAACTCACTTTCCCGCTCTCAAGCGATCACTAAACGAGCATTGGGTGCCGAGCTATGATGAACAGAGGCCGAACCTGAGCTCGACCCTCCTGGAGATGCCCCTGTCGGTGGCGGAATCTGCGAGCTGGACGCGACGAGGGCGGGTAGGTGCAGGTTCAACGTCGGTCGAAGGATCCTCTTCCTCCTAGTGCTCTGAGGAACACTACCTTCGCCTCGACCACGATCGTTGCCTCGGCCACCGCTGCTGCCGCTGCCCCGGCCGCCGTCATTGCCGCTGCCGCGACCACTATCACTAACACGTCCAGTAGTACTCATCTGCATTATATAAAAAAATATGAATGTCATTTGACATAAATTACTTATAAATTAAAACTATTAATTAATTAATTAAAATAATTAATTAAAATCGCGCCTAAATTTCGACAGAGTTTCGACTATATTATTTTAAACCCATCCTATTCAACCAACAATCTAATAATTCTAACAATTATAATATCTAACTAGTCTAATTTCTAACTAGACTAGCTAAACTAATTAAACATGCATATACAAGTAATACTATAAAACTAATTTAACATGCATATATAAGTAATACTATAAAACTAATTTAACATGTATATACAAGTAATATTATCTAATATTTACAAATAATTTCGACAAGGTTTCGACTGTATTATTTTAAACTCATCCTATTCAACCAACAATCTAACAATTATAATATCTAACTAGTCTAATTTCTAACAAGCACATTTCGAATTTAACATGCATATACAAGTAATACTATCTAATGTATACAAATAATTTCTAATATATATAACATGCACATTTCGAATTAATCGAATATAATATATACAAATAATTTCTAATATGTATATATTAATATATATATATATATATATCGAAATTATATATATATTTCGAAATTATATATTAATATATATATATTTAACAATTTGAAAACGAACGGTAAAAAGTAAGAAAATTACCGTCAAATTGAAGAGTGCGACGTTACCATTATCGTCTAATGGGCGGAATGCTCACGACGGCAACAACGAACAACGTACGGCGGCGGGACGACTCCTAATTTGCGAAAAAAATGCAGAAAGAAGGCTGCGGGATTGTTTATATAATCAGATTTAGCGACGGATTAGCGACGGTTATTAAATACTGTCGTTAATAGCGACGGAAAAACCGTCGATAAATATGAAACACCGTCGCTAACCGCCCTTGGTGCGGTGGGCCAAGTGCCGAGTCGCCTCGTGTCCCATACTCGACTTAGCGACGGTTTCAAACCATCGATAAACCGTAGCTAAGTGACCCGAACCTGATTCGAAAGAACCGTCGCTACTGGCAACGATTTTGAAAACCGTCGCTAAATCGATGACTTTGACCGTCTGACCTGAACCGTCGACAAAATCGTTGCAATTATCGACGGTTTGTAGAACCGTCGCTAAAAACCGTCATTAAAACCCGCTTTTTTTGTAGTGCAATAAATACCCATACACATGAGTTTCCTTGAGAAATTGAGCCATAAAAAATCCGAAAACACCAACTAGGCAGAGGAAGCCATGATCGAGTGAAGAGGGATTGATTTGGGTGCTCAGGCCATTTTTTTGTAGCTCTATAGTCCACAAGAACATAAGATGCCGAAGAGATGAGAGAGTGAAAGTCCACGGTAACACCTTCAAATAGTGACTTGTTCCTATAGAACCAAAATATAACATAACACAACAAATAACTCAACATTGAAAGCAATTATAAGAGCGAAGTTTGTGAACTTATGAAGGTGCCATGTCGTCTCTTAATAAGATCAAATAAAGTCTTTTATTTGATTTTCTGTAACTTGTATTAGTTGTAACAAGGAAAGGTATTAGTTGTACTGTGATACAGTATCAGTAGCTGAAAGGAATAGTCACAAACAACTTTATTAGTTTAAGTCAGTCAATACTTCTTTGACTGACTTATAGTTAAGTTAGTTAGTGTAGGTCCCGAACGGGTTTTGTGAGGGCAGAAGTCTAGAGGGGAGGGGTGAATAGACTTCTGAAAACTTTTTGTGCAGATCAGGTGTGATGGCAGTTAGACTGATCAGAGTGCAAGTGAATCGGTTTGGATCGATATCTAACTTACTAATCGCTTTGAAGGCGGATCGATTCGGTATATATATCGGTTTAACGATTGTCTTGAAGCTAAGTTTTACCCGTGAAAAACCGGTTTTTAATAAATCGATTCCAAAGTCGGGCTTTCAACCAAATGACTAAAGTGTCAAACTTGATCGATCGAAGCTTGGTGCTAATGATCTTAACTTAGAATATGTATGCAAATTTTAATAGTTGTGTGCGATTGTGTAAAACAAATTAATCAAAGCGGTAAAGGCACACAAGATTTATAGTGGTTCGGACAAACCAAATCCTACGCCCACTCTTCCCTATCACAAGGGCACCAACTAAACCAAACGGACTTAGATTTTTGTGTTAGTCCAACACAAGACACCAACAGATATTTAAAGAGTTCTCACTCAACCGATCCTGAAAATCGAACTAGAAACCCTAGTCTGAAATCTTGCTAAACAACTTAACCTAACTTTGGGTTTAGGTAAGATTGTTTGGTTCCAACTTTGAAATCTTTTCTAGTTTCTAAGTAGCCTATCAGCTAGATGAAAAGATTTATGTGCTAAGAACTTATGGGATGAACACTTAAAAATAATCTTCAAGTTCGTGTTTCGTCGTGCGGAAATCGATTATAGCTTGAGCTTCTTGATAGTTTCCGTGTCTTTACTCTGAAGTGTAATCCCATATTTATAGACCTCGAAATCAAAGAGTCGTTGGAGAGCAATTTGAATTTCAGGCTATATTTGGTAGACTTGCAGGATTGATGTGACGTGCTTCAGGAACGGCATGGCCGAAAGCGTGAATAGTGTCTTTTATAGCCGTTAGAGAGAAAGCGACCAAATCCCATAATTGCCGGGCTCCGATCATACGTGTCTGTTCTTATTGGTTATGAAGCACTTTTCGGTGTTGTTCTACCAACTAAGCGACATTCTTCTTGTTCGGATCATCGACGTATGATTTGGTGAAACATCGATTTTTCACTGGTGGTGACTTTGATCGATCCTGGCCATCGATCTACTGATAGAGTCTTCTGGTGCAAGTTGTCTTAGCTTCAACTAGCAGACTCGGCTGATGTAGGTCTTCTGGTCTGATCTTCTGGAAGTCATCTGATCTTCAAGTATTCTGAATTTGAGTTTCATGACTTCAGCTGGGATATCTGACTTGATCAAATCGATCTGATCTTCTGTCCTTCTCTTGCCTTCTGGCCTGTCGGATATCAGTTGTTCTTTAGATCTTCAGATCTGACCTATACATATTGAGGTTCCCCCTCAATATGTGACCTATCTACTACATCAGTTGTTCTATACAATAATTATCAACTGGTATTCTATAAGCGGTAATAAAAACATCAGTCAGCTAACAGGTCTGACTGGTCCTATTACATGTGTTTTAGAACTTTCATCAAAACTCTAAATTTCCCAACAATTTCCCCTTTTTTGATGAAACCAGAACACTTTGAGAAACCAATCACAGTTGATAAATATAGAACAGTAAAGAGCACATAATCAGAAGACAATGAGATTTTGTCTTAGGATCATAAAATAAACTTTTCTTTCATTAGATTTGTTGATTACATATTACATCAGAAAAGTTTGAATTTAAAAACAGCTGATCCTGAGAAGTCTTCTGATTCTTCACTCTTTAGGCTTGTATCCTTCGGCATTTCTCTCGATCTTGAGGATGTTGAAAATCCCAGATAGTTTCCATTTGACATCGTTGATCCGGCGAGGATCGATTATGCGCTTTTGCTCGATGTCAAAATAGAACCTCTGAAATGCCAGTATGTCAAATGAGCCATCTGCCTTCTTTGAGTAATCCAACACTTCATACTCTTGGCGAGATATTTTTACATTGATTATTTTGGCCTCATTTTCCAGATACTTCAGAAAATCTGGATATTTGTTTTCCAACCAGTTGAGGAATTCTGCATCTGGAGATTCTTCGTGTGGAACAAGATCTAGAACAAAAGCATCCAAAAGCCATTCACTTCTGATCTTATTCCATTCCTCAAACCTATCAGCGTGTGCAGCAGTTTTTGGAATGATCTCATCAACTCTTGTCTTTGGCAAATTGAGGTTCCGTCCAGATTTTCCAACTTTTCCTTTCTTCGCCCTCGATCTGTATTTCTTCTTCAGATCTTCTGCCTCTGCCAATTTTTTCATCCTTCTTTTTCTTCTTCACTTATTCGGGCTTCTTGACAATCTGCTCTTTGGGATGGTTTCTCGGCCCGGTTTCTTATCGGCTGAATTTGGCTAGTTTGTTTTCTTGTGACTTTCTTAGTTTGAGTGACTGGTACAAGTTGTGATGTCCCAGCACCCGCAACTACCTTTCTTGCCTTTGACTTTTCCATCTTTTCTGAAATTTCGTTAGCAAGGAGATCCAGATGGTCTAGTCTTTGTCCATAGGATTCAACTGTCTGAATCAGGTCTTCTGTTGTTCTGATAGTGTCAGTTGGTTTCTCACTCTGTCTTTCCCCCTTTTTGGTTTGATCAAAAAGAGAAGTGAGGTGGGAAGTCAGAGATCCAAAGCTGACTGATATCGCCTTGTTGAGATCTGCAACAGATAAACCTTGAGCTTGAGCAGTTAGACTTTAAATCTTCTAGATCAGCTCAGTCTTGACAGATTCCACGGCAGTAGAGAGGGTAATGATTAGTTTGTCAAGTTTCTCTTCATTCAATTCTAGCTTTTCAGTGAGCATCAGAAAAGAAACTTGTTGTTGATCAACCTGAACTAGCTTGTCATCAACTGACTTTATAAGCTCGTGATCGGGGTGGTCACGGTTTGAGAAATCGATCTTTGATTGCCTCAATGGGGAAATAGCCAATTCCCGTTGATCCGTTATTTCTTTGAGGCCAATCGCCTCGATCGCTTATTGTGTTGCTAAGTTGATTAGCCAACACTCCCTCAACTTCTTCTTTTCGGAGATCTTTGAAACATGATCGATCTCCCCGAAGTTGATCAGTGATGATGTGAGTTGTAGGAATGTTTTTGCGTCGATTGATCTCTTTCGATTGTTTGCGCCTCGGTGGTTGGTCATGAACTGCACACGGTTCCACTATCATCCAGCGGCTCCGCATCCTTCATAGAACATCTCGCTTCAAGAGCTTCTTGGCCGATCTCCAGTTCACCTTGTTCACCAACCCAACTTCGGGATCGAGCTTTGATTGATTCAAAGAAGATTATCACTCACCGGTGATCCTCTCGAGCAGATTTCTTCATATCGAAATCAAAATCTGCAAATTCATCAAAGACCTCCCATTTGTTCTATAATCATCATAAAATCGAGAAGCTTTTTTAACCGAGATCTTTCCAGTGAGGATCTCCATAACTTCCTCTCTAATAACAGGATGGGCTACCAACTCGGATACATCTCATCAATATCTCGCTCAATTTGCATTCTGACCATTTTCCCGGTGATGGTCTTGGATGATCTGGACTCAAGAATTATTTGTTCAGATCGACCAGATTCCCATTGATGAGATGTAGAGGGTTACGTGGTTCTTGAGTAGGCGGAAGTTGGGTGATTATTTGAACTCGCAGAGGTTCTATTGTCGGCAATTACGTCCGGCTCGCAACAGATGATCTTTACGTTCGCGAACCGATGAAATCATCGTGTTCAAGGGCAGTGGAAGAGAAGGAGAAACATGCTTAGTAGCGAAGCTTTGAAAGGTGAATCACTTCGAGATTGAGGAGAAGGAGATCGTTAAATCTCTTTGCTCTTCCCTCAGAATGTTCTGGCGAGCTCTCAACTTGAGAAGCCTGCCTGTTTGATTTTTCGGCTGATTTCTGTGGCTCATCAGGTTGCTCTGGCACTTCTTCTTCATCTGACTCGTCTTCCAGAAATAGAGTCATAGAGGCATGTTTTGCCTTCTTCGGCCTCTTCTCCTGAGCCTTCACCAGTTTTCTCTTTTTCTTTTGGGGAGCATCTGGTGTAGACGTGGCTGCTTCCTTCATCTTTCCTTTCTTCACCTTTGGAGGGGTGGGCCGCATATCATCATCAGGTGACCCATATATAGCTGAAGTGGTTGTGAGGAAGGCCTTGTAGGACTTCAGTCCATTCTGGTCCCATTCGACATTTGGCATTTTGTCTTTCAGAATAACTGCAACCTTGTTGAGATTGTAGATCATCTTCTTCAGATAGACCTGCCTCCGTTCATTAACTCCAATTTTTTCATGTTCTTGGAGCAGAATGGCCTTCAAGAAGTCATGCCAATTGATATTCTTGGCTTCATCGATTATCGCAGCCATGTTGTACAATTTTACGGATGTTAGAGCATCTGGGCTGAATGAAATACCCATGATTGTTTTTGACAGTATGTCAAACAACAGTCGGTATTTCCTTTTTAACATCGGTCTGACAAAACCTGCGGTCTGATGTTTGTCAGCCTCTCTGAAGAGTTCGTTTCTGATCAGCTCATCTTCATTCTCCCTGTAGTGAGCAGGCGAGATTCTTCCTTTTGGCAAGCTGAACAGACGAGATATGTCAGCATTCGACAGTCTGATCTCCTCTCCGTTAACTGAGGAAATCAGTTCATCTCCTGGATTGTCTGTATCCACCTTCAAATTCCTTAAGGATTCGAGTGCTTCATACTGCATCACTGGATTACAGTGAGCAGCACAGAATTTTTCAAGACCTCCTTTCTTCAGAATTTGTTCAACTTCCATGGATTCTGGATCCCGCGTAGTACCAAACTGTACAAATTTATCATCGACAATTTTTGTTGCCAGTTCCTCATAGTTGCACATAATCTTTCCCATTCCGTGAGTGGCCATCTACAACAAGATAGACTCAATTAAAATTGTGCATAATCATAAAGATATTATGTATTGATTATCAGACCTATTCTCAAGCCTAGTAATCGATAAACACATACGGATATCAAGAAAAGATAAGGCATATCGCAGGATAACATACATAGACATAATCTATGTGATCAATGGATTTTGAAAAAGAAAAACATCATATAACCAGAAATTACCAGATTCAGTTTTTCGGAAGATAAGTTTGAATCGCAAGAAAACATTTTGAATCACAGAAAGGTAATTTTGAGTTTTCAGAGAATAAATCGCAAGTTTTTTTTTGAGAATAAGAAAACTCTGGTAGGGTTTTGATGAACCTTATAAGGAGGAGGAGGGAAAAACGAGATTGGAAGATCAACCGTTTGAAAAGATTAAACGGTCCAGATTGAACGGTTTTGATCGTGTGGTCAGGAAAAGCACGTACGATTGCCTTTTGGATTTAAAAGCACATTTTGTGGCAATTAATACATGTACCCCACGTCCACATTAAATATTTTGCAGGATATACGTCACAAATGTAGTGTGTACAGTAAGGCAAATAAAATCAGATAAAAACAGATAAGTAAGCAATAAACAAGGAAATAGAAAAGCGTATATAGTTGACTGATATTGTAATCAGTCAATACCACTTGTAGTTGTTGATTCCACTTGTTGATCTTAGTTTTCTGCCTAATCCTTATAATTTCCCAATTGTCCTTTTCAACTGATCCGCTTCACTTTGCGTCTGATTTTCCTTTTCTGATCCTCCTCGGTCAGTTGAAGTTCCCCCTTCAACTGTTATTTTTGATTTCATATTGACTGATATATCTGATTTGTTGAAGTATTAAGCTCAACTGATTTTCCTTATCTGATCAGTCTCTTATCTAATCAGATTTCAGTTGACCTAATCTGATTCCACTCAGACCAAGCCAATTCTTGAGATAAGTGTTACCGCCAAAACTTAGTTCTTGAAGAATTGAATAGTAGTCTCGATTCCCTAAGTCGGCACAATTTGACATTTGAAATGATAGTCTGGATACTTCGAGATGTCAAATCGCCGTAAGTTTATCCAATTATCAGTCGCGTGATTCCTACACGTTGTCCTTGCTGTGTTAATTTCTCTAAGAGGCTTTGAGAAATCAGATTTGCATTTGCACCCCTGCTTGGCCTCTATAAATTGGACCAATGTTTTACACAACATAACCCATTCACCATGCTTATCTTCTTTGTAAATCATGTACTCTGGTGAACCCTTATTTCCGGTGAAACTTCCGGCAAACACCTTTACCCCTTTTTCAATGATTTCAGCTTCTCAAATCAACCATGTGTGTCCCTTATTACTGTTTTCATCGTCATCAAAGATTACACATACAATTGTTGCCAAGCTTCTCTACCACCGAGGTGGCGGATCTGCTATCGCAACTGAGAAGACACTTCTCCTAACCGTACGCACCTTGTGTGTCTATCGAGATGACGAAATTAGCATCAACAGACTCAGTCTGATATAAAACATGAGTTTGGTACACGGTCTAGATCAGACAATAGCTGATCTTCGTATATCAAACTCAATTTTTTCATGTAACACATGTGCCCATATGATCTTTGCATCAATTTCTTGGCACTTGTGTTCCATTTAACAGCTGGAGAGCCCATTGATTTCAGGTCTAAGGGCTCCTGGCTTAGAAATCCTTTCAAAGCCGCTCTCGCTCCTAACTCCGAAGCTCTGAGGGTGGCTTTAGGATTATTTCAAAGCCTTCACACACCTATTAAGTGGGAAAAATGGGAGCATCAGATCTTAAAATCTCTCTCTCTCCCCCTCTTCTAAGGTTTGGCTTAGGGTTTAGGGTTTATGTACTGACCTCCGGGTCCTTTTGTACTTGTAACTTGTAATGTAATTCTGACCTTCGGGTCTTTATCAATGAAAATTTTTATTATTCCATTGTTGTGTAAATTTCCTGTTTTCTTATGCGATGTAAGCTTTAATCTTGTGAATCCTGCTTGTTGAATAATCAGCTTAATCGACTTACAAAGTGTGAAATAACCAAACTGACTTAATCAGATAATCCTTTAATCTGATCAGTTCCTTTAATTTGATAATCCAGAATCGATCGCTTTCATCATATCGGTTCCTTGATCGATCTTACGATCGATTGAGATACCAAACTCAATCGATTCCTCTTAACCTGGTTAGTCTCTTAACCAGCTGGTTCTGGAGATCAATCCATCAAGCATTTTAGGTGCTTTTTCTCCAAGATCCAGAAGCCCTAGCTCATTGCATAATTCTCTGAATCTGATCTCAACTAGTGGCTTGGTTAGAATATCAGCTTTCTGTATATCAGTATGAATCTTTTCCATTCTGATATTCTTCTTTTCAACATGATCTCTTATAAAATGGTGTCTGACATCCTCATGCTTGCATCTTGTATGTAGAAACGAGGATTACGAGTGATTGCAATAAGACTATTATCATCACGAGAATATAGGTACATTCTTAGCTACAATGTTATAATCTCTCACCGCCGACTAAGCCAGAGCGTTGGGAGCAATGACTTCTGCGACCCATATATATTCTGCTTGAGAGTAGATGTCGCAATCGATGTCTCCGCTTTTTGAAAACCACGAGATCGGTTTTACTTCCTAAAAATCGACATGTTCCTCGAGGTTGACTTCTGTCAATCTTGCAACCTCCATAATCGTAATCGTAATACCCACTAAGCTCTAGATTATCATCGATGGGTAAAATAAACCAAGGTTTATCGTCCCTTTAGATACTTAAGAATCCGCTTAGGCGCTTCTAGGTGGCTTTGCATTTGATTTGCTCAAATCGCACATACACCTATCGCAAAAAGTGATATCTGGTCTGCTAACAGTCAGGTATAGTAAAGATCCAATGAGAGCCCTATATTCTTTACGATTGGTTTTCGACCATCCTCATTTGATCCATCTTGAATCCGGTTATCATAGGAATTCGCTTCCTTACGCTTTTGAACTCCAAACTTAGCCAAGAAACTCCTAGTGTACTTTGCACGTAGATGAATATCCCTTCAGTACTTTGTTTAACTTGTAGACCCGTAACTAACTCATCCGACCCATCATGGACATCTCGAACTTCCCTTGCATCGACTTCAAATCTTTCACATAGACTCTTGTTGGGAGATCCGAAGATGATGTCGTCCACGTAAATCTGAACCATCAGAATATCTCTCCATCTTCTATTCTTGAATAAGGTTCTATCCACTGTTCCTTTAGTGAACCCACTGTCTATCAAGAACTGAGAGAGTGTATCATACCAAGCTCGAGGAGCTTGTTTCAGGCCATAAAGAGATTTTCTTAAACGGTACACTTGGTTGCCCTTTTCAAATCCTGGAGGTTGTTCGACATAAACTTCCTCTACTAGTACCCCGTTTAAGAATGCACTCTTTACGTCCATCTGATACACAGTGAACCCTCTGTGGGAAGCATATGCCAGAAATAGCCGAATGGCTTCTAAGCGCGGCGATGTGCAAAGGTCTCATCATAATCAATTCCTTCTGATTGTGAATACCCCTTAGCAACAAGTCTTGCCTTATTCCTGGTTATGACATTTTTCTCATCTCTCTTGTTCTTGAAAACCCATTTTGTGCCAATTACGTCTTGATGAGTTGGTCCGCATCACGGTTCCCAAACTTGATTTCTCGAATCGTTCAGCTCCTCCTGCATGGCTAGAATCCACCTTTTGCGTCTTGTAGAGCTTCATCTCATTGTTGTTGGTTCCTTCATAGACGGATATCGACCAATACATGGCACTTTCACCAACTCGATGTCTAGTTTTAACTCTATCGAGATGGGTCTCCGATGATCAGATCAGTTGGATGACTGGTTATCCAGGTCCTTCTGTTCTGATTTGCGTCGGTTTGGAGATCATCATCCATTTCTGATAAAGGTTCATTACTAGCGATTGGGAGTGGTGCAGAGTTATGATCCACTTGATAAGAACATGTCTCGGTGATGTTGGACTCATCATGTCTTGATGATCCTTTGTTAAGTAGGAACTTCAGTGTTCCCCAGGAACCGGATGGTTCGGTTGATCTTTATCTCGGTATGCCGAACTTCTTCATCGACGCTTTTTCGTACCTTAGGATCCGATTGACTGGTGAATCTGCTAGATCCGGAATGTATCTTTATTACGAGTTACGATCCTTTTTCCTTGATCGTTAGTGATCCATCTTCCGAGCATCAGTCTTGGTTGATCGAGTACTTTTTGTTACGAGGCGACTTTCTCTTGTTCAGAAGATGTTTCATCAAAGACTACATGGGGTGTTTCTTCCACAATTAGGGTTCGCCTGTTGTAAACCCTGAAAGCCTTGCTAGATGAGGAATATCCTAAGAATATACCCTCATCTGACTTGGCCTCAAAAGTCTTCAACCCGACTCTTCCCATTGTTGTGTATGAAACACTTACACCCAAAAAACATGGAAGTAAGAAACACGAGGTTTTACGCCCTTCCACAGTTCATAATGGGTGTTTTGTAGTGAGCCTTAGTCGGAAGACATCTGCTTACGAGTGTGGCATGCAAGATTGATAAACCGCCGAAAACGGCTTGGTATTGCATGTTCAAATAAATATCGTGGCGCGAACTTCTTTTGAGTGTTCTGTTTCTCCGCTTCGCTACTCCATTCTGTTGTGGCGTTCTTGCAGCTGATGTCTCATGTTGTATACCAAACTTAGAGCAAAAATCAGTAATAAAAGAGTTCAAAAATTACAGACCTTTATCGATCGATTTTTACTACGGCCGACACCCATTTCATTTTGTAATCTCTTTAGCGGCTTTCTGCATCTTCGTTTGTCGTCTCATTCTTCTTATGTAAGAATATAACCCGTAAACTTGGAATAGTCATCCACGATTACGAGTATATTTCGTCCGTTGAGATTGACCGGTGTAATCGGGTCCAAATAGATCCATATGAAGGCGGTGCAATACTCTGCTTTGGATGCCATTCGAGTGATTCCTTGAATGAAGCTTTGACCTGTTTTCCCTTCTGACATGCGACACATGTCTGATCCTTAGAAAATACTTCATTCGGAAGTCCTTCCACTAGAGACATCCTTGCTATCTTATTAAGAGTTTTAAAGTTCAGATAGCTCATTCTTTTGTGTCAGAGCCAACTACTACTTTTGGAACTCTTAATAATCAGGCATGCATTTCTTGGGCAACTGTTTCAATCTGTTGTGTAGATCGTCCCTTTCCTTGAATCAGTTAGCAAGATCTGTTGAGTGGCTCGATTTTTTATAGTGCATTGATCAGTCGAGAACTCAACATTGAATCCGTTATCGCAGAATTGTGAAACCGATAATAGGTTATGCTTTAGACCTTCGACATACGAGACTCCAGTGACCTGTACATCATCATTCTCTAAGGTTCCGAATCCTTTGGTAAAACCAAAGTTATCATCACCGAAGAGTACACGCGGGCCCTTTTGTTCTATGTAGGAGCTGAGGAGATGTTTGCTTCCAGTCATGTGCCTTGAGCATCCACTATCGATGTACCAGATAGTTGCTTACACACCTCCTTTGTTGGCCAGACCCACGCGAACCTGTAGCCAAATCAGGCTTTAGGTACCTCTTTTGGATTGGGTCCTGAGGGGTTAGGATTGGATTTGGGGATCCATACAAACAGGGCACTTCTATTGAGATCAGTTAGATCAGAAGGCCTGATTTGTCTCCCATACCTATCAACATAATCATACGTCTCTTTATATGCTTTCTGATTAGTATGATTATTAGTGTGAACCTTGGGTGACTTAGAAGACTTGGGATTTATCTTTTCTGTTTGTCTTCTTTTCATCCAAAGGTGGTTCAAAAAGCGACCCTAGGTTTTTCGATTATAGGGGTAGGTACGATTGCTACCATCAAAAGATTCATATCTTTTTGCATATAGGTGGTTTTTGCAGGTTTACCTCAGAAGGCGTGCTTATTCGGCAAATGACCTTGATTGGGTCTCGATTAGACTTCCCTTTTACGGTTGTCTTTTTCGATTCTGTAATCTGTTGATCGAGTTGAGGTCTCTTCGGAAGAACCGGGTTCTTCTGATTCCTCGGTGATGCTTTTACCGATTAGGGTCCATTTACGCTCCCTTTACGATTAGGCGCTTTACTTTACGCTTTCAATAGGTCTTTTTTCCCTTACCGGATACAAGTTTAGCTTTTAGTGTATCTTTGTCGAAACTTCGTTTGATTACACCTTTTTTTGAAGTGAATCAAACGGGGCTTTTTGAGGATGTGGAAGGGTTCTCATACCCAAGTCCCTTCTTGTTAGTCGTTGTTCAAAATAGGCGTTCATATCTTGAACAGTTTTAGATGATTTTGTGAAAACCTCTATTTTCTTGCGCAAACTATCCTCAGAAGATTTTAGACTCTCATGAAGTAGGAATAGCTCATCAAATTTAGCTTGAAGGATTTTGAAGTCATCGAACTTTGTTGTTTGTTAATTGCTAGTCGATCTTTTTGATCTCTTTCCCCGATCGAAAGATTTAACTTTCATAATGTTAAGTTCCTCGCCATTACCTTCGAAAGGTTTCAACAGATTTCGATTCAAAGAGCTTTACTTAGATCGTTCTCTTTAACAAGCTGATTATTTCTGATCCTTAGCTTGTCATTCTCAGCTTCTACTATAGCATAAGTGTCTACTGCATTTGAGAGATCATCAAGCAATTGCTCGGAGTAGAGCTGCAGGTCAATCTCTCCAAAGAAAAAGTGCTAATAATAGCGGTGTGAAAGCGGAACAAAGCGTAAGGTTTGGAGGTTACCTCAGATTGGTCCTCCTTGGCCATCAGGCAGATCTCATCGTCATCTGAAGAGAATATCAGATCTTCATTCTCATAGAAGTCAACAGCACTGCTTATCAGATAGAAATCTTCTACAGATGAGTACCCAAAATCTTCAGAGGGCGGATAGAAATCATCAATTCCAGATGTGTCAGCGACCATGGCTTTTCTGTCCCTATAACGTTGCTCTCTTCTGTTCCGCTTTTCTTCCCTTTCTTTTGGCGTCCAGTCGGGCAGGCGTCTCTGTACAGAAGTGACTGCTTCTCACGGTTGAAGCACGCTCCTTGATCCACGGAACCTTTTCTTCCAAAGGTGAAGTCACCCCGTCAGGATCTATCGGTGACTTCCCTTTTCGATAATGTAATCAACTCCTTCATCCGAGATCTGTTATCTCTTATCTCATCAGTCAGATTATCTCTTTTCTTTTCATCTCTGTGATCTCTTCGATCATCAGATCTGGTTCTTTCTAGAGATCTGTTAGCTGATCTCCTATCTCTTCCTCGGCTATGTTGATAATCTTTATAGAATCTTCGATACTTACCAAGTTGAATATTTGATTTTTCAACTTTCCTGGTAAGCAGAGCGATCTGTTCTGCCTGACTTATTATGTTTCCAACAAGTTCAGTAGCCTTCGATCTGCTGCTGGTTGCTTTAAACTCAACTGATTTAGACGTTAAGGCTTCAGCAGGTGTCTCGTCTTCATCTGCTTGTCCTCTTTCGATCAAGTCGAACTCGTGAGCTTTAAGGCTTAGGAACAAGCTACTCGGCTTCATCTTTGAAATGTCTTGGCAATCCTTGATTACCATGACCTTCATGTCCCATTTCTTGGTGAGAGATCTTAAGATCTTGTAGTTGATATCTTTGTCTGACATCTCTCTACCAAGTTCTCATAGCTTATTTACTGACATTGTAATCCTTCCATCGAGCTCGTTGATGGTCTCGTTGGGCAGCATCTTCAATTTTTCGAACTTCACCAGTTCGGCTTGTAGTCGGCTGTCTTTGATCTGATCATTTCCTTCGCATATCTCAGCTAGAGTATCCCACATTGCTTTCGCAGTTTTGAGATATTTTATCTTCTCCTTGGTGACTTTATCCATTGTCTTCATGATTATATGCCTGACGATTGTATCTAGAGTATACAACTTTCTTTCCTCTGCATCCATCAAGGCTGGGCTTTTTCGTACATGACTTCCCGTGGCAAAGTCTGGATCTCCTCCAACTGTAGGGTTGTCGTGATATATGATGATGGGTCCTCTTTCAATGAATTCCATCATTCTGCTGCTTATCAAACCTAGATGGTTACACATATAAATGGTCCAATCTGCATACTCATCAATTGAGAACTTCGGCAAATCATGATACATACCAGAGGTATTATCCATGCTGAGTGATTTTGGAAAAACGAGTGAGTTTTATAAACGGTTTTTCAAGATCTGTTCAAATGACCACAAAGATTCTTCCTCAAGAATCGATGATACTCAAAGCCAGTGGTCTGTAGAACCACTGCTCTGATACCACTTGTAGGTCCCGAACGGGTTTTGTGAGGGCGGAAGTCTAGAGGGGATGGGTGAATAGACTTCTGAAAACTTTTTGTGCAGATCAGGTGTGATGGCAGTTAGCCTGATCAGAGTGCAAGTGAATCAGTTTGGACTGATATCTAACTTACTAATCGCCTGAAGGCAGATCAGTTCGGTATATATCAGTTTAACTGATTGTGAGGAAGCTAAGTTTTACCCGTGTGAAAAACCAGTTTTAATAAATCAGATTCCAAAGTCAGTCTTTCAACCAGTTGACTAAAGTGTCAAACTTGATCAGATCAGAAGCTTGGTGCTAGCTGATCTTAACTTAGAATATGTATGCAGCTTTAATAGTTGTGTGCGATTGTGTAAACAATTAATCAAAGCAGGTAAAGGCACACAAGATTTATAGTGGTTCGGACAAACCAATCCTACGTCCACTCTTCCCTATCACAAGGGGCACCAACTAAACCAACTGGACTTAGATTTTTGTGTTAGTCCAACACAGTACACCAACAAATATTTAAAGAGTTCTCACTCAACCGATCCCAGAAATCAGAACTAGAAACCCTAGTCTGAAATCTTGCTAAACAACTTAACCTAACTTTGGGTTTGGGTAAGATTGTTTTGGTTCCAACTTTGAAATCTTTTCTAGTTTCTAAGTAGCCTATCAGCTAGATGAAAAGATTTATGTGCTAAGAACTTATGGGATGAACACTTAAAAAATAATCTTCAAGTTCGTGTTCGTCGTGCGGAAATCTGATTATAGCTTGAGCTTCTTGATAGTTTCCGTGTCTTCACTCTGAAGTGTAATCCCATATTTATAGACCTCGAAATCAAAGAGCCGTTGGAGAGCAATTTGAATTTCAGGCTATATTTGGTAGACTTGCAGGATTGATGTGACGTGCTTCAGGAACGGCATGGCCGAAAGCGTGAATAGTGTCTTTTATAGCCGTTAGAGAGAGCAGCACCAAATCCCGTAATTGCCGGCTCCGATCATACGTGTCTTGTTCTTATTGGTTAACAGAAGCACTTTTCAGTGTTGTTCTACCAACTAAGCTTGACATTCTTCTTGTTCAGATCATCGACGTATGATTTGGTGAAACATCAGTTTTCACCTGGTGAGCTGACCTGATCAGTCACAACTGATCAGTCTACCTGATAGAGTCTTCTGGTGCCAGTTGTCTTAGCTTCAACTAGCAGACTTGGCTGATGTAGGTCTTCTGGTCTGATCTTCTGGAAGTCATCTGATCTTCAAGTATTCTGAATTTGAGCTTCATGACTTCAGCTGGGATATCTGACTTGATCAGATCGATCTGATCTTATGTCCTTCTCTTGCCTTCTGGCCTGTCGGATATCAGCTGTTTTTTAGATCTTCAGATCTGACCTATACATATTGAGGTTCCCCCTCAATATGTGACCTATCTACTACATCAGTTGTTCTATACAATAATTATCAACTGGTATTCTATAAGCGGTAATAAAAACATCAGTCAGCTAACAGGTCTGACTGGTCCTATTACATGTGTTTTAGAACTTTCATCAAAACTCTAAATTTCCCAACAGTTAGAAACCGTTTAGACTCTTCATTTCTTTAAATCCATTTTCCTTCACTTCTGTAACTCACTTTTCGATCTATATGCAATTATTCAGTTTACAATTCTTCATCATGAATTCTTATGGAATTATCATGGTATCAGTTTACAAATCATCTCTGATTCGGTGATGCTAGGTTTGTATCTCGTTTTTCGTTGCGTTCTCGCTTGATTTTTTGTTTTGGTATTCAATCGGTTTTGTTGTAAACCAATTTGAGTTGTTTTCTTTGTTTTCGATTGTGAATCAATCGATTGTTTTTGGGGTTTATCGATTGAAGTAGTGTTTTCATCGAGTTCTTTGCCCAATTTTAGTCTGTTTTTGTGATTTCAGTCTGTTTTGCCCTAAAAAAAATTTCTGAGAAAATGACAACCGTTACTGATCCTTCCTCGTTGAATATGGCTCTCAATCCGTATTCATCGTTGACACTGCATCCCTAGGATAATCCTGTTGTGTCTATTGTTTTTGAGCCCCTCAATGGCTCTAATTTTGTTTCCAGGAGCCATTCTATCAAGAGGGCTCTAAGCGTGAAGAACAAGATCCCACTCGTGGATGGTTCTTTGGTCCCTCGGTTGTTGGAATTTAGAGGCGCATAAACACGTAATACATGTGCAGTGGAAATAAATAGATCACCAACAACGAACAATTAATTGCATAATTAAATACGAGTAAACGTAAACATAATTCTTACAGCAATTCGTACACGGATTCCTCAACTATGGTATCCACGTAACAATCATTTACTAACTCGCACAGATCTGCCAGAGTTGAATCTCCGAGATGAATTTGCTAGGAAAATTCTAACTTAGAGATTTTATGGAGAAAATATGAAGTCTTATATTATGAATTCCCAAAACCTCATATACATAGGGGAGGCTCAGCTTAAATCTTAAGCTAACCTGATTAGGAAATAAAATCCCTAAACTTATAAATTAAATCCCATAGATTTAATTTCCATATACAAAAATCTCTACGGATTTGATTTCCATGTATATCAAATCTCTACGGATTTGATTCCATGTATATCAAATCCCATAATAATATTCCATATATTATTATTGAGAATCCTATTTAATAAAATATATTTTAATTAAATAGTAACAATAATTAATTCTAAATATAATTATTATTATATTCTCCATAAATTAAATATTAATATCCAATATAATATTTAATCAACCAACTATAATTAGTAAACAACCATTACTTGTTGTGTGACCCATAGGCCCTCATATATCGAGCGATTAGTCAAACTAACGGTCTTAATTGAACCCTAGACAATAAATCAGACATTCTCAATATATGAGGTATGTTGCGAGGAAATGTGCAACTACCTGTAACTGAAACATGGTCTATTACGATAACTTCCTTTCATTCGTGAATACTCAATTAAGTCTGGAACATGATGAAGTGTCTATTCAAATAACTTAATCATATTATCTCTAATCACTAATTGATCATGTATGTCACACTTAGCCACAAAGTCTAAGTTGACATGCATCGGCCGATGACTTAGATCCAATATGATGAGAAGATGAGTATTCTCTCTAAATCCACATTGAGAAATGAATCATATTCTTGACTCAACTAGCACGCACATGCATTTCGTGATGAACTCAATCCAAGCCATATCTACCCATGGAAGGGTGCAAGTATCGGTCATGGTCAAAGTTCATCACTCCACACATGTTGTGCGTATTGACCTCAAGTCAAAGGAGTATCGCATCGCTCCCACTAACCAAGACACCCGTAGACACATATTGTGGAATTACATCAAACGGTTTCTCGGATGGGTATACCAATACCCTCTAAAGTATCTGTGCATCCATCATGAGATACCTAGTATCTCGTAGTAAGGGAGATCTTACTACACTCTCTAAGAGTATGATGCAGATCGCACATCAATCTCAATTGCGTCATCAATATCCCATTCTTGATGATCCTTGGGGCTATTTGAGAATCATGCTTAAGTCATCAGAGTTCTCACAACCTCATGACAACAATGACTCATGGGAACACTTGCATGAATAAATGCAAACAATCAAACATAATATTCAAACAAGTGTATTCTCATACATTAATATTAAATGAACTATAATATTAAATAAAACTGAACATCATCGAGTATTATGTCCTTACAATAGATTGTCTCTAGGATACTAATACTAACATCCGTCGCCTGACGAAGATGGTGCGATTCATAGAGCGTGTGTTCGCGCAAATGACTTAGTCCCGAATTGGATACATTCATTCATCATGTTCTCATCATAATTGGATTCATAATGGTGCGATTCATAGAGCGTGGGTTGAGCCATGAATATGATTCATTCCTCAATGTGGATTTAGAGAGAATACTCATCTTCTCATCATAATTTGATCAAAGTCATCGGCCGATGCACGTCTACTTAGACTTTGTGGCTAAGTGTGACATAAATGATCAATTAGTGATTAGAGATAATATGATTAAGTTATTTGAATAGACACTTCATCATGTTCAAGACTTAATCGAGTATTCGCGAATGAAAGGAGGAAATCGTAATAGCCCATGTTTCAGTTACAGGTAGTTGCACATTTCTCGCAACGTATCTCATATATAGAGAATGTCTGATATATTTTCTAGGGTTCAATTAAGACCGTTAGTTTGACTAATCTCTCGATATATGAGGGCATATGAGTCACACAACAAGTAGTTCCTTTTTACGGATTATAGTTGATTGATTAAATATTAAATTGAATTTAATATTTAATTTATGGAGAATTAATTAATAATAAATTAATTTGAAATTAATTATTATTAATATTTAATTAAATTGGAGTCAATTAAATAGGATTCTCAATAATGATATATGAAATATTATTATAGAATTTAATATATATGAAATCAAATCCGTAGAAAATTGATATACATAATAATTAAATTCATAAATATTTTATATTTGAGAAATAAATTTAAGAGATTTATTTTATAAGATATACATGATATTTTATAAAGAAAACAAAAAGATCCCAAACCAACTTTGTACTCATTTCCGGAACATATCCACGCTGAGATACATCTGCTAACATAAGTCTTACTCACATAAACACAAGCAAAAGTAGGAATTATCAGAAAACAACAAAATAATCTAGGCCTTTTTAGGAGATGCCGCCTTAGAAGCTTTATCATCAGATCCGCCAGTTTTCTTAGGCAAAAGCAACGGATTAATTTTGGGCAATACACCACCACTGGCAAGAGTGATTCCCTGCAGTAATTTCCCAAGTTCATCATCATTCCTTATCGCCAATTGCACATGCCTCGAGATAATTCTGGACCTTTTGTTCGATCGAAACGACATCGTCGGGACTACATTGAGTGCCGTCCAGAACTATCGGTCTATAGGCCTTCTACTCGGGCTTTCGATAAGGCGGTGGCGAATTTAAAAATTAGGAGTTTGGTTTCGAGGTTTTCGATTTGGGGGTTTTTATTCGGTGAAGAAAAGGATTTTCGATTTGGGGTGTTTAATTTTGGGAAGAAAAGGGGTTTCATTTGGGGGGGTGTTATTTGATATTTAAAAAAAATTGAATTAGTGACTGGATTTAAAAATAATAAAAATTATTATTATTAATACAAATATCGGTCCGCCAGAGAGAAAGGCGACGTGGTGTTATTATATGACACAAAAAATCCACATTTTTTAATCGCTTTTCATCACGGTTAATTTTGGGGTAAAAATTATGCACAATTCGACAAAATTTGGAATGAGGTTTTGTTCTTTCAAACTTTTTTTAGGGACCATTTCAAAAAATGTAATAAATTATGAGACCATTTTGAATTTAATCCCTCTATCATAAAAAGCCTAGGTCTGACCTTCTTATTATGACTAATATTCATTATAAAAAATTCAAATTCGCACCTATAAAAGTTTTAAGTGTACAAATAATTATACTAAGTGCTTCATCATATCATCAAAATATACTGCTACTAGTTATTAGCATTAAATATTATCTATTTTATTAATATATTATTTACAATTATATAATTATATATATATATATAGTTAAATAAAATAATTGGCTGAAACAAAAAAAGACCTACTTTAAAAAAAGCTCAAGCCTGATCTATTTAAATAAAAAGATTTTTAAAAATGCCTGAGCCTAGCTTGATTATTAAACGAGCCGAGCCGAACTTTAGTTGGTCGGGCCGTAGGCCTCTGTCGGGTAGCATGGCCTATTCCCATCATCAACCACATCCCATTATAGTTTGAGATTTAAAATTAGACTTCAAAACCCTCTCTTATAAAGTACACCTACATCTCTATTTTTCACAAAATTCAATACAATGACATCACTACTTTTCTCACTCTCAACACAATATAATAATATCATATCAATCATTATTAAATATTGATTTGACATAAAGTAAAATCTCACTCTATCAAAATCTCTAAACAAACACATATTTTTTACTATTCATAAAGACTTTCAAATCTATATGATTTCGAAGTCATGACTTCCCCCGCACCTCTAAATCCCGAAACAAACATACCCTAGATTCTTTTCCTCCTTGTTGTGTCGCCACACGTCTCCCTTCCCGTCGAGAATGTGTTATTAATATATTTTGTGTGAGTTCTTTCTCATCTCAACTTTTGGACTGGGCTGGATTAAGTGCTCGTTTGCAACTTCAACTCAAAGCTTAAAATCACTTTATTTTAAAAATAAGCAATTTCAGAGTTTTGCAATTAATTTTTTAATCACTTAAAATCTAATTCTCCAAAGCACCCAACGTTCAACTTTTGGTTCTCAAGAAGCACTTTTGAATATTTTAATAATTAAATAGAACCTTTCCTTACAAATTCACCCTCACAAAAAATAAAATTTGAAAGAACCCAAATCCATTTTTCCCATTCAGTCACAAAAAATTATAATTCCAGTCGAAGAACACCAAACAAGAGCTCCAACGATCTATTCTCTTTCCTGCTACAGATCGAAAAATATTGCCCCAATCAAATTAAAGATCAACCCTCAAAGAATATTACTAGATGTTGAGGTTTTTTTTTTTTTCAAAATTTCAATTTTTCTCTTTTGACACCCTTCTGAAAATGAATTAATTTCTGATTTGCTAGGGGTTCTTTGTATCTTTTCCTTCTTTTGCTTGATGAATTGACGATCATTGAAAATGGATAATACGATTGTTGGTGTTGTGGGTTTTGGGGAAAAGATTGAATCATAGTATTACAATTTTAAGAAAACTGACTTGAAAAGGGTAATTTTGTAAAATAACACAAAAAGTAATCATTTTCACAAACACAAGCAACTTCTAATAATTTAATTAAAAGCTCTTTGGTTCCAAACATTACCCACTTCTGATTTTTCGTACAAAAATTAATTAAAATCACTTCTATAGAGCGGGTAGAGTTTACAAACAAGCTCTAATTTTTGGTGGAGAAGGGGTAGTGTTTTGTTTGGGCTGAGTTTTAACAATATTTTATTTTCAATCAGGACAACACAAACTTATCTCACAGAATGAGATTTGTGAGATGGTCTCACCCAAAATCAACTCTTGACATTAATATACCCCAATCATTCTTAATTTATCTCTCCTTTCCGCTCTTCACTCTCCACTATTTTCCTTTCTTGTACTAGTTATTTGTTTCTATCTTTTGAAACCTCTCGTAATTCAATAATTTCTAATATTTTAGCACGTAAAGGAAAAAGAAAAAAGAAAAACATGATTGAAAGTTCAAGAAAAAAATGTAAGATGAAGTAATATAAAAGAGGGCGGAGGTGGATCTAGATCCTTACTCGCAAGAAAAATTATTGAAAAATTGATCCCTAATTAGAAGTAATAAATATTTATTAAAGGGTGTCGTAGTGATAACTGAAAGGTGTCGTAGTGAAAAATTATTGAAAAATTGATCTGTAAAGAGTGTCGTAGTGATAACTGAAGGGTGTGACTTATATTATTAAAGGGTGTGACTTATATTACTAAAGAGCATGTCTATAAAAAAAAACAAGTTTCACTGTAAACAAGTTTCACAGCATACCAACTCATTTATAAATTATGGAGTATGTATTTAATATAAATTAATGTATATATTTTGAAGATGAAATATTTTAAATATAGCAACCACATAAATAGGGAGTACAAATAGAAAATAAATGAGTAACACTCATGTGAACCAGGTTCACACATGGACTCTATCACTGTTATGTGTAAAAACTATTACTGTTATGCACAAAAACTTTCACTGTTTAAAAATATAAAACATTTTTTAAACAGTGATTATTTTTGTTCATAACAGTGATAATTTTTATACATAACTGTCACATCCCTAGGCTAAATATGAATAAATTTATAAGAATTTGCAGCGGAAAGCAGGAAATATAAATAAATAAGAATTTAAAGATTCAAAATTTTTCATCGAGATGTGACTAAAATTTAAAATACAATTTAAATTTAATCCCAATCAACATGAAAATAATTTTCCTCAAGATAAATGCACGCTCCTCCACCACACTCCTTCCTTCTTAATCTGAAAAATGTTAAATATATGGTATGAAAGAAAACCACTAAATTTCAAATGAGGTTCTTTTATCAAAGATTAAATATAACATACAAATAAAGAGTTCAAGCACAAGTAATCATGTCAATCACAAATTATCACATAAAACTTTTCATCATAATTATGGATAATTATGAAATTATGCTTAATGGTTTCCCCAAGGATCTCTTTGCAATCCCATTGGGTCTCCCGAAGACCTCTCTGCAGTCTCGGGCAATGTGCACGACAGTTCCCTTAAAGACCTCTTTGCAGTCTTTATCGCTGAGGATCTCTTTGCAGTCCCGAGCCTCTTTGCAGCCCCTGGCCTTTCGTCACTTTCTTTTTACAATAATCTTATAATTTCATATCATCAAATTACGCTCAAGTAAATAATTTATCATATACATCATATCATATTATATTGCACATAAACAATTTATTCATACGAAATATTTAATAAAGATAAAGAAAGCACACCTTAAATTTATGTCGTGGATGCAGATGCATGCAATGAAATAACTTTAATCATTATTGTTGTAGAATCATAAGAATCGAGACTCTAAAAAATAAAAGTGGCATTGAAAAGTATGAAATAATATTTTTCCGTGTGTTTTGATTTCATGAAAAGAGACCTCTGTTTATAAGGAAGAAAATATATTTCCTAATGAAAATAGGATTTGAATATTTCATGAACATCTTGAATTTAATTTTTTTTTATAGATAACGCTAAAATTATAACATATCTTCTATATGATCTAATATAAAAATTAATGAATAAGATTAATGATGAACATAATTGCCGAATTGCAAACCAGCGTTGGATATAGTTGCTGGATTCGAAATTATTTTAAATGAAATAAAAGAATCTATGGACCTTTTATTTAAAAATCAGTAATCATGGATAAAGGGCACGACAAATTATTTATGTTCTTATTAAAATTAAAATTTTGAATTTT
Source organism: Stenogyne calaminthoides (assembly GCA_037126765.1). Lineage (NCBI taxonomy): Eukaryota > Viridiplantae > Streptophyta > Magnoliopsida > Lamiales > Lamiaceae > Stenogyne > Stenogyne calaminthoides. The sequence continues at coordinate 28,058,493 of JBBCBC010000018.1, read as the reverse complement.
GAATAAGAATGATATAAAATCTCTTAGCTAAATCTTGGACAATTGGTTTCTTGTTGAGAAAAATTAGAGTTTAAATGTCTTGTAAATTTTGTAAAGATACGAGAAGTTGAGGAAGTTATGGAATCTTAATAAAAATATTTTTTGTAAATATTGAGGGATAGATTTGATTTTTATAAGTATTGGAAAAAAATCTCTTCATGAATTTTTTTAAAATATAAAATTGACTTGAGATTTTTTGTGGTGTTACAATAACAATAACAATGAGTGTTTTTGTATGTAACAGTGATACTTAAATAATCGAGTTCATAACATGAACCATGTCTATATAAGTTTTTGTCAAAATAAATATCAAAATTAAATAATGAATAATTGAAATTAAAAAATATATAAAATTAATAATAATACTATAAATAACTTATCATAAAAATTCAAAGATTTATTAAAATAAAGTTAATACTATATGAATTGAGAGTGATTCGTCTCTAGTAGATATGAGACTTTAGTAGATAGGAGATTAGATTAGATATTTACAACAAAGTATTCTATTTCACCGCTAATATATTAATGACAAAAACTTATATGATGCGGTCTCATGATGAGACAGGTACAAGTTAACACAAATCATATGAGACGGTCTCATACAAGTATGCATATATTAATTTTACTTTTGTTGTTAAATTTTGGCAGCTATTTTTAGTTTTTTACCTTCTCTTGTACGGCGGGATGCATAATGAAATCAACCATCTATATATTAAATTGTTTTCATCTTTAAAAAGAAACAAGGGTTCGAATAATTTGGCCCTTTCCCTCTAAATTTCTCTTCAATTCGAGCACCTATTTCATTTCAATTAATCCACACTCCAAACTGTACGAGCGGGTGATTCGAAAAGCATAGTTGGGAAATCACTCCAGTATATTTCTCCGATTCCCGAGCAGAACAGAGTCATGGCGCCGCCGGATTTGCGCCGACCGTTCAAACGGCCGGCAATCTCCGATCAGCAGAGGCGGCGAGAGCTGTCCTTGCAGCGGCAGGCCCAACACCGCCGCGACGCGCAGCATCAGGCCCGATGTTTGGCGAACTCTATTCTGTCCCTTCAAAATGATTCCTCGGAACCCGAGCTCGAATTTGAAAGCATGCCCGATGACAAAGAACAGGCCCAAGACTTTGATGTTCGGCAGGCGGCCAGTCTAAGAGGGCCCGAAGCCCGGAGATGGTTCGCCAAACAGCTCATGTTGCCGGAATGGATGATCGATGTGCCTGACGGATTAAACGCAGATTGGTATGCCGTTTTAAGTTCTTTTAAGCCACTTCATTATTACTTCAGTTCCCCTGAAGTTATTCACTCTTACTTTAATTCGTTATAATTATCTTTTATTCTGTAGATAGTTTGAATTCAAAACTTGCTTATGGTATATTCTAGAAGATGGAATTATCTATTCATATATAATTCTACTCATCTCCTATAGTTTTTGGTGCTATATTGTCAATTGAGAGCTTGAATTGTTAAAAAAGAGACGCCTGTATTAAATGTTTGAAGAATTCATGCTTTAATTTGTTAATTAACAAGACTGATGTCGACCCTCACCTTTAAGCATTGTTTAGTAATACTGTTTTGAAGCCTTAAGGGCAGATTACTAAAAAAGAGGTCTAGACCCCTCGAGTTAGTTTTGGTGATTCATGCCATATAATATGGTAAGTTCTTATCCATTTTCGCCTCTGTACAGGTACGTATGTGCTAGACCAGCTGGAAAACGTTGTTTTGTGGTGTCATCTAATGGGACAACAATTAGTAGGTTGCGCAATGGCAGTATGCTGCACCTGTTTCCTTCTGCTTTACCCAATGGTGCCAGGGTTAATAATAGCACCCGATCTGGCCAATCTTATTGTATACTCGATTGCATATTTCATGAGGTAATAGGCTTTTTCAACCAGGAAAATAGTTTTTTAATTCCTGTAAGTTGCCCTTATTTTGATTTTAGTTGTCGGCTTTCATGAATTGAAATAGTCTTGCAACTTTCAATTTCCGACATTTTGGTCCATGACCTGCTACAGGGGGTGAAACATCTGGCTGACCAGGCAGACTTTGCCATGTGTATAAACCAGGCTCCGCCACATCAAGTCAACTGGATGTTTCACCTCCTTCAAAAATTGAAAGTTACATGACTATTTTCAATTTGTGAAAATCGACAAGACTGGATTCAAAATAGGGATAACTTACAGGGCTAAAAAAACTATATTAACAGTTTTGTAACTCCTTTGTGGCTTCATTTCCTGAATTTGTATGTGTTGCATCTTGTGCTTTGACTTGCAGCCTGATCAGTCATACTATGTAATTGACATGGTGTGCTGGGGGGGAATGTCGATGTATGAATGCACCTCCGAGTTCAGGGTTTTCTGGTTAAACAGCAAGCTTGTTGAGACAGGGGCCTGTGATGATCCGTCGCCTTACCACAAATTTAGGTTCAGAACTGTTGTGATGTACAACTGTGACCAGGAGGGTCTCCAAGCGGCTTATACTGGATCAATGCCATATGTGAAGGATGGTCTACTGTTCTACAATAAGTAAGATTCTTTTTGACATTATATGATTTTCATGACAGCCTTTTGATATCACAGGGTTGTAAATTGCAAATGGGTTGCATATATCTTTGTTTATAGATTTGAGTGGATTTCAAATCCATTAGGGTGGATTTGATAATTAGTAAAAGGTGTATTTGGATTTTTTATATGTTTGAGAGTGTGGATTTTAGGATTTGATAGGTTAAGATTTTAAAAAGTATGAAATAGATGATTTGTTGTGTATTGGAAATTGTGTGTAAAGTAGGAGTGAGTGTGTAAAAAAGTAAAAAGGAGGAAAAAGAGTGTTGAGTTGGGTAGATAATAATAATTAAAAAGTGGGTGATAGATGATTGATCGTGTATTGGAATTTGTGTTTGAAAAAAGTAATTAGGTGTATTATATGTATTACAGAGTAGAATTTTAGAGCATTTGTATAATATGTGATTACAACTCATTAAAACTATGAATTTTTTTACCAGAAAAATGCTAGTAGTGATGGGCTTTATTTTTATTCACTGTATCTTTGTAGATTTAGGTGGTGTTTTAGAACTCATTTGGAATAGTGAGAAGCGCTTTTTTTCTTTTTTTTTTTAAGTTGGTAAGACCCAACACTTTAAAAAAAAAAAGTAAGGTCCTAATATTGATGCTTTTCAGTAGTAGGTTTTTGACATTGCAATAAGCCACAGGTGCATTGCATTTGACTTGTAATAGTGTGTTCACAATCATATGAAGTTAACAAAACACAGTTGACGGAAACCAAAATTTTGAACTCTTACCATGACAAACTGCATATTGAACATAAAGTCTGAAGTGGTGTAAAGTTGGAGTTGAAACCATTTATAAATATCTCTGACAGTGTTCATGCATGGTATTCAAATTAGATTATTACTTTTATCAGAATGTTTATTAGCGTCTCTTTCATCGAAAATGAGTTGCAGGTATTTCGCTTTTTTCTTTGGACCCAAATCTGTGAATCTTTATTGATATAACACTACCAGAATAAAGAAACTAGAATCTAAGATGAAAGACAGCATTAGTGTACAGGAAAATACATACTAAATCAATTAATTAATGCCATTTAAAAATAGATAAAAAGGACTATAAATCTTAGTCTCTTAAAAATAAAAAATTACAAAATATTTATTGAAAGTTAAGTTATGTCAATTCTTTGGGAAACTAAGTCTAAAAATTTGCTATTTTCAAATCTTTTTCCTTGCTGTTCTTCTCTTAGCTTAAATCTTTAATTCTGCATCATCATTCAATTTACAGGCTTTCCCATTGTCCATATAAGGACCTTTTCATTTCTTACAGCTTGCTTTGGCTGTACTCATTCTTTCCAACTCATTTTTTTTTTGGCTTCTGATTGTTTCAGGCATGCACATTATCAATCAGGAAATACCCCTTTGGTATTAGTCTGGAAAGACGAGAATTGTAGTCAATATGTTCTTGATACAGACAGTAATGGACAGATTCCTGATCAACAACAGGTATATATAGATAAATTTGGGTTTAATTTTTATGGGGAAATCTTTAGGCGGAGCTTCTCATCATATTACAATAAGTGTTCTTGCTTCTCATTTAAAATTCGAAATAAGCTTTCTTACAGAGGCAACTCTTGTTGTCAACCCTCTATAGTCTATACTATCTGTAAGCAATATATCTTCATAGTCCCCATGTTGATGGAGAGTGTTAGCAAAGAAAAGATATCAGCATTTAGCATCTTAGTACATGTTTGTAAACTCTACTTTATGAGTAGAAGCACTTATTTTTTAAAAAAGTTGTGTCTAACAGCTTTTAAAATAAGTGCTTCTCAACCACTTTTTAGAGGTTGCAAACATGCCCTTAATGTTCCCTGAGAGGTTCTCCAGGAGTTAAAACTTAAAAGTCGAGGAATAATCTTGAAGCATTGTTTTCTTTCATTCATGCATAACAAGGACCGACTTTTACATAGAAATTTCAAATTTCTCAAGGATGCTTTTCTAGAACTCTTTTTGGTGATGAATGTTTTGGGCTGTAAAAACCAGGATTTGGGTTTTGAAATTTAAAACTGGTTCTTATTCTTGATTTTGAAAACCGGTTTTAAAAACCACCACAACACCTAATAACCTACTATCAAATTTTCCAATACAATCAATTCTCTCTCCTTACACTAATATATTTAAATCATAATTCACATCCTCTAACCATTACAATCACACCCAACTATAATATAATAATACAACATCATTCACTTTTACACATTGATTTGACATAAAGTTAAATCTCACTCTACTAAAAAACCCAAAACAAACACAAACCTTACTATTTAGGATTTCAAAATCCCCTAGATTTCAAAAACCGATTTTTGAAAATCACTTAAAATCCAGAACAAACATCACCTTTTAGTGTTTCTCAGAAGCTATGTTAATTTATTGTGCACACAAGAAATTCCCTTTGTAATAAATGTTTTAAAAGTAAATGTCTCTATCTTGCTCTAGATCTGATCTTTCACCTCTGAAAAATAATCAGGTAGTATTGGAGCTACTGGATGATGGGCGACTGGCGACATCAGACGATCCACCTGTTATATTTAGTTCGTTGAATAGTGACTTCATATACAAGGTTCGATTATTTGTCTTTGTTAAAATTTTAAATGAGATTGTTGATTCTTTACTGGTTTGAAAAATTGAGAATCTTCTATCCTCCCAAAGTGCAAGGTCTATTTTTTTTTTTTTGGTATTTGAAAAATGATTTTTTTTTTTTCGAGAAGTTAAATCTGCAAATAGCTTAGACAAATCCTATAATTCGATGAAGACTCCAGATGGTGCACATGTACTAGAAATGCAAGTACAATGACCCTCTCCAAACATGTACCTTTATTTTTTTCTTCAGAAAATGGAGTTAAGTCAATAAATAACGAAATGTAGTTGGTTTACAATTACTTATGTTTTAATAGTAGACTATAAAGTATAAACCAATAATCTGAAAGCCGTGCCACAACAATAGATCAGTTAATTTGGTTGTAATAGATATCCTACATTTATGGCTCCTTCTATACATTGCATCTGCCAATTAAACAATGGGATGTGTCAATTTTGAATTTTGAATTTTGAATTTCAGATTTGAACAAAATGTGAAAATTTTCATTATTATACATCGCATATTGGAAAAGAATGTGAGAGTATATGTTTAACTTTCTCATGTTTTCTGAAGGGCATGGACACTGTTGATTGCATTTGTTTTGGAGGTTAATAGTTTGTGTGTATATTTCCTATAGATAGGAGAGTTTATTATTTAGTATATTTTTATTAATTAATTCGTTTATTTAGTTTTACCATTATAAATTGTTAGACCAAAAACTGAAAAAAGAATAATATCTTGATTATTTGCATGCCTTCAGGATGGCTGATGACATGATATTATCACTGTAAATGTGAGTTATGTTTGTACGTTTCTGTTTCTTATTTACTGATAAAAAAAAAAATGGAAGGCAAATAAAGCATATTATGGCTAGAGAACCAAATATTTCTCTCCTTGAGATGGTTTGCATAGATAAATTTTGTGCTTCTATATCAATAAAGTGCGCATTAACTAAATTATTCTAGGAATTTCTAATTTAGTGTCTCTCTGTTTTGTGTCTTTTGGGGAACTTAAGTTCTTTACCTATATTACCACTTAAGAATCTTCATTCTTGTTTAAATAGCATGTGTCTTTTATGTATGCGCGTGTGTACTTATACAATCATAATATGATGATTTATATTTAGGTATGTTTGCAAGCTCTATTAACAACTTTTAGAATCACTTATTTTCAGGAGTGGTAAGGAGTAACTTTTAAAACTAATTCATCGTCCTAGTTGTTAGCTTAAAAAAAACTCAGGTGGTAAGAGAATCAGGAATATCCAATATCAGATCTTTCATCTTCTCACTGATAGTGCTATAGCAGTTCTGCAATTTTGATTATTAAAGGCTTGTTTTTTGAAACTCTGCAAAACAGCTTCCAGAATCACTTTTTTTCAAAAGCTGTGAGTGGTAGTTTTGAAAAAAAGTGATTCTTAGAGTTAGAAAACACTCCCTAAATTCATGCTAATTTTCTCCTAATGGGCTATTTTAGAGCCCCTTAAAAGTTTAACTTATTTGGCCTGCAAATCCTATATTAACTTCATTTGGGCACCACTTAAAGTTCTGTATAGAACTTTCTCTCTCTCCTTTTTATTTGAAAACATATTAAATTTACCATTGCAGATAGTATTAAGCTAGAAGAGATTTTCAGAGTATTTTACATAGATGTATTATGTATATTAGGTGCAATCTTCAACTAAAAGTTTTGGGAATCCCGTTACCAAAAAATTATGCTAATTCACATTTTGCAGACAGGACTTGTGGCTGGCAATCTCCTTCGGTTTGCCATCAAAGAAGGAGGTTTATGTTTTGCAGATGGTAAACTAGAGAGGGCTGATCTTCACTACCTTGATAAACCTAATCGTGCACGTGCTTTTGCTGATAGTTACTCCAAGGTAAGTAGGTTGTCTAAACTGTTTTTCTTGTATGCATGATTTTTAATTAATTTTTATTTCAGTGTTTTATACAAACTTATTACTAAATGCACATGTTTTAGACAATACAATGATCTTGACCTATTAGTTGAGATGTATACATGGATTGAAGCATTTAATGGCCATACTCCAAAACTTCATCCAATTCTATAAAGACAGCATAGTTTCAACTTTGTATATCAAATTTTGATAGAGCAACAGAGATAAGAAAAGATTAATTTTATTGAAGACATTGGGATGGAGATTACACTCGGGTAATGCCATCAGATCAGTCCCCATAATAAGGGAATTTAGATGTTAGTTTCTGGATTAGCAAAGCAAGATTTACTTTCATAATATCAATGCATTTTTTTTTTGTAGGATTACGCAAACTAGATTTCAAAATCCACCAAAATCCTAACCGTACCCTTACATTCTCTCTCATACTTTTCCTTTTCCCAATAACATACACCTTTATTTTTCACAATATTATCTTCTCAGTTCTCACGGTTGCTTACTTTTTCATTATCTTTTTCTCAACTCTACCCTACCATGCTACTCCATCTTATCAATCGAACATACAAAAAAGTCAAATTCACCTTTTCTACTATTCAGAATTTCTCAATCAGGATTTTCTTAATCTTCCTACAGCCTGAAACAAACATATTTTCATCAGTTTTCAACTGAGACTTATATTGTCCACAATATGTATGCTCACGTGAAGCTCAGTTTCCTCTTTAAAGCATAGTTTGTTTATTCAGTTTTAGTATATTTTGGGTAGCTAAAGATTATGCTGCAGCCATGAAATACTTCAGTTCCACTTTCTGAACAGAGGCGGCAATATGTTGTCTTCTAAACAAAAAATGTTGATCTGAAAGGAGCTTTAATCAGTCAATTGAGTGTTGACGTTGATTAAAACTCCTGAATAATGAGTGGTTTGATTTATTCCTTATAATTGCCCGGTGGGATGAGAGAAGTGGTTGAACCTGCACTTCAACAAAATATTGAGGTTATCTTGTTTTGACATCCTAATAGTCTTTTTTTCAATTTTCTGGTCTCTGTAAAAGAAAAACAAAAAAAACATAGTATGATCAAACTTCTTTTGTTTGTAAACTTTCCAGTGGTTCTCATTGTGTTGAACTAGAGTAGAATTTTTTCTCTTAAAAAGTAAAAAAGAAGTTGAATTGTGCTGAGTTATGTAATCTGAATAAATCGTAGTAACTTAATCTCCTTCATGCTGGATTTGGTAAAATTGTGTGAACTGGTGGTTTGTGTTTCAGGTGATGTTCCAGTACGCTGCTCGACATTCTCCTCTCAGAATCGAGCATCTGTTTGCATCAATTAATTCGTTGAACGTAGAAGAGAACGCACGTGACGTAGATATGGTTGGTTAAAGATTTTGTGCTTTACTTTGCAGTGCCATGTGCTTGTATTGAGAAAACTGTATGTATGTATGTTTTACTTATACCTAATCATAATCATTGGACAGCTCTTTTTTCTATCAAAATTTATAACTTTAGGTCATGATTGTATAATGCATTTCTTTTACTTGTACTAAGACCATCTCCAGCCTAAAACTCCAAAATGGAGATCTCTATACTAAAAAATGAAGTTTTCTGCACTCTATTTTCAAAATCTTCTCCAACCATAAACTCTAAATTTTACTCTATTTATTATTTTATTCATTTTCAATATAACACAATCATTAAATAATATATTAATATTGATATTTAAACTTATTAATCAACTTAAAAAAGTTTAAATATTTACGAGACATAGATCGACTAATATTAATAAGTTGATTAATAAGTTTGCTATATATTGATATTTAAACTTTTTCAAATACTACTTTTATTTAAATATTAAATTACGAGACATAGATCGACTTAAAAAAATACAAGCGAACGTAATCTAATGCAACAGTCCACAACCCAAATACACAATAAGTTTATGTTAACTTATTTTAATTTGACGTTGTTATGAAATTTCAATATATAGAATACATGCATCTTCGTATTAGGCGAAATATGATCATGTATTCATATTTAATATGTAATGTATGTTTTGTTGTATTTTACGTGATTTCTTGTTGGTAAAAATATGAATTTTTAATATTCATAAAAAAAATTAAATTACACAATAAAGTATTGTAATTATAGTATCAATTAATTGTATAATTATATTTATAAACATAAATGAAATTAAATTTAATAAACATTAAATTGTAAAATAAAATTAATTTTTAAAATTTTAAATTAAATTATAATTATAATATAAAGTAATTCTAATTAAATATAATTCTAATTTAAACAACAAAATAACTATAATTGTAATTGTTATATAAATTAATTGTATAATTATATTTATAAATATTAATAAAATAATAGATATAGAGTTTAGAGTTGTGAACAGTGTTACTCCAAATATGGAGTTCACTTTCAAAACTCTATCTCCAAATCCTAAAATAGAGTACGATTGGAGGAGGGTTGATACTCAATTTTGGAGTTTTACTCCAAAATGGAGTACCGTTGGAGATGGCCTAAGGAAAGCTTTTTATTTATTTTTTTCATTTTTGTTCTCCTTCGTAAATGAAAGCACCATCTTTTGTTTGTTAATTTTTACCACAATATATATTAAATGACATCACTAATTAAGACATGACGTATTAAAATATAATAGGTACAATATAAAATATCATATCTATACTATCTATATTATATTAAAGAGTGGCTTAAGATTGATAAAATATCATATCTATACTATCTATATTATATTAAAGAGCGACTTGAGATTGAGAAACATTTTTGAACCCTTTTCTTCCTGCCACAATGACGTGCGGCAGGCACCACCGCATGCGGGCGGTGCATAGTGAGTGGAGAGAGGATTTTGAAAACCCTAAACAGTAGAAGCGACAAAAACAAAGGAGGAGGGGCAACGCGAGAGAGAGTGCTCGAATAGTCAAATAAGCGGCCAAGCAAATCAAATAAACAAATACATGTGCACTCAAAAACTCAATCGGTATGGCCGTGTAAATCGGTCACACCCCAGATTTATAAATTTTTTTTAAATAAATCCTTTCATCAATTAAGCAATTAATCAAGAGTCTAAGCTCTGATACTATTGTTGGAATTTACTAGCACGTAATACAATTAAACATGCACAGTCGAAAAATAAATTCACCAACAACGAAAAATCAATTACATAATTGAAATAACGGAATACGTAAAAAAAATTTCTTATAATGCTTCGTAAGCCAATTCCTCCACTATGGTATCCACGTAACTCTCGCTCACAAACTTGCATAGATTTGCCCAACGTTGAATCTCTAGATGAACTTGTTAGGAAAATTCTATACTAGAAATTTTATGAAGAAAATAGTTTCTTGTTTTTGTATAATGAATTCCCTAGAACTCATATATAGGGGTGACTTTGCTTAGAACCTAAGCAATTTCCCAACAGGAAATAAAAACCCAAATCCATCTGGAACTAAATTTCATAGATTTGTTACCTTGTGATATTTTTCTACAATATTATTCCTTATACTATTTTGGGATTCATATTTAATTAAATCCAATTGAACTAAATAATAATAATAATAATAATAATTATATATAACTATTATTATATTTCTTCATAATTAAATATTACGATCCAATCTAATATTTAGGGGGGGTGTATTAGTTGTGGAGTCTGTAGGATTTTTTTAGACTTTCAAAGCCTAGGGGTGTTCAATCCGGATTTTCAAAAGTTTTTAAAAATCCTGAGGTATTCAATACGAATTTTAAAAAGTCTTAAAAAATCTTTAGCTATTCAACATTCTATATATTTTAATACTCTATGGATTTTCTTTAATTCTCTTCCAAAAATATAAATAGATTTCAGTCTCCAAAATCTCTTCTAACAACCAGAGATTTCTACGTATTTTCTCAAAGAACTCTGAAGACGAAATGTCAGAAGAAAAAAACCTTCGTTGTTCTCCTTAACGCCACGCCATTTTCTTCTTCGCCGCCACGTTCTCCTACCACCGACGACGTCTGGCCTTCACCCTCGTGCCTGCACCTTTGACGACGCAGAGTGCCTCACACCGCTTGCCGAAGCGGCAGATCTTCTTTGCCCGACGACGCCGCCCTCCCTCCGTCGTCAAATTTCCACCGCAGATATCGCGATTTTTTTATTTTTTCAATTTTCATTGGCAGGGTGCTAATTCTGGTTTTTATCTCTTGAACCCTCTGTTTCTTGGAGTTTTTAGTTTTACCAAATGGGATTCTTGATTAAATTTTGCATGTCTATTGTTGTAAATTGTAATTGAGCATCATGAAAAAGACATTTAAAGTAGAACAGACTGGGTTTAGTCAAATTGATTGTGCAAGACATTAGTGAAATTGATTTTTACGAGTGTATTAATGTATTAATTAATATATACTATATACGTATATATCATAATAAACTATTTTGTGTCTATTAATATAGTTATATTATCATGGAGGATCCACAACAAGAAGTTAATGCATGGAGAACGAGTATTGCTAATGCTATGTGGGAAATGAGGCCGAGGTATAACGGTGATGGAAATGAAGATGATGGGAATGAAGACGGGAATAATAACGATGAATAATAATGTATTTTTTTGGAACTAATATATTTTTGATATTTTTTCTAAATAATTTGGATAACTTTTTTTATATACAAATGTATTACATATATATTTGCATCAATAGTTTCAGCGCTGGAGTCTATGAAAATTCATTTAAATCAATAAAAAAAATGTATTTCACAATCCTGTCAAGTCTATGAAAATCCATGTAAATCAATAAAAAAGAGTCAGTCAAACTCTACATGGAATCTATGAATTTTCTAAATTCACAGACTTTTTAAAGTCCAAAAAAATCAAATAGAATCTCAATTGAATACACCCCCTTAATCAACCAACTATAATCTGTAAACTAGAGTTACTTGTTGTGTGACCTATAGGCCCTCATATATCGAGCGGTTAGTCAAACTAGCGGTCTTAATTAAATCATAGACAATAAGTCAGACAATCTCAATATATGATGTACGTTGCGAGGAATTGCAACAACCTGTAACATGTAAATATTATTTCATTCACGAATACTCCGATTAAGCTTAGAACATGATGCAATATTTATTCAAATAATTTAATCATAGTATCTCATTACACTAATAGATCACGTATGTCACATTTGAACACCATTCCAAATGCGACTTACATTGGCCAATGATTAACGGATCCAATTAGTATGAAAAGACGAGTATTCTCTCTAAATCTACTTTGAGGAATGAATCATTTTCTTGTCTCAACTACCACGCACATGCACTTCGTGATAAACTCAATTCATGTCATATCTACCCACGGCGGTGCAAACGCTCGGTCGTTGTCAAAGTTAATCATTCCGCAGACGTTGCGCCAGATTGACCTCAAGTCAAAGGAATATCACATCGCTCTCACTGACCGAGACACCTATAGACACTGAAGTAGAATTACATCAAACGGTTTCTCGAAAGAGTATATCAATGCCCTCTAAGGTATCTGTGCATCCATCATGAGATACCTAGTATCTCGTAATAAGTGAGAACTACTACACCCTCTAAGGGTATGATGCAAATCACACATAAATCTCAAGTGCATCATCAATATCTCATTCTTGATGATCGGCTAATTGAGAACCATGTTTAAGTCATCTGAGGTCCCACATCCTCAATGACAATATTGGTTCAAGGGGAACACATACATGAATAAATATAAACAATCAAACATAATATTCAAACAAGTATAATGTCAAATATTAATATTAAATAAACAATAATATTAAATCAACTGAATATCATCGAGTATTTTGTCCTTTATATCGATTGTCCGAAGGAAACTGATACTAACATGCTTGATTACCGTCTCTCAAGCATGAATCAACATCATATTTATCCGCAATCAACAATAGGTCCCACGAAGCATACAAAGTAGTTAATAGATTATTACTATAAACATACTTCAGCAAATCCATAAAAGAAACTTCCCTTGGAGGGATGCAAACCTTATCAGAATCTATAATCTATGCACATTTCACCATTAATTTTAGCATCTTTATAACCATTAAATTTTAGCAACTTTTATTAAAGAGTGGGAAACTTAAGTTTCATCTGAGGCTTTGATCCGCAGCTTTACATGCTTCTGCTCGGATTCTTGCATCCCATTCGAGAACATCTACAAAATAAATTAATAATAAGAAGTGGGTAGAAAAATACATAAATTAAAGAATGAAACCCAGAATTTTTTAAAGTGGGAGGATAGCAGAGCTTACTTTACGAAAAAAAAAGGACTTCTCGCCGCTAAAATCAAAGCGGGAATCCGAATGGCTTTAGCATGTGGCTGTGGTGCTGCCAAAAATAAGAAAATTCATAACCTAAAAGTGAACACCAATCTCACAGAAATAAAGCCCGTCAACTACACAATAAATACAAATACGTCCCGACTAGTGCTCACGGTTTGACGTATGCAAATGGGTTAACTGGGTCGCTGGTTTACCAGTTCAATCCAATTTTACCTGGTTCATACTGGTTCATTGGCAAACCGCTGTACACATAGAAGAGCGTTTTGAAGTTGCAGAGAGGATTTGATTTGGGAATATTTTTTTGTATATTACTAGAGTGAGTTAATAAAACCGCCTAACTAATCATGTGTCTTCAGGTGATGAAACGTGACTGTTGTGATGTTAATCTCCTCAAGATCATTTCTCTCTTCCTCTCGCCCAAGCTCATTCAGGTATGAACTCTGCTCCTGATAAGTTAAGACGGTGTTTACCATATTTGGATTAAAGAACACCAGTCCAGACGCAACCCTCAACCTTATATATGATGAGTCGAGTCTTCACCATTTTCCAAGAAGAGCATCATTAAAGAATTTGAGATTACAGAACCCAACTCCTCCTTTTGATTTATCTTGATAATATGAAGCTATCTTCCTAGAATCTTGATTGCCATCGAAAAAGAAATCATTGATGGTGAGAGAACAATTCTTTTTATTATATTGGTTGGAGCACGATTTAAAGAAATATGAATATTAGCCGACACAACGTACAAAAGAACGATTCTCCCTCCAAAAGACAAGAGTTTGTTCTCCCATGTATTCAATCGAGATTCTATTTTCTTCACTACATCTTCCCAGTTTGGTACCCTGTTGTAATTAGCTCTAACTCATAACCCCAAATATTTAATTAGTAACTCGGTCATTGAGCAGTTAAGATAATCAACCCATTCAATAACGCGAGCATTAGGGACATTGATTCCAGAAATCGAGCTTTTACAATGATTGGTTTTCAGACCAGACCATAGCTCAAAAATTCAAAGGATGTTTTTGAGTGTAGGATTATTAATATCCGACACTTTGCTAAAGAATACGATGTCATCCGCGAATTGGAGTTGAGAGACATTCACTTGTTTCGATTCTAGAAGAACGGACAAGAAAACATTCATCTCCACTGTTTTATTTACTATAATATTCAAACACTCGGAAACCACAAAAAATAGGAAGGGGGATAGGGGGTCCAATTGTTAGGTACTGATGAAATTCCATTAAGCATAAGTGTGGTCCCACCAGTAGTTAATATGTTTGCAAGAAGAAAGAAAGAAAGAAAGAAAGAAGAAGGGAAGATACGCTAATAATTTGGGACAAATTATTTGATTTGTTACCTTGATTTATTCAATTTATTTCCTTAGTTGACTTAATATATACTTTCCTTTTTTATTTCCTTAATTATAGCCCATGGGTCTAAATTAACAGGTTAATATCTTGACTGTATAAAATTATGAAATTATCACGAACGAGAAATATTTCTTTAGTAATATTCTACAACAATCTTGTGCTAGTTACTAGGTGAATTAAAAAATTCAATCCGTGGGTTTCTAGGAGTTTCATCAATTGGTCTCGGAGCTAGAAATCATCGTTCCAGAACATGTGATTTGAAAATTGTGTGTATAGGTTAAGGAAGAATCCTTTTTGCCCATAAAAATAAATACATCCCAACTAGTGTTCATAGTTTCACGTATGCAAACGGGTTACCCCGGTCGCTGGTTTACCGGTTCAATCCGGTTTTACCCAGTTCATACTGCTTCATTGGCAAACTGTGGTACAAATAGAAGAGCGTTTTGAATTCCGCCAAAAATAAAATAAAATAAAGATTGTTTTGAATTTGATTTTCTGTTTCAAAAAGAAAAAAAATTGAAATTGGGGAAAAAATTAACCGAAACACCAACCACTCGCTCTCTCAGATTCTCCTCACCCTTCTCCAATTACTCTCGGCATTCTTGCTCTCTCAAATTCTCTTCACTCTCTTGTCCAATTACTCTCTCAATTTTGGGGTTTTACGCGGGTCTTTAAGCGATTAAGGAGGTATTCGTGAATCCACAATTTCTGCTTTTGCGGGTTCTTTGAGAGTGTATTCCGGTATCTGCAATTTATGCTTATGTGGGTTCTTTGAGCAATGTACAGTGAGAAATCGCCATTGGAGTGCGAAGTTGCAAAGAGGATTTGATTTAGGAAAAAAATTCTGTATATTATTAAAGTGGGTAAATGAAACCGCCTAAATAATCTTGTCTCTTTAGGTGGTGAAACGTGACATCTTCTGTCAACGACTGCTATTTGGATTCAAGATCACTCCTCTCTTCCTCTCGCCCAAGCTCATTCAGGTACAAACTCTGCTCCTGATAAATTAAGCTGGTGTTTACTATATTTGGATTCAATAACATCAGTTCACACGCAGTCCTCAACCTTATCTATGGTGAGCCATCCCCATTTTCCAAGAAGAGCATCATTAAAGACTTTGAGATTATAGATCCCGAGTCCTCTTTTGGATTTATCTTGACAATTAATATTCTTGACTGACCCACCCAAGCTATATTCTTTCTGGAATCTTCATTGCCACCCCAAAAGAAATCGTCGATGGTGAGAGGACAATTTTTTTTTATTATACCCGTTGGAACATGATTCAGAGAGATCCCATAAATAGGAATGTAAGTCACACAACGTTCAAAAGAATGATTCTCCTTCCACAAGACATGAATTTTTTCTCTCAGCTATTTAATCGAGATTTTTTTCACTACATCTTCCCAGTTTGGTATTCTGTTGTAATTAGATCAAACTCCTAGCCCCAAATATATAATTGGTAACTTCATTGAACAGTTAAGATAATCAACTCATTCAACAATGCGAGCATCAGGGACATTGATTCTAGAATTGAGCTTTTACTATAATTGGTTTTCGGACAAGACCATAACTCAAAAATTCAAAGGATATTTTTTAGAGTATGAATAAACTATCTGACACTTCGCTAAATAATAGGGTGTCATCCGCGAATTGAAGTTGAGAGGCATTCACTTTTTTCGATTCCACAAGCACAGATGAGAAAACATTCATCTCCACTGCTTTATTAACCATAAGATACAAACACTCAACAACCACCAAAAATAGGAAGGGGGATAGGGGGTCCCCTTTTCAGATACCGATGGAATTCCATTAAGCATCATTGGGGTCCCACCAGTAGTTAATTTTTATGCAAGAATAAAGAAAGAAGAAGGGAAGATACGCTGATTATCTGGGAAATATTATTTGATTTGTTACCTTGATTTCTTCAATTTATTTCCTTAATTGACTAGATATATACATTCCGTTTTGAATTCCTTAATTACAACCCATGTCTTAAGTTAGCACGTTAATATCTTGATTGTATAGAATTCTGCAATTATCACGAATGAGAAATATTTCTTGAGCAATATTCTACAGTATTTTGTGTTGGTTACTAGGTGAATTCAGGGATTCAATCCGTCGGTTTCTAGGAGTTTCATCAATTGGTCTCAGAGCCAGAAATCATTGTCCTAGAACATGTGGTTTGAAAATTATGTGTATAGGTTAAGGATGAATCCTTTGCCGCAAAATAAATACGTCCCGACTAGTGCTCAATGTTTGACGTATGCAAACGGGTCAAGCGGGTCGCTGGTTTAACAGTTCAATCCGATTTTATCCGGTTCATACTGGTTCATTGGCATACAGGTACACATAGAAGAGCGTTTTGAATTTCGCCAAAAAAATAAAAGAAAGAGTGTGTTGAACTTGATTTGCTTTTAAAAAAATAAATTGAATTGGGGAAAAATCAACCCAAACACCAACCACTCACTCTCTCAAATTGTCTTCACTATCTTCTCCAATTACTCTCTCAATTTTGGGGTTTTACCCGGGTTCTTTGAACGATTGAGGAGATATACCATCTCTGCTTATGCGGGTTCTTATATTATATATCGATGTACAATGTTCATAAAGTAGATACATTTGGTAATTTTTCACTTGAATGTTTCAATGTAAACAAACTGTATGTTTTTATTAAAACAATTACATATTTTAAAAACACATTTGAGTTGCATAGTACACCTTGTGCATACTAGACTTTGCCAGAAAACTAATGAAATATTATGAGGATTATACAAACTAATTCATTAGATTTGACCTATTTTAAAAATTAAGTACCCAATAATTTTAAAAGATCATATTCAAAGTATTACCCTCTCTAAGTCGACCTCACACATTTCTTTTTTTAATCAAAATAATAAATTATAAATAACTCCATGGAAACGTGTTTTCATTTCACAAATTACAATTTAGGGGTTAATTATAAGAAAACTGGAGTACTAACCACCAGTTTGTAGTAAGTTATCGGTAGTTTGCAATTTATACCAGAGAATAATGTTATATACTACATCCGTTCCATTATAAGTTTTTCATTTTATTTTTTTATCAATTCCACAATAAATTTTTCCTTCACATGAATGAAAAAAGTAATTTTATTACTCATAATATTTATCCTCACTTTTCACATAATATTACATGAAATGCTACTCACTACTCCATATACATTTTTCATCTCTTCCAATACATAAAATTACCTTTTATTTTTATTATTATTTTTTAATTAAAATACTCAAAAGAAAGAGGAAATTTATATCAGGAGGGAGTAATATTTAACTATAATCAAAACCTAAATATAGTACTACCTCCATCCCGAAAAAACGTGCACATCTACTTTATTATCTGAGTTTTTGTGAGTGATTTGTTTATTAGTATTTCAAATGGTAAAATAATTTTTAAAAAGAGGTATTATTGGTCTACCTCTAATCTATTGCATGTATCTTTAAAAAATATTTTATCATTTTAAATACTAATAAAAAATTCGCTCGCAAAAAACACTTAAAAACAATAAATGTGCACATTTCTTTGGGACGGATAGAGTATTTACTATATTTTGCAGGTAAGTATTATTTCCAAGATGATGTGGTTGTGCGTTACTGGTATTTTAGAACAAGTTGGGAAACTAAACTCACATAAACAAAAAGGTTTGACCGGGTCCAAATTTTAAAATAGGAGTCTCAGACGTCACTATTACCCAGAAAACAAGACTGGATTCCCTCTGCACATTTGCTCCTTTAACTCAATAATAATAATAATTGATGCTCTTTGAGAATGATGACTACCTTAGAATAACATTATATTATATACAAATAAAATGGATATGATCTTGATATAATTTATTTATGTTATGAATTGAGATTAGAGAACTATTATCTCCAATGTTCATATAGTTTTTTAATTTTTATTAATTCTTGATTTTTTTTTTCTTTCAAGTAAATTTTAGTTGAGTACCACGTGGATCGATCATTATCTCTCAACTTTTTAGAAGTATTTGTACCATGCATTTTCTCTTTATGTTTCTAATTTCATCCCATTTTGATTGAAATCAAAAGTTTATTTATCCATTTCTATAGAAAATAAAGTTTTACATCCATTTTATAGTCAAATGACTTTTCGATAAAACAATATTTTCTACCCGCATAGCTCACATCTATTTCCCACCTTTTATTTGGAGTGAAGAAGGACAACAATATCCATTTTGATAGGAAATAAAAAAGTTTCCACTTTCTTATTAAAAAAAAACTACTCACTATCCACTTTCGATACAAATATATTTTAAAAGTAGATAGTGATTTTTATGTAAAGAATTTTTGGATTATTTGTTACAAGATATTTTGGGAGTTCCAACTAAACGTTCATAAAAAAAATTGGTCATTATAACTGACAATTCCAAAAAAAATATGTAATTTAAGCTGGTCGTTTCAAGAAATTGATCATTCCGATGGTCGTTCCAAAAAAAATCGTTGTTGCGGCTGATGGTCCCAGAACCCAAAATAAAGGGTGGGCAAGAAATGTAGGTCATGTGGGCTTTTTTTTTTGTAACGAGGGTACATGTGTCATTTAACTATCCACTTATTTTGAGTGAAGAAGGACAAAAATACCCATTTTGATAGAATATTTTTTTTCTACCCACTTCCTCTAATTTTTTTAACCCACTACCCACTTTTAAGATCAATATATATACCTTAAAAGTAGCTAGTGATTTTTATGTTAAGAATTTTAGGGTTGTTTGTTACAAAATATTTTGGTAGTTCCGACTAGTCGTTCAAAACACTTTTGGTAATTCCATCTGGTTGTTCAAGAAAATTAGTCGTTTAAGCTGTCTTTTCAAGGGAATTGGTCAATTCGGCTGGTAATTCCAACAAAACTGGTTGTTCCGGTTGGTCGTCCCATAACCCAAAATAAAGGGTGGGTAAGGAATGTGGGTCATGTGGGTAAAAAAAAAAATTGTAACAAGGATACATGAGTCATTTAATTATAAAATTTGTGTATTTTTTTTTTATAGAAATGGATAGATTTTTTTTAATCAAAATGAGTATTTTTCCCCTTTTCCTTATTTTGGGTTTTGGAATGACCTGTCGGAACGACCCATTTTCTTGGAACGAAACAAACCCAGAAGTTTTTAATATAAAAATCACTATCTACTTTTAAAAGTATATTTCTGTCAAAATTGCTTTCTTTTTCTAAACATTGCTTCTTCTATCTCAACATTCATGATAGTCTTTCACGAATTTTATTACAGTGTTCTTCAAATTGGATTTTTTTCTTCGTATTTCCTATGCCTTTTCTTGTTCCCTTTAATTTGGGGTATTAATGCATGCTCAGCACTGACATTTTGTTTGGAAAATATTCGTATCAAGGCCTATATTTAAGGAATTATCACAAAATAAGGCCCACATTAACAATAGTATCAAATAAAGGTTTTATATTTCACTTTTTCTCAAATTAAGATATGCTTTAAAATTATTAATCCAAAACCAAGAATACTTCACGTCTAATGTTTGACGACATCCAATACTCTCTCTTTTCATTTTCCCTCGCGCGGTTCTTTGTAATTAGTGATAACCGTAAAAAATTCCAAGATTCAAATATTGCAGAGCCCTGCTTCTTCTTTTTTCCTCATCTGCACTCTGCACTTTTCATCAATCACTGGATTCTCAAGTTTGGGTGATCTAAGAGGTATGTATAATCAATTTTTTTTTTTCAGAACAATCAATTTAGATATAGAACAACATATATTCTATCAAACAATGACTTTATTAATTCCGTTTCTCGTAACCCTATTTACTATAATGATTAAAGAAGACAATGCCCTTGACACTAATTTCTCCAAAATAGTTTTTAGTTTTCTGTTGCATGTTGAAAAATCTATCTATTTATCAAGGTTTACCATTTTTTAATCATATTCTATGTATATTATCATACTATGTTTTCATTATTGGTTATCTCGGTCTGTAAACTTCTCCTTTTGTAGATGTTAGATGATGATTTCTATCAGATTCACACCAGCGACAATCATAGTAACTTGTGTGATGGTCCAATAAAATCACTGAGTAAATTGAGAACCATAGAAGATTTTCATGATTATTCGTCGGATGATGGGGAGGAAGTCGACTCAATATGTGTTCAAAGTACAAACAAACAAGTGTCTTTTAAAGTAGGCCAAAAATTCTCTTCCATTGACGAACTCTATGACACTGTGAAAAGTTATGGTGCATACAACAACTATGACTTATCAATTGTGAGGAAAGATAGGAAAAGGTGTAGAGCACGATGTGCGACTGATTGTCCGTGGCTTATTTACTGTTCAAAAGTTGGTCACCTTGAAACTTATGAGGTGAAAACATACTATGAAGAACATAATTGTAAGAAAGGAGATGCAAAATCCAAGTTTATTGATGCCAAATGGTTGAGTGGAAAGATGGTTGATGACTTGAAAAAATTTTCAAATATGACAGGGTCACAGTTGGGAGCTCATATCTCAGGAGAGTTTAATATGAAGCTCAGTAGGGCAAAAGCATATAGAGTACGAAATCTCGCCCTTCAGTCTATGGATGGAAATCATGATGAACAGTTTGCAAGATTGTGGGACTATCGTGAGGAATTATTGAGAACTAATCCTGGGACTACTTTTGAAATATTGGCTCCGGGAGTACCTTCACGATTTGATCGACTTTATATATGTATAGATGCATGTAGGAAGGGATTTTTAGCTGGATGTCGACCCTTAATAGCAATAGATGGATGCTTCTTGAAAGGGTATTATCGAGGCCAACTTTTATCAGCTGTAGCTCAAGATGGGAACAACTGTCTCTTTCTTGGTGCATTCGCTATAGTTTCTTCAGAAACTAAAGAGACATGGTCTTGGTTTTTAAGTAACCTGTTCGGAGATATTGGGTTTATTTCCCCACGTGGTGAAAGATGGACTTTTATTTCAGATCAAGGAAAGGTAATAACTTGCAATAATGTGTTCTTTTGTTATATCAATATGATAATTGTTTATGTATTTTATTCAATATGTTGATTTAAATGATTTTATCAACAGGGTCTTGTTTCAGCTATGGATGACGTGTATCCGTCCAAGTATCATAGGCTATGTGTTTTACATTTGTTCCGTAATTTCAAAAAAAAGATGGAGGGATAAACATGTTGCGAACCAGTTTTGGAAAGCAGTAAATTCCACCACCATTGTGGACTGCAATGTTCACCTGAATGAGATACAACAAACTTGTGGAGAGGCTTGGAAACACTTAATTGATATTGGCATAGAAAGATGAAGCAAAGCTGGCTTTGAAGCTCACGTGAAGTCAACTGCTGTTTCAAGCAACATTGTTGAGTGTTTCAATGGTAAAATCTTAGAATACAGAGGTGGAGGGATTACTTCTTTAATTGAGAATATACGGTCTCAAGCGATGACAAGAATGTATGAAAATAGAGAAAAGATGAGGAAAATAAATTGTGAATTGTGTCCTAACATAATTGAGAAGCTAAATATATCAATTATGGATAGTAAAGTGTGGGATGCATCTCCATGTGGTGATTGGCAGAGGGCTATCTTCGAGGTATCACACAGACCTGAGAAGTTTATTGTGAATCTTGACACACGCACATGCACTTGTAGAAATTGGGATATATCGGGAATTCCTTGCAAGCATGTTGTAGCTGCCATAGAAAAAGTTAAGAGAAACCATGAAGATTATGTTAGTGAGTATTTCACAAGAGAGACATGCTTGAAAGCTTATAGCCATTGCATATATCCTTTGACGGTCCTCTCTTTTGGCCTAAAAGTGATCGCGGGCTCATTCTACCTCCCCCTTATAGAAGGCCTGCGGGGAGGCCAAAGAAGTTTAGAGCAAAAGACCCCGGTGAGGTTAGATATCGTCATAAAGCTAAAAGGAAATATGGACCAACAAAATGTGGTAAATGTGGTGGACTTGGTCACAATAAAAGGGGCTGCAAAAATAAGAGGGTTGATCAGGTTATTTCCTTTTCAACTATTAACAAAAAAATGATTTTATCATTGTTTTTAATTAACTTTTCTAAAATAAATATTTGTTATTCTTATTAGGACGGCCTATCACGAGATGCAGTGCCTCAACATGATTCTTCAACTTGATGGATTTGAGAAGGTTTGGTTGAACCAAAATTAATGTCTCATAGTCATAGTTGATAGAAATATAGTTATGATTTTCTCCGTTTTGATTAGTAATTTTAGTTTAGTATTGCATTACTGTATTTGCTTGGACAACTTAGAAAATTGGTTATTTCTTGAACTTGGTTGATTTTTTATTGAATTTATTTAAGCTTTTTTGAATGAATAATAAAGAGCAATAATTTGGATACACAATCGTTAATATATTGTGCAATATTGATATATTTACGAAGTTATCGGATCATGAGAATATTGTGTATTTGAAAGTTGCGTTTGAGGAGGAGGATAATTTGGATGCACAAGTTAATTGCAGTAGCTCGAGGCTGAATGATCTTTTGTGCATGGATGAGAATGTTGTTTTCTAAAGGTTTCATGGTGGTTAGTTGTTTAGTCTATGAACAATAGTTATGATTTTATGGTAGTTAGTTGTTTAATATATAGGTGCTAAATCATGTTCAGAACCCAACAAGAAGAGAGTAGAATTAAACTTCCCCTCATTGTTGTGCTTCTGATAATATAGTTGGCCTCAAAGTATGTGAAAACATACTTTGATGTTTCTCTTTCTCATTTCTTCTCTGCAAGTATATTTTTTAAGAATGTTTTCTCAAGGTTGCAGCCTATGCTAGGATTAATTTTAATGTTAAGAAAAATAAGTACATTTATGCCAAAGTTGTACACCATTGTATCCAACAACAGTTATACAAGGAACCAATTGCTATGGATCTACAGAATTTGATGCAAGGATACAACAATTTATTTATTTCTACTAATATATGCTTCAAAGCCTATTTAGTTTAAGACGGTTTAACCAATAAAATACATTCGGTGAAAGAGAGGGAGAGAAAGGAGTTTACAATCACTAAGTGGTTGCCTTAGTTTACTAGCTGAGCAATGATAACTAAACATTATAACTAAAACATTATAAGATTTTTGGTCAAAAATATCCATGAATCATGCTAAGAATTTTGAGAAGGGGATGAGGTAGTTAAACACACTATGAGACTCTGAATTTGAAGGAGATGAGGTTGAAGACATTGAGATTCATTGTTCTTTGCACATTTATAGTCACGATGAATTTGAGAATGTCTTTGAAATGTGTGAAGGTATTGAGGAGGTTGGGAGTGGTGGGGACAAACCACCCAAGCTTGAACGTATTGACAATGAAGACATGGTTAGGGTTGGGGAGGTATGCAGAGGCAGAGAAGGAGTTGAGAGGAATGGTAATGAGTAAGGGGATACCTGAGTGTGTTTGGGTATCGGCTGTGGTACATTGGTCTCTTGCTGCTAGATAGAGCTGAAGAATATATCAATGAGGCTGAAAAGGTATATACACACCAAATATGCAAATGAGTTAATTTCTCAATCAAATAAATATCACAGACAATACCCCATAGATTTCTCAATGCCCTGATGCTTTAATTTTTGGTAGCTACCACTGCCTCCAAGTTCCAGTGTTTTCTCTCAATATACTTTCCGTTTCTGTACTTGAAAAAAAAAGAACAGCTTCATCCTGCTTTTATTTAACCAACAATCTGAAGGTTTTCCCATAATAAATGATTATTAAGTAGCTCCAGAAAATGGTAAAAAGTCCAGAGAAATTGTTGTTGAATGCTTGAAAGAAGCTTGTACACTATCTTTATGTTGGAACTCATGAAACTTACACAATTATACCATAATAGCAAATGAATTACCACTTCAATAAGATCGAATGTTTAACAACTGAAGTATCAATTCTTTTTAAATCCATTTACATTTCGCCACACGTGGAGTACAAAGCAAATTCAAAGTACATTGTTGTTCATCTATTATCATCATCATCATCATCATCATCATCATCATCATCATCATCATCATCATCATCATCATCATCTATTATTACAATTTATCAACAAAGTCAATCCTAAAATGACTAATAGTTGTTGATGGGCTTGGTGATGAGGGAAGCTTCTAGGCGAGACTTTATCCCCTTGTTGCTCATCGCTATCGAGACCTTGCAGCAAAGATAATAAGACTTTTGTTGGAGATGGACATCTCAGAGCTACTAGTTTTGTTGGATTCATTTGAGTGGCAAGGGGAAAGATGGAAGAAGCTTTTTAAGAGCTCAACTCTTCAAGGCCAGACTCTCCAATTAAACTTACTACATACTTCATAATTACTTTGCTGCTACTGCTGAAGTTGCCATCAAAATGTGTCGTCATCGAGTTTGTAACAAGAAAGCAAACTCAACGACCACCCCAATAAAAAAACGCAGTAACAATTAATCATGAAGTGAATAATTTGTAAATGTCCTCCTTTGACACATTCTGTCGAACACATAGAGGGCAGGGTAACAGAGTAATGTTTTGTACAAACCATAAAATAATAAAAAATGACTTTGCAAAAAAGACAAGTAGAACAAGAAGTACCACCATTACGGAACTCACAAGATCAATCTCAAGATGAGGATATTCATTATTTACCTTGATAATTATGGAATTCACAAATGTAAAAGAATTTCTTTGCTATTAAGGATGAAAATTCTGATGTTCTGTCAGGAATTCTAGATAATGAATTACGGAGCATCTGTGAACTGTTAAGATCAATTTTTAGGGCGTGAATGAATGTTTGGGTGGCTTTTGGATGTATTATGAGGAATTCAAGAATGAGTGTTGTGAGGAATTTAAGAATGAGTGAATTGGGAAGTATGTATTAGGGTGAAGTTTATGGAAATCGTGGGCTATTGTTGGATATGTTTTGGAAGAAGATATTGAGTCTCTGTATCAAAATTCCTCTGTATTTTTATCTATGAAAATAAGATAGTGAAAGAGAAGTTAAGAATATTGGATGCCATCTAACACCAGCCGTGAAGTATTCTTATTTTGAGGCTAATAATTTTAAAGCATATCTTAATTTGAGAAAAAGTGAAATATAAAGCCCTTATTTGAGACTATTGTTAATGTGGGCCTTATTTTGAGACAATTCCTTAAATATAGACCTTGATACGAAATTTTTCCCATTTTGTTTATACAATAGCACACGTTCTACATAAAGTAGTACACTTGTGTTCATATAGTAACACATTTTTCAATACCTTACATGTGATACTATAAAGACAATTATGTGTTACTAATTTTTATTTTGTAGCAACACATTTTTTGTCTATCTATATTATACTTTTGTTCATGTAGTAAGCTGCCTACACGCGAATTAGCTCCTGAGGTTACACAAAAAATAATATAATAAGTTATGTTATCAGTTAGAATTGAATCGGTGGTCAAACCATCGTTGAAATAATAAAAATATTATTTTACAAATATATAACATTTAAAGTGTTGCTATTCTTTTTATTCCAATCACATAATGATACATGTTTGTCCTTACAGTAACATATATATGTCCTTATAGTAATATAAATTTGGGAGTGAGTTTTCCTTTGTACATATTTGTTTGACTTGATTCGATCCGCATAGATCTATAAATTTTCAACTTCTTCTCATTTATATTATAACTATATGTACAATATTATACAGAAAATAAGATAATCTCACATGGAAATTTGATCGAGCTTTGAAGAACACAATAATATTATTTTTCCGTGGAAATAGAAGGCATACAAATAGAAATGTACTATTTTTAATGAAAGACTCCTCTATATTATTTTTATAATAGAGTCATCACGATAAACATCACACCCCATCTCAGAAATATACGTGCATGGTGATGCAAGTGATATATTATTGAATAAATTTAGGGACGTGGTCAGATGAAATAGTTCGTGAATTTTTCAGGTCTCGATTCAAAAAGTATTTATTTTAAATTTATTTAATAAGACTCATTACTATAAATAAAATAAAACAAAGTTAAATAGTCAATTTATTAGCCGGTGAACTAATAAGAAATTTATTTATTAATTATTTTAACTTTCAAATTATAATTTTCACACATAATGATTATGATAAAAATATACTTAAATTATTAAATTTATTTAATTAAATAAATTGTATAATTTAGTTGATACTTGATGATTTTTATAAGGCTTGATTTAGCTTATGAATCGACAATACATTCCATTAGGAGCATCAACGGGGTGGGATAAAGCGGTTTATGCATCATTTGTCCTCAACCATGATAGTAAATTTTTTATTCTGAGACTGACATGATCCCTGTTGAAGAACTTTTTCTAATCTCCATTTCTGCTCCTAGTAACATTGGTTATCCCAAATCCCAACCCGAAAATTCAATTTTTTTAAAAAATTATTATATCTCCTTAAAAAGATTACTACTTCCTTCGAACCAAAATGTTTATCGTTTAAGGATGTTCCACACGAATTAAGAAAATAATTAAAAAGAAATAAATATATGTGTAACGTACCAACATGTCAATTTTACCCCTTTATTTACTTACAGGAACATTTATTGCATATTTATATCTATACTATTTTAAAAAGAAACTTGGGATGTGAGAATCATTTTTTTGACCTTTTCCCCCTGCCTCATTTCATATTGTTCATTTTCATCCAAAAATTTTATCACATTTGTACATTTCATTTTATCACATTATTTTTTTCATTATTTTTGAGCCCCATCCGAGTATCCACGTGAGTTAGTATTGTAGGGGCTGTTGCCGACGCTGCAAAGTCGCTCCTCTCCGTCTTCTAGATTAGCTCGACGGAACCCTAATTGAATTCTACGGATCCGATACGTACGGACACGTAAAGCCCGCGGAGAGCCACAGGGTTTAGCGCAAAGTAGCAACAATCTATCTCCCCTCCTTAGGCCGTCGACGATACTGCCCTAGACAATGCCCTATTAAGTATAAGGTTGATTGGGAAGCATAGTTTTATTGAAAAGGAACAACATATAGATATCAAAACAATTAGAGAATTGTCGGCCTACGAGGGCGATTGGGCGATAAAGACTAAAATAGCAAGGAAGACATCTAGAGAAACATTCCCTAAACTAGAAAAACAACGGATATTATAAAGATCTTCTTGCGGGTTCACGAAGTTAATTTTTTCAACCTTTATTTTCCAACCTTTTCTATTTCTAACATAAATCTTATTTTATTTGTAGGAAAGTATGGTGCAGCAATGGTGGATCCAGGATTAAAAATTAGGATGGGCTGGAAGCCTGGAATAAATGTTGAACATAAAAATAAAAGCTAATAATTTTTTACATAAGTTGCATTCTACGATCTTTTATGTGATAGAATTCATCGATAATAGAATCAGGATCAACATCTTCAAACAATTCTCTTCAATATACACAACCATAGAATCTAATCAGTAATCACTATCCATTTTTTATCGAAGAACACTTTTGACATGCTTCATAGCTTAAAATGTTCGCTCAGTCGACGCAGTGGTAACATGAAGTGTCAAAACAAGGTGAATCAATCTCGTAACCAGAGCATACATATGTGCCTTGTTTTCCTCAACTAACTTCTGGGAAAGCTTAGAAATAGTTGATAAATTCCAAAAACTTTCATGAAAAGATATATCAGTTTTTTAATGCCGCAATTGAGATCTTAGATGGTGCATTTCTTGATCAGTAAAATCATCTGGATAAAATTTATCAGCAAGATGATAAAGATGATCTTCATGAAACAACCTGAAGTTATTTTTGGGATACAAGGTAGTGCTAAGCTTAAGAAGTTCCCGGTCTCATCTTTGATTTGACAATCGATTTCATCCAACTGAGAATCTATCTCAATGTTAAAGACATCAAACCGATAATGGTGCCCATACATGATAACGTCCACTTGTTGACACGAATAACCTATACCCATTTCATAGCGATCATCCATATTTGGTATTGCAATTTGATGTTCTCTACAAGCTTACTCCACATGTGTTAGAAGACAATCAAAACCTTCATCCCTCAACAATAGAAGAAAAACTTTAGTACTTGAGACAAGATGCATCGCATTGAATATATAAAGAGACTTTTGTTGCAATGATCAACAAAGCAAATCTGAAATTTCCATGATTTTATTCATCAAGTGTAAGATGAATACAAATTCAAAAGACTTCATGACCATTAGACAACCATAAGCTTCACAACCTGTATCGTAAGACGAACTCTCATTTGACATATTTTGAAGCACAGTAATCATCGCACCATACATATCAATCAAACTACATGTGAAATCAAAATGAGAACTCCAACTAATTTCTCCAGGACGATGCAGACTAGCCATTTGATTAGCTCCTCTGCCTATTTCTTGTTCTCCTGTTGCTACCTTTTATGCAATTTCAATAGCTTGAGCGGATCGTAGTTCTGTATGACGCGTAGGAGAAGCTCCAACGATATTTACAATCTTATTCAAGCCTGAAAAGAAACAATATACTGGTCTTACTCTTCCACCTGCAGCAACTAATGCTAATTGCAACCGATGAGCAAAATAATGCACATGATATGCATAAGGACAATCTCTAAAAAAAAGAGCTTGTAATCCATTCCATGCACCACCCATATTGCTTGCTCCATCGTACCCTTGACCCCTCATATTGCATATTTGCAGGTTATGGCGACTTAAGACAAGACATATTTCTTTCTTCAGGGTTGCAGTAGTAGTATTTTTAACATGTATAATGTCAAGAAAACACTCTTTCAAAATACCATCAACATCAAAAAATCTTATCACAATAACCATTTGCTCTTTGTTGGATATATCTTTAGCTTCATCAACTAAAATGCAAAACTTTGAATCACCAATCTCCTCACGAATTTTGTTTCTCACTCGACGACCAAAGATGCTCAAAATCTCTTTTTGAACTGATGGTGATATATACTTCGCATTCAAATGAGTATTCTCTAAAACAATGCCATTAATTTAATTGTTTGACTCTCCCAAAAGCTTTACAATTCAACGAGATTACCTTGATTTTTAGATGATACCGACTCCTCATGCCCTCTCAGAGCACATGCTTGCAAAGTAAGATATTGAAGACATTTAATTGTAGTCATAACCCTCAAACGATTTTTCTTGATCTATTCCGGTTTTTCCCGATTCATTGCTTTATCAATATGCTGAGAGACATTCATTAAAGAGTTCATATAAACTATGTTTTAAAAGCGGAAGCGGCGATCGAACCGGACAACCTTAGCGCTTTTGGTCGGACCAGTCCGACCGGGTCTGACCATTTTTAAAGCGGATGAGCCGGTATGACGTTATAATTACGTAATATATAATTAAATATATAAATTATACATTTAATATTTAATTTAAAATTCAATTTTAACAATCTAAATTAAATGTCTAGAATATTAAAATAAGTTCACCAAATTTCATACAAGCATAGAAGTTCATCAAATGTTTTACAAACATCACATGTTATAAGTTTACCAAAGGCATGAATAACAACATAAAAATGTCTAATCTGAAATATTACATGTTATAAGTTCACCAAATGCATGAATAACAACATAAAAATGTCCAATCTGAAAGAACATCCAAATTAGCACCACTAGAGCTTGAGGCCATGCTTCCAACTCCAAACTTCGTGAAATCAATATGATCATTGAGTACATCTTTGTCAACGTTCCCATCACCTAAACAAAAAATTAATTATAAATTAAAAGATGAAATATTAATGTAGATAATGATACAAATAATATATGAACATATATTACAACCTCCTTGTGCTTTAGGTATGTCATTGTTAGCAAGTTCATTATCAAGTTCTTCCAATATTTCATCATAGTTAAGCTCTCCATTTGGTTGATCATCAACGATCCAAGCATCCACCTTATCAATGAACTCGTAATCAATTGGATCATATGTTTTATGCATTTCTTTACCGCTGCAAATAAAAAAAATGAAGTCCTAGTTTCAAATTTCAATCACTATTAAAACAATGATAAAAACATAATAAATAGTGAAGGATGAATATACAGATTTTTCAAGCGCAAATTATAATGAATAAACACAAGATCATTTAGTCTTTCATGCTCCAATCGATTTCTCTTCTTGGTATGAATTCGCTCAAATACACTCGAGTTACACTCACAACCAGAAAAAGACGATGTTTGACTCAAAATTCTAATGGCAAACTTTTGTAAATTTGGTGCATAAATGCCAAATAGCCTCCACCATTCATCTAACATTATGAACAATTTAATATAAGCATTATCAATAATAAATTAATCATATAAATAATGTAATATATAATAAAACATACCCGGAGCAGTTGTTTTTGCTTCTTTCTTAGCCAACGAAATTCCAAAGCTTTTCTTGCCTTCCCGATACATGGTTACTTCTTTCATTATGTCGATTGTCTCCGAGTGAAGCTCTGAAATAATTACAAGTAGAACTTTGTAAGCATTGGGCTCATTTTTATGAAGAGAGTGATCTGGATCATACTGGAATGCGGGATTTAACCAATAAGCAGCTGCATGCAGATTCTTTCTCAACATTTTATCCCATCTATTGTTGATAATATCAACAAATGGCTTGTACTTCGATTCTTGATTTTTAAATATCTCATTTGTTCCATTAACTGCTCTAGACAATGGGGACTATACACCAAAAAATTAATCAATGACCTGTGACTCATATCAGTCCAACCATCACCAATTATAGTGCATCCAGATTCAACCCACTTAGATTGAAGAGATTCAATGGTCAGATGTACTTGACCTTTCAATTCTTTAAGAAGTGGGACTCTTCAAGCATGGTAATTAAGACCAGTATACCCATGTCCCATGGATGCTATCCTACTCATCATCGGTTTAAAGTATCATGAGTTAACTGCATTCATGGGTATACCTGCATCATAAAACCATAAAGCTACGACCATGTCAGTTTCATGTTTTCTTTCTTTATTCTGCCATGATGCTTGTATGCTAGGTTGCGATAAATCTACTCCTGAACCCGAACCCTCTTTCATATAGCTCCCTACAGGTTTTTTTTCTCTTATTTCCTTTACCACTAGCATGCAAGTTTGGACTTTCTTCTTCATCTTCTGATTCATTAAAAGCAGGTGTATTCACCTTTTGCAATTTAGCCTTTTCAATATCAGATAAGTTCCCTTTCATTTGAATATAAAATTCATTAGGAACTTTAGTACAACTAGTCACATTACCAGGTTTGTGTGCTAGATGATCTTTCATGCGATGTATACCTCCCTCTTTGTATGTTTTGCCACAATAAGCACATTTAAAAATTTTACTGGCACCATCTGATCCAATTACCTCACAATGCTTTCATGCTGGATCAACTTTTTGGCGAACATTTTGAGCACCAACAGTCCTTGATCCTTGCCCTCCTTATTGTAGAGATTGTGTAGATTCAGTATCCACCATCTTCAGAATTATTGCCAAAAAAATACGTTAGATTGTTAAAACAATTAATAGTATTCCTTTTCACAAGAAATAAATCTTTCAACCTATTGACCCTTTCCACAGTTTACACTTTAAATATATAATAAACCACGTAATACCAAGTATTTATAATAAATAAATGAGGCAATATTTTTTTTAACCTCACAACAGATTAAAAAAATCTAGTACCAATATACTAACTCCACTGCAAGTCTGCAACTCACAGTCCAATATACTAACTCCAGCATCGTATTGTTGCAACAACTAACACCACTGCAACTCATCCTATTCATGACTTCACATACTTGGCTCTTTCTATGGAACATTTATACAAATATTTATTTTTTTTTAAAAAAATTACCTTTGTAGAGACTAGAGAGAGAAACACACGTTGGAGGAAAGGGGACTCCTCCGCGCCGGAGTGTTGCCGTTGGGAATCAGGAGAACCGAAGATTGGAGAAGAGGATGTTGGATAGGATTTCGTTCAGACTTCAGCGCCGTTGCTCGTGAGGCGTGAGAAAGAAAGAAGAAACGTTCAAAAATTGAAAAGAAATTAATTAAACTAGGTCTTCTACAAAATATTTAAAAATTAGTACTTAATTTTTTTTTTAATTTACTGATCGCCAGTTCGGCAGTTGAACCAGGGCCCAGTTCGACTGGATTTTAGCCGCTATTGAGCGGTTCAGCACCGCTTCGTAGTGCCAGCGGTCCAATGCTTCTGGCCGGTTCGCTAGGCTATCCAAGTAGCGGTAGAACCGGTCCGACTCACTTTTTAAAACATAGCATATAAGTTACTGCACTGTTGTGTTGTGAATCGACATCTCCCACATGTTTTAAAAACGAACATCTCTTCCCATCATTGACTCTTTTTCAACTAGCAAAGCCACTGAAAGTAAATGCACAATGACTATTGTTCAAATGATCAAATAGGAAGCATGGGAAACAATATGCAACATGATTTGTGGGTGAGTACTCTAAGCAAGGAAATTGACGAAAACACGAACTTCGAAATCGACGATTCTGATTTTCATCGAATGTTGGCTTATACTCATCCAACTCGGGTTGCAATGCATCCATTTTTATGTAAGCTCGTCTTATTTCATCTCTTTGATTAACAGGATGTTCACCAATCGGGATATGTTTAGACGGATCATGTTCAAGTGAATCAAAATCAATCTCAATTCTTTGTGATTGAGGAGGTTAGACATCAGTAGGCGGAGCTACATTATCATTGTTAGATGCAAGATGCTCTTCACTTATAATAGTTTCCTTCCATTTGAAGTTGGTGAAGAGTGACTTGATAGTTTTTCATTTCTTCACTTCTCGATTATCCATCACCTATTACAAAATCAAATACAAAATTAGATGAATTTTATAATGTTATGTTTTTGGTACTAATCTCCAAACTCCGATATACTACTTCCCCAATTTATATATATTTTGGACTAAACTCTCATGTACGACTTTCCCAATTTATGCTTCTCTAATGTAATTATATAAATATTAAAGCGCTAATCTCAATATTTGAAGAATCATCCTACAATAAATAATAATAATTGCATATAAGACAATCATCCATATACAATAATCTAACTTTAACCGTTTAAACTATTAAAAAAGTTTCTATTACAAAAGATTTTATATTAAATACTCAACAAAGTTTTTGATACAAATGTCATATTGTAATTTGTATGTAGTAATGTAATATCTAAAGATTGAGACACTCGAATAACATCAATCATGTCCTTTCATCCCCACCACCAATAAACAGTAATCTAATTAATGTAGGACCCTTCTTTCTTATTAAAACTCTTACATTCAATGAATAGACCACACTATGAAATATATATGAATACATTATCACTCCACAATATGAATAGTCCATTATTAAGCTCTTAAATTCTTACTGAAACATTATAAATTCAGAAAAAAAACATTAAATGACTTAATATACCACAACAATGGAGTCGTGAAGGAGACAAGAGGAGGGGCCGACCGTGGGCACGCGCCGACAAAAAGAGAAATGGTGGCGAAAATATTACAGATTGACGGTGAGTCGACAACGCAGCAGCGGAAGCTGCGGAATAGGGATGAAGACGTGAAGTATTGGACTTACTTTAGTTGAGGGCTTTTATTTTAATTCAAATTTTAATTCAAACTTGAGCTAATATATTTTTACTTTACACTTAATTAACAAAAACATTGGTAGCCTGATGGTGAACTCTCGGTTATTTGCAGTGAAGGGCCACATGTTCGATTCCTGAGGGTGGACATTAATTTTTTTAGTGGTAATTTTTTTCCCAAAAAATAGGGGCGGACTCTGAATCGCCCAACACTCATTGAGGTCCGCCCTTGTGGTGTAGGTAACCATATTCAACGAACAAATTAGCAAGTTCAATGGCACTCTTGAAAACGAGAAAACGTATATTATTCGAAACGCAATCGCGAAACCAGTTAATAGAATTAACATACACAGATACAACCGAGCTCGAAGAGATTGATACCTTACATAAAAATAAACTCTTACGTGAATTTTAACGACGTAGAAAAAGTTTCAAAAGGACAGCGACTCATTGGTAATTCTGTTATTTTCTATCTTCTGATGTGGACACTTTAAACTTTAAATTGATAAATAACTAATCTACAAAAAATGAAAAAGAAAAAACCTAAAGCCATAAGTCCACATGTCAAACAAGAGGCCGGGGCCCCAAAAACCTTGCCAAGGTAAAACCTTCCTTAGGGCAAAACCCTTGGACAAGGGAAAATGGTGATCCCTCTACAGATAATTTGTATTTCTTAAAATATACAGATGTTGTGGGAATGGTAGACAAAGTAAGGTTATGTTGTCCACATGAAGAAACCACCAGCATGAACTCACTTTTGTGGACACCATGTAAAAGCCTTAATAAATTTTTTAGAAATAAGGCTAAAAGACGATTCTTTAGATTTAAATAAACTAGGATTTATCAACCCTAAAGGTATTTTAAACTTAAATCACAGATCCAACACAATACAGGTAGAACTGTGAGGAAACTTGGCAATCAACAAATGAGAAATTCTGGAAAACCTGGTTAAGGTGAAACCAATAATATATAGCAGCATTGAACACGTCAATCAACAAGTTCGGAGGTACTTATTTTTCCCCCTACTAAAAAACTAATTCTTCATTTTTATCAACTAAATAAAGATATAATGTTAGTTTTATCATATATAGGAGAAACAAAGCTAGCAACATCCTATACAAACATTATTGAAACCAGTCGATATGATGACGACATGGAGATTTTTCTGCAGAGGTACAAATTTCTAAATATTTTTATTTAAAAAAATAGACTCGTTAAATTTTTTTAACAAAAAGAATCTTCCCCATTATGGAAAGAAATCTTTTCCAATCCAGTTTAGATTATTTTAGTTTTAACATATATTATAACAAACAATGTCAAATATTTGTTTTGTTCATTTGTTGGCAAAATATCAAGGTGTTGAACAAAAATGACCCTTGATTTGAGAAGTGCAACAACTGCAATACATGAGTGCACCCACTTTTGGAAGCAGTAAACTGTGTCCTGCAACAAATGCAAAAATGAAAATAGCCCTTTCAACACATTTTACATGTTGAGGTTACTCCTCGAGGAAGGTGATGAACAAATGTATGCCACACTTTTCAAAGCAGCTGAAACAATGATTGGATGCCCAGTTAATTACTTTGCATAAAAGCTTTTGACTGTATTTTTTATTTAATTTTATTTACTTATCAAAATTAAGAGACAGAAGAATCATATACCAAAAAAACTAATTTAATGACACATGACAAACACATATGTGAGGAATACAAAAAATTGATGCTTTGTGAGGACAAACACTTTATTTTTTTGGTCAAGATGGAGAGTAAGGATGGTAAAAGACAACAAGAAAGAGCATAAAAGAGAATCATTGTTGAAGAGGTCCTCAATATTAATAAAGATTCAAATGAAGGTGGACATTCTTCCAACAAACGGAAGCTAGACAATTGAATCTGACTTCCAGAACTACCTTTAATAAGTTGATTAGAATTGGATGCAGTTTACATTTGCACTTAGAGAGAGTTCTTAATAATGATTAAAGATTTTGTTAGGACTATACTCGAGTTTGAAAAAGAGTATTCTGTTGCCTTTGAGCTTTCGAAAACTATGTAGATCATGTTGTTTTCATGCAATAAAAGCTCTTTTACCTTTACCAACATTATTGGTTTTGAAAATTTGAATACTTTCACCTCCGAAATTATTGGCAATGTCTGCCCATGATATGTACTTTACGATGAAAAATTGGTGCAGAAAAATACGTGTACATGATTTACAATTTTTGAGCATTGAGGTTATTGTATGGATTATATTTTGCTTAAGGTTATATATTATATCATTAGCAACTTATAGATTGTGTAATTTGGATTCAGATGAATGTAGTCTTGGACATATGACTTATACGGCCCAAAAGTTGGCACATTATCATTCAAAGAATGGTATTGTTTTTTCTTCTTCCTTCAACTCTATTGGAAAACAAATAAAGCAAATTGTTAATGATTTTAAGGTTACACAATTAAAAGAAAGTTGTCTTTATTAATAGTACATGCTATTGTAAATAAAAGAAGAATAATGTTTTAAAATTTTCAAATGGGTTAAGCTTTCCCGAGATAGATTGTTATTTAGAATAATCGGGTTATGTTAAATTTTAATTTTTATATTTTAACTCAATTCAATCATTGAACAATGTTCAAATGCTAGAAAATATTGTTCTGAAGGATACTCAATTGAGTCAATATCTCTTTGATATAATCTTTTTCAATCAAGAAATTTACACTTCCTTCCCCACCCACCAATACGACTGCATTGTCAACCTAACCACCCACCATACACACATGTAAAATTTATGAAATCTATGAGAATGTGGATAACTGTGAATGTGTCTCAGAGCGACGAGCACATGATAATAGACGAGATTAATGAGTTTCAAGATGAGTATTTGCACAAGAAGCTTTATGGAGAATGTACAAAAAGTCAATGTTGACATAATACTTCGAGAAGTGCAAAAATGATCCAAATGCAAATAAACTTCATACAGAGACTTTCCAAAGCACTACGTGTGGAACAAGCAAAACCATAGGTGTACAGAGACAAAGGGGGAGCGTCGTGGCAAGGATAGCAAATGCAATCCTATCGAGGGCGAAGGGTACTACAAATGAATACTACTAAAACACTACCTGGGGCCAGAATATTTGTAGGATCTAATGAGTGTTGACAGAGCGTAAGTTTGGACTTTCAAGGAAGCATCACAGAAACGAGGACTTCTTTCGTCAGACTAAAGTGTAATCGAATGCTTGGACGAAGCGGGAATCTTCCAAATGCCTTGAGATTTCAGAAGATTGTTCGCAACTACACTAACACACTGTGAGCAGGCTGATGTTAGAAAAATTTGGGAACTCTACTTCGTGCCAATGTCAGAGGATTTCGAAAGACAATATAACCTAACCGTTGAAGAAAAGCAAAACCGCACACTTCAAGATATCAAAACTTTCCTTGAATCTATGGGAAAAACATAAGTGCATACGACTTGCCAACAACAACAAATGTTGAACCTGAGATGCCTAACGTAGTATCGAAAAAGATGATGGCCGAATTATCAATCATGACGCTGTATAAGGACTTTGAGGTAACACACAAATTGAACGAAGAACAAAAACATGCGTACAGAGTAATAATGAAAAGAATTGACAATAAAAGCGACCTATTTTTTATCACAGATCGGGAGGAACGGGAAAAATATTCCTATATAGGCGTTCATAGGAGAAGTAAGAGGACGAGAAATGCTTGTGCTTGCAACGACGACTTCGGGAGTTGCATCGTCAATACTACTAGGAGGCAGGACAACACATTTGAGATTTAATATCCCCTTATAAACAGATGAAACAATTATATATCATATATCTAAGCAAAGCATTTGAGCAGAACTCATTAGAAAAGCTTCGCTGATTATATGGGATGAAACACCAATGGCGAAGAGAACAATCATCGAGACTGTCGACAAGACCTTTCGTGATATAATGAACAATTCTCTATCATTTGGGGGAAAGATAATGGTGTTTAGTGGAGATTTTAGACAAGTACTTCCAGTTGTTCCTAAAACAACGAGACTTCAAGCGATTAATGAGAGCCTGATAAGCTATTAACTATGCCATGTAATGGAAATACTGCAGCTAAAAGGGAATATGCGAGCTGAAGGAAATTCGAAATTTGCTGAATTCTTACTTAGAATAGGGAACGAAACAGAACCAACAACAAGGAATAAAATAATTGCATTGCCGAAAGAAATAAACTTTGCTTCTGATAACGGTATCTCTCCAAAAAAAATATTTAATTGAATTCATCTACTCTGAGATGGAAACTAAAGCATGCTCACCGGATTATATAACTCAACGAGCAATTCTATCGACCAAGAATGAGTACCTCATCAATGGAAAAATGATAAAATACTTTCCGGGAGAAGCAAAGGAGTTCATCAGTTATTATATTATTGTGGATGATACAGGGAAATATTACCAAGAAGATTTTATCAACACTTTGTTGTCGAACGAAATCCCTCCGCATCGTTTGTTGCTCAAGCAAAACTGTCCGATTATGCTCCTTAAAAATTTAGACTATGCCAATGGACTGTGCAATGGAAGCCGTTTGATTTATCGCGGATTCACCAAATATCTTATTCACACAGAAACTGCGACAATGGAACATAGCGAAAAGAACATATTCATTCCTCACATACCTTTTAGTCCTGCAAATGACGAGGGCTACCCTTTGAAGTTCATTCATAAACAGTTCCCTATTGTTTTGCAATGACAATAACAAAGCTCAAGGACAAACAATTTAGAAGGTTGGAGTTTACCTCCTAAAACATGTATTCTCTCATAGTCAACTTTATTTGGCGCTGTCCAGAGGAATCTCCATACAAGATACAAAAGTTTTGATAAAGGTAAAAGAGAAGCATTTGGGGAAAAAATATTGTGTACAAGGAGATTCTAATGCAAAGAAGGAAAAATAATAAAAACTTTCTAAGAAAAAAGTTTCGACACGCACCACCACACTATAACACTTAAAAAAATCATGTTCATGGACGATACAAGTTAAATATTTTTTTAAATTAAAATATGATCAACTTAAAAGATGCATTTGTTGTAAAATTTTAAAACTTTATTTGTTGTTCAACATGCACCACCATACTTCGACAAATTGGTATACAGTTATGATATACAGTTTGTACTTGACAGTGTTGATTTGCAATAACGATTAATTTAAACAGAATTAAACATTTTTGGATTACCTCTGTCATTAAGCCAAAAAAAATAGTCGTTATAGTGCACAAAAATTAAGTTATTGCACTAAAAATATGACCTTTAACGTGTGTGTATATATATATATATATATATATATATATATCTTCTCAACATTTCATATGGAACAACCAACAAAATCCTCCAAAAATATAATATACATTTCATTCCAAAGAGAGAAGATATGTCTAGCTATAGCAAGAACACATATGTTGGAGACTATCTAAGATACAGAATATCGTGGTGTCAAAAGTGTGGGTGCAATGCAATGATTATCAAAAACCAGGGAGACTGTACTACAATTGTGAAGTTCATGGTTACTCTCATTGGTGAAATCTTATTCATTATGATGTTGCATATCACGATCAAGAAGAAGTTTCAAGCATGAGGTACTATGATAGAGAATTTGTATCGATGATGTTGCTCAAAGGGACAAGATCTTCTGATTATGATTATTATTATTATTTTTTTTTTTTGTGATGCGCTAAAATATAGAAAACAGTTTGGTTGAAAAGATTTAGTCATAATTGCACAAATTGGATAGTGCAACTAGTGCGCTAAAGTGTTATTCATGTATTTTACTTGTTTTCATCTAAACAAAAACTTGACTTCAGTTTTATTTAAAATTACATATCGTTCATACGCAACTAATATTATTCAATAAAAATTGAATGTTGTTCAATGAAGATAACTAATATTGTTCATTAAAAATAACTTATATTGACCAATTAATAGCTTTTAGTAGGACAACTAATAAAGTGCACTTAAATTAAACAGTACAACTGATGCATAGAATCATTTCTCAACAGGGCAACCAATTCAACAAAGATATGTATATTATATGTCTAGTAATTATATTATTACATAATATTAAAAATATATTTTAAAATTAATAATGTGAAATAAATTTTAAAATGCTTCCTGGCTTGACTTGTTTGAACAAAAGGCTAGGTTATGCTTGAAAAAAAGGTCTATCATAGTTAATAGGTAAGGCTTAGAACTAACTTTTGTAAATATGCTAGGTTTTTTGATGCAAACCTGGTTGAAAGAATTCCATGGACATGAGCGTGAGTCTGAAAATTATGATATCATGAAAGAATTTCATGTCATCTTAAAGACCACACTTGTAGAGAGGTGTGAAATTAATTCGTATTTATTTCCTAACATTGTACTTACATGTTTCCACCCATAAATAAATGTAAAAAATTAATAATTAATAATATAATTAATCACGAATGTAAAATTTTAATAATATAGTGATAAATTAATAATTAAATAATTTTTTAATTAAAAATGGATCAAATGTAAATAAATATTTAATTCAATTATTTTGATTATTAACTGAACATAATTAAATTAATCGAATAAAGATTGGCTCCTTCGAAAAATTTGGCTTTCTTTTGAACCTTTTGTTGACCCTTATTTAATGGCAAAAATAGTCAAGTAATTTACCCAACACAAAAAATTTATTATAAGACTTGTCATATTTTAGTCTTAGCACATTATAAAGTTTACAAAATATATTCCGCGTACGTATGAGATAGATTCACACAATACTCTTCAAATATATTAAAAATTAAGATGCAAAGTCTTATATGCAATATTGCATAGATCCTGATCTTGTTCCTTCTTCTTCTTCTTCTTTCATTCTCTATCACTGATTTCTCTCACACAATAAATTACTCAATAGATCTATTTATTTTACTTGTTAAATTATATTTCAATATGCCGGATTAAGGTACTGAGTATAAAGTTTTATATATGTCTTGGTGTTTTTCATTTTTTTATTGGATTTGTACATACAGTAAAATACAATTCTTCATAGTAATAAACTTGTGTTCATACGGTAACACATTTTTTTCAATACCTTACATGTGGTACTATATGGACAAGTATGCATGACTTTCAGGACAAGTATGTATTACTTGTTATTACAATAACACATAATTGTCCTAGCAGTAACACAAAATTGCCCTTGTGGTAACATAAATTTTTCTGTTTATCTTGCACATATTTTTTTTAAAAGATTTGTTTTATTCGGTTTTGATCCACAATTTTTTTTACTCATTCCTTAAATACAAAAATGTTGCACCGTGCAATATTTCACAAGAGACCTACTCAAATATATATATATATATATATATA
Source organism: Stenogyne calaminthoides (assembly GCA_037126765.1). NCBI lineage: Eukaryota > Viridiplantae > Streptophyta > Magnoliopsida > Lamiales > Lamiaceae > Stenogyne > Stenogyne calaminthoides. The sequence goes on along the minus strand of JBBCBC010000018.1, from coordinate 28,016,713 downwards.
TATATATAAATATATAGGGACAATATTATGAAATAGTTCAGATAGAATATTAACAAATTTAAAGAATGAGCTAAAAACTTGTGGATCCTTTGCGGGTCGAACCAAGTCCAATTGATTTTCTCAACAAAATCGTGCAAAGGCAAAACATAAAAACTCGCTTTCATGTTTGTGTTATTATAAGGGCAAGCATGTATTATTGTAAGGTTAAGTATGTGTTATTATAAGAAAAAGTAACACACACTTACCCTTTTCAGTAATATATATAAAGTATTGAAATTGTGTTACTATAAATTGTGTTACTATACAAAGTATTGAAATTGTGTTATTATTGTAATGATAAGTATGTGTTACTATATATATAAAATTACACACACTTACTCATGGAAGGTTTCGAGTGCAGTGAGTCAACACAATCATGAACTTGTTCTTAGTATGTCAATTTTAATGCCTGGTCATATAAATGTTGGTGTTCACATGAGGAGACAGTTGGAGGCTAATGATATTGCGGGTATTAGGCCTAGTAAGAATATCATATTGTGTGAAGTACAAGTAGGCGGTCCTGACCAAATTGGATGTCTTCCAAAGACTGTAGAAATGTCATAGATGAAAGAAGAAGGTTGAGGTTAGGTGATGGAGATGCAGAGGCAATAAGAAAGTTATTTTGCAAATTGCAACAGCGAGATCCCCAATTCTTTTATTTGATTGACCTTGATCATGAGGGGAGGTTAAGAAATGTGTTGTGGATGCACCCTAGAAGCCGAGCTACCTACGTAGATTTTGGCGATGTTGTGAGCATTGATACCACATATTTAGTGAATCGGTATGAAATGTCGTTTGGAGCATTCGTTGGTGTTAATCATCATGTCCATTCTATACTTCTAGGTTGTGCATTGGTGACAAATGAAGATGCCAGTTCATTTAAGTGGTTATTTGAAAATTGGCTCGAAGCAATGGGTGGTGTCCCACCTAAGGGCATATTAACCGACTAAGCCGTAACCATCAAGATTGAAATAAGGGAGGTGTAGCCAACCACAGTTCACAGATACTGTTTGTGACATATTCTAGCAAAGGTGCCGATGAAATTCTAGGGCGCTCAAGACTATAATGAAACTTGTATTGAATTTAAAAGGATCATATATAATAGCATGACGATTGAAAGATTTGAGAGGAAGTGAGCATAGTTCCTGGTTAAACATGGACTGAAAAATAAGAAGTGGCTTCAAGATTTACATGAGGAGAAGGAAAAATGGGCGCCCATATACTTAAATGACATGTTTTGGGCTGGTATGATTTCAACCCAACGAAGTGAATGAATGCATGCTTATTTTGACGATTTTGTTCACTCGAAAAGCAGTCTGAAGGTATTCATGGAACAGTATGAAGTGGCAATTGGGAAGAAGATACAAAAAGAATTTATGGCTGACCATGATTCTTTTGGGAGACCCAGTTTCAAAAGTCCTACACGAATTCCCTTTTTGAAAAATTTCAGGATGAGATAGATCGTATCTTATATTGTACTATACTTTCAGGTGTTGAGGATGAAGAAATTGAGTTAGTTTGCAAAAGTTCAGTGTGAAGGAGAGAAATATATTGGACAATGATGAAGTGTTTGAATTCACGTACAAGGTGGAGTACCGGTCGACGGAAGAGTCTCTAGTGTTCAACTGTAGGAAGTTTCAATTTGTTGTAATCCTATGTCGTCACATATTGAAGGTTATGGTTGAACAAAATATCCAGTCTGTACACGAAGGTATATATTGAAGAGATGGAGTAAAAATGTGAGTCGAAGACAGTCATCGATTATTTTTGCAGGAGGGTATCCCCATATGACTAATGAATACAAGAAGTTTCAGGAAGTTGAAAATATTTTGTAGAATATAGTCGATGCAAGGTTGGGGAGTAAAGAAAAATTGGAGTTCATTAAGGAAATCCTAATTGCAGTGAAGTTTGATTTGTTGAATTGGAAAAATGAATATAATGAAAGTAATGATCCAACATCAACAAAAGGAGAAACTGTTGGAGGTACCCTTATAGGAGACCCTTTAGTCACTCCTACAGTTGGAATGCCTAGAAATGGTCGATTTATGTCTTCAGCGGAAATTACTATGAGAGGGAAGAAACGAGGAAGAGGTCGAGGTAAATGAGAAGGTGAAGTAGAAGGAGGTGAAGGCAAAGGCAAAGACAAAGGTAAAGGCAAAGGTAATGGCAAAGGTAATGGAAAAGGTAAAGGTAAAGGTAAAGGTAAAGGTAAAGGCGAAGGTGAAGGCGAAACCGAAGGTCAAAGTGGAGTTAAAGGCAAAGGCAAAAGTAAAGGTAAAAGTAAAGGACGAGGAGAAGGAGGACGAGGAGGTGGTGGTGGATGAGTTCCATCATCACAACCAACCAATGAAACCAATGACATTTACAATTTTGATTTGAACTATCCTGATCCATATTTTGCAACACAATGATTTTGGTTTAGTGGAGGAATATTGGAAAATTATGTGTGGTTGAAAGTTGTATTGTTTTAGGATATTGTAAATGTTATGTTTTGGTGATGTGGTGTGATTTTGTTTGAATTACATCAATTTAAGGAGTTGGAGTTAGTTTAATGCAGAAGAGATTTATTGTGAAAAATCTGGAATATGAAAATAGAAAGATTATATAAAAAACATTGTATTCGTGATATATAGATTTGAAACTAATAGATTTTAATAAGGTGTCAATAATTAGAGTCAAAATACTAGTAATTTAGAATCCCAATGTCATGTCATGGACTTTGTGTTAGTTTTTTAAAAATTGAAAGTCCAATTAGAAGTAAGCCCAATTGTGTAGTTTTTTAAAAATTGAAAGTCCAATTAGAAGTAAGCCCAATTTCGTGAACATTACTTAAAGCCCAAAGATCGAAAAAGTATAGAGGGGACAATAATTACAAAAAAAATCCGAAAATATCTCAATTTAATCCCCCAAAAACTTGTGTCGTTCTCGTAAAAAAAGTATTTTTTCTCCTTCTGAAAATATAAGTCCAAACCCTGATTAAAACAATCAAACTTATCTTCTACCCCCATCTTCTTCCCTTTCAACCCAAATTCTAAGCCATGGATAACTATGACCTTGAAGCTTTTCGAAATACAGCGTTGAGGGTGTGGACATTGTACGAGGAGACAGTGCTGGTGATATTATTACTGAATTTCACGGAGGGGATGGTCGTAAATCATGACCTCAACTACAATAGGATTATGAGTTGTGTATTTCTCTGAATCGCATGGTGTCTGGGTCAAAGGTTTGGTTTCATTCATGTTATTCAAGTGGTAAGGAAGGTCTATTGACTTCGTGAAAGGTACCACAACTTTTTGTGGTATATTGCTTATCATTATATACACTATGATGAACCAACAAATACTGGTGAAGTCGATGAAGAGTACTTTGACCGTGGGGTATGGCTAATCTGTATTTTGGTTTTAGTAATCAACTTAGGATTTTCTATTTTCTCATTATTGTTTGTTGATTGGCGTGTTCTTTTTCGTTTTTTGGTTTTAATATTACGTAAATCGATCGAGAGGTTAACTTCAGGCTTCATGGTGAACATTTCTTCCATGAATTTCATCATTTTTTCTGGTTGAGGCAGATGGATCAGTTGGATTTCGATTGGATTACTGGTACTTATGTTAATAGAGACAGGTGGCTACGAGCACCAAGAATAGGGCTTGGGTTTGGGTGGGGTTAGTAGTCTTTTGTTATTGACATGCTTTTGGCTGGGTATAGTGGTTGGGGGTTGTTATGTAATTTTGAGTTTGAAGGTGAAATCCATATGTTATTATGTTATTTTGGGTTAAGTTAATGGTCTAATATACATCAAAAGATATTTACAAGTTATGATTAGTGATCCCGTTATTATTTTTGTAAGATTTATTTGTTGGTTTGTTTTACTAAAAAAAATATGACTGAAATAAGACACCAAACATTTTGTATTTATTGAACAAAACTGTTTGTTTTGTATTAAATGAAGAACAATTTGTCTCATTTACTGACCCGGGGTGAATCACCCCCAACAAACAAATTTAGTCATACTGATAAAATAAGACTAGTACAAATTAATTGAAAACTTATGAAAGAAGTTTGCCAATAATTTTTCTAAATTTAAAACATAAACTAAGACTTTATATTTACTTAGATCAATATGATAATTATGAACAAAATTACAAAAATTATATATGAACAAATAATTAATTTAACATTCGAAAGTCTTTCATTACTATTTAACAAATATAAAGTTTTGGTTGCATATATTCTAAATTTCTTGCACAACCATCTCAATCTGCTGGCTCGTTTTTGTTTCGTCCATTAACTCCAGGACGATTAGTTCCAAATGATCTTGAAAATGTTTCAACTCCTCCCTCAAACACTTGAGAATAGCTTTATTTTTTCACCACAATTTTCATAACTTGTCGCAAAACAAACTATGAATTATTTTATTTTAAAATTAATCGGATAGAGAATACATTAGACTAATTACATAAACAAACCTTGAAATCGGGATCCCAAAAGAGGATTGGAGAAGTCAAGATACTCTTGAAATCTTGTTCACTCTCCCATCATACTTCACCTATAATGTGTAAAACAAAGTAGAGTATAAGATAGGATCCGATTTGTGGATTGAAATATTGAAAAGATTAAAGATTCAAGATAAAATGAACCCTCAGATTAAAGATTCAAGAAAAAATAAATCAAAATACTTGTGGATTCAACATATTTGTGAATCACATCAAATGAACAAGAGAGATGAGAGATAGATAGATAGAGAGAGAGAGAAATAAGTAATACTACTCAACTAGTATGTTTCATTGTGAACAAGTAAGACTGATTATTTGAAACAAGTAATACTAGCAAGTCATTGTATGTTTCATTGTTAAGAAGTAACACTGATTAGTTGAAACAAGTAATACGAGTAAATCATTGCATGCTTCATTGTTAAGAAGTAACACTGATTAGTTGAAACAAGTAATACTAGTACAACTTGTATGTTTTATTGTTAAGAAGTAATACTCATTACTTGAAACAAGTAATACTAGTAAATCATTGTATGTTTCATTGTTAAGAAATAAGACTGATTAGTTGAAACAAGTAATACTAGTACAACTTGTATGTTTCATTGTAGTACTGATTAGTTGAAACAAGTAATACTAGTAAATCATTGTATGTGTCATTGTTAAGAAGTAATACTAATTAGTTGAAACAAGTATTACTACTCAACTAGTATGTTTCATTGTTAAGAAGTAAGATTGATTAGTTGAAACAAGTAATACTAGTAAATCATTGTATATTTCATTGTTAAGAAGTAACACTGATTAGTTGAAACAAGTAATACTAGTACAACTGGTACGTTTCATTGTTAAGAAGTAAGACTGATTATTTGAAACAAGTAATACTAGTAAATCATTGTATGTTTCATTGTTAAGAAGTTACACTGATTAGTTGAAACAAGAAATACTAGTACAACTTGTATGTTTCATTATTAAGAAGTAAGACTGATTAGTTGAAACAAGTAATACTAGTAAATCATTGTATGTTTCATTATTGAGAAGTAAGACTGATTAGTTGAAACAAGTAATACTAGTAAACTAGTATGTTTCATTGTTAAGAAGTAACACTGGTATTGCTGGTTTAGTATTACTGGTATTATTGGTTTAGTATACTGGTATTACATGTTTAGTATTACTGGTATGACTGGTTTAGTATTACTGGTATTATTGTTGAATGGTATTAGTTGATCAGTATTACTAGTATTAATAGTAACTAGTAATTGATCAGTAAAACTAGTATGTTTCATTGTGAACAAGTAAGACTTATTAGTGCAAACCACTAATATTAGTAAGACTAGTATGTTTCATTATGAATAAGCAAGACTTATTAGTTGAAACCACTAATACTACTCAATTAGTATGTTTCATTGTGAACAAGGAAGACTTATTAGTGAAAACCACTAATACTACTCAACTAGTATGTTTCATTGTGAACAAGTAAGAATTATTAGTTGAAACCACTAATACTACTCAACTAGTATGTTTCATTGTGAACAAGTAAACTTATTAGTTGAAACCACTAATACTACTCAACTAGTATGTTTCATTGTGAGAAAGTAAAACTTATTAGTTGAAACCACTAATACTACTCAACTAGTATGTTTCATTGTGAACAAGTAAGACTTATTAGGTGAAACCACTAATACTACTCAACTACTATGTTTCATTGTCAACAAGTAAGACTTATTAGTTGAAACCATTAATACTACTCAACTAGTATGTTTCATTGTGAACAAGTAAGACTTATTAGTGAAAACCACTAATACTAGTAAGACTAGTATGTTTCATTGTGAACAAGTAATACTAGTAATTCTAGTATTTTCATTAGCTTATTAGTAACGCTACTTACTGAAGTTAGTAATATTACATGACCATTTCGATTTCATTAGCTTATTAGTAACACAACTTAGTGAATTTAGTAACATTACATGACCATTTCAATTTCATTAGCTTATTAGTAACACTACTTAGTGAATTTAGTAACATTACATGACCATTTCAATTTCATTAGCTTATTAGTAACACTACTTAGTGAATTTAGTAACATTACATGTCCATTTATATTTAATTAGCTTATTAGTAACACTACTTAGTGAATTTAGTAACATTACATGACCATTTCGATTCCATATGCTTATTAGTAACACTACTTAGTGAATTTAGTAACATTACATGACCATTTCGATTTCATTAGCTTATTAGTAACACTACTTAATGAATTTAGTAACATTACATGACCATTTAGATTTCATTAGCTTATTAGTAATACTACTTAGTGAATTTAGTAACATTACATGACCATTTCGATTTCATTAGCTTATTAGTAACAATACTTAGTGAATTTAGTAAAATAATAGAATTATTGATTAAATAATTAATATATGTTCTGTGATAATTTAAACCGAAAATTTATTGAAATGTTTATCTTCTTGACTTCGTCCAATTTAGATTTCAAAAACCATCATTATTTTCTTCCAATCACCCCAGGTCTTCCAAAACCCCCATACTCGAAACTCACCCCAGAGCCCACATCTTCCCATAAACATCCTGTCATAATCAACAACCATTAATATCTCAGCAGTTCGATTTTTTCCCTTCAAGGATATCCAACCGTTGATGTCAATTCTTAGGTTGTCATAGGTACAGTGCATTTAATATCTGCGGCTGATTGATTCAGTTCCTTCTTTGTGTATCTTTCCTTTATCTCTCACTCATCTTGACTATTGACTACTCCATTATCATGATAATAATTTCTCTTTGCATGGTATGAAATCTGGTCATAAAATTCATAACAATACAAACATTGAACATTTAAATGTAACAAGTGCAATATGGGATTTTAATTTTTTAATTATTGCAGTCTCGACATTTTCAAAATAAATAATTTTATTTAAATATTATTTTAATCGAACTTAAAATCACCCGAAACCCCAGAAATTACTATTCACTATTTCAAACTATGGTTTGTAATTCAAACCATGGAAACCTTTCTAAAAAAATCTTATATATTTAATTGTTTTATCCATTTAGATTTCAAAAGTAAAAGTAACAAATCAATATATAAACAAAAACATTGACTTTTTTACTAGCCAATTTTTTTTAATATAAACATAAAAAATTAAAAACATAAATACATCCAATATTCAAACTCAACTTTAATAGCCATGTCATGCTTCTCAAATGAAACGTGCCACACATTTTGAAAATCCACATCCCTCTCAAAATTTATAATATCACCTTGGTCAATAATCAATATGCAGTGCATTAGCAACTTTGCTCCAACCACTGCAGAGGCGGCCAAACCCTCTCACCATATATATTGGATGATGGACTTGATACACGCATTTGAATCTTTGTCCCGAATGACCAGTCTCAATCCATATGATATTGCCATATATTCCCACCAATTCCCTTACTTGTGGAGGGAGGTTCTACATTTAATAATTTAAGCATATAAAAATTAAAATATATAATAACAGTAATTTTAAGTAATTTAAAATAATTAATATTTCAAAAAAAATACCAAACGACTCAAAAATTTCGTGGTTCGGCAGTGAACGCTGAAAGACCTCGCACTATTATTTGAAGAACCACTCGATGATCTTGTTCTCGGTATGACTGAGTTCTTACAAATGTTGACTCAAAAAAAGAGTTCAATTTGTAACTTTGCAAAACTTTTAGGCTTATTAATACTACAAAACCCTGCAATATGCCATTAATGATCCTTCACCAACTTCTAGCAACTCAGTAATTAATGTTTTACATGCAAGACCAAAAATATTCTTAACAACCAACTTTTGCATCAAAATATATAAAGTTAAGTCAATGAGTCAAACATTAAAAAACCTGGTCATAGACATAGCGTGACACTTAGTATATTATAAATAATTTAAATTTAGTATTAATTTCAAAACATACCTCTTTATCTAACTCATTTACCAATGTAATTATTCACTCCCGGTGAATCATCTCAAAAGTTATTACACATACGACAGACTACAATTATTCCAAAAATAATAAATGTGCAACCACTAAGCCCTCTATAAATTCCCTTCATCACCATCATTCATTTACACAGCATTCCTCTCATTCCCAACTTCATCTAAAAAATGGCAACGGTTTTTTTTTTTTTTGTTATTGCACATTCATACTTTTATTTTAATTTATACTCAATGTTTCATTTTTATTTTTTTTAGGAACCCATGATTGACATGATCAACCAACTTCAGGCACACGGAGATGAAATGTGTCAGTTTATAATTTATGAAAAATAACCTAATTGTTTTGGCTACAACTATAATTTTTAATATAATCATCTTGCATGCATCAATTTTTCTGACCCAATACATATGATGTAATTATTTTTTGGTTTTTTGGGTTTCAGATAAAACTGAGGATTAAAGAGTTTGGAAGGAAAAAATTTGAACTTGTGCTACAAAACAAAGTAAGACTGAAAGATTACATAATAGATATTAAGATTCAGATCCTTCTCTCAAATAACAATGACGTCAAGGAAAAACTCAAAGGTGATCTTGAAATTGCCAAGGCCATGCTGGTGGAGTCGAAGCCGATTATGCTCGGGCAAGAATTAAGTTTATTGTTTGAAATTAATTATGGTAGATTAAATTATGTTTTTATGTTCAGCAGTTTTAATGTTATTATGTTTTTCTGGGTAAGGGGTATGTTAAATATGTACAGGTTTAATGTTTTTTATGTAAGGGGTATGTTAATATTAATATATATGAATATTATTTCGATTTTATTTGCAACATATTGAACATAATTTTTCAAAAATATGATTCGTATTGTTATAATTTATAACTTACTAGAAAGCAATTAATATAAATAAACATCAAAGATTAAAAAAAAATAATTTGTGAAACATTAATTATAATTTTTCACCAATGGGCAATCATGCATTTACAATCTAATAAAATATGTATGATTTCCTCTGCTAAGGCCCAAGAATTATTTTCATCATTACATCATAGGGTTAGTGTTACAATAATCTACTACTCTACAAGAATTTCAAACAATTGACACGAATTTAGTACGTAATTAATTGACTACTATATTTAACTACCAAGAAAATAGGATCTCCCTTTCACTGCGTAATTAGTAATTCAGTACAATAAATAATTATATTTAATTTATGTTTATTATTGGTCATCAAATCAAATGTAATTGCCCCTTCAAAAAATTTACAGCCACTTAAAAGTAGATTTTGATTGGATGATATCTATCAACCTTCTTCTAATCACTATGTAGGGGGGCGACCTATCCAACACTATACCTTACATTTTACTTCACCCCATGTACAATAATTTTTTTAAAAGGAATGAAGTACTTTCAATAGTAACAAATAATTAAAACAAAATTAACGAATTTTTTCGAATTGAATTTGTTCGAATTTAAAATAATGAAAAAATTAAACATGTTCGAATTGAATTATTTTATGAACAATAGTAAGAAATATTTTCACAAAATTAAATATGATATTTTAATAACATCAAAATAGTACAAACTTTTCTTGCCATTGTCACACAACATGTACCAGCAAAAACTCTCTCATTCTATCTGTCTCCCTCTCTCTAAGAACAGGAGAAAAAATGGTACCACAAACGCCCACAAAATCACCAACCATCTCCAAGGAGTTGTTAACGCCACCATCCCAGAACACACTTGAGGCATTGGATCAACTGAAAGAAGAAACGATCATCTTCCATAAAAGGATGATTCGTTTTGGAAATCTAGAAGCCCTCTGAAATGTACTCCTTGGTGGCCAGCCGTTACTCACAAGCCGTCGAGGATGAGACGATCGAGTTATCATCCGGCCTCCAGCTCAGACCAAGCTGGTACAAGGTCGAATTCGGTGGAGATCCCATCAGAATAGTCCTCGAGGTTTTGATTCCAAGGGATGGATGGCATTATCTAGGGTTAATCTTTTGTGAATCAGGGTTTAGGGTTGTTATTTTCATTCTGGATCTCTCCCCTATTAATCGATTATATATAATATTATTAGAAATTTTATGTTTGATTTGGTGTTGTCTTTTAATTATTCAGTTGATTTAATGTAGGGATCTTAAATAACATAGCTTAGTTAAACTACACATATAATTTAGAAATTTTCACTTTCAGGATTTTAAATAGATAACTTTCAGAATTTTAAAATTATACAATCTTAGATATTTTTTTTAGGAAATTAGATTTCTTTATTTAAGAAATCTAAATAAATAACTTAGAGAATACCACACAATTTAGATATATAGAAACTATCTTTATAAATCTTGAACGAAATTTTCTTTGATTTTATCATTAAATTAAACAAACCAAATACTACTAATAACGAAATATTTTTTTATCAAGAAACTGATTACTTAGTTGATCTATTCTATTCAATATTTGAATGTCTTCGTATATTTTCGTGTTAAAGGAGTATTGTTAGTAGGCCTTATTAATAGATTTGGCCTTACAATCTTTGTATAATTCTGGCCTATCATTACTTCTAAATTCTTAGCCCATATCTTTATCTAAATATTATGGGCCAATATTTTAACTCAAAAACCCTTGACCCATACATATATTTAACTCAAATTCTAGGCTGTAATATACTAATTTTTTTGGACGGAACTTTAATAGTATTGACCATGAAAAATATGGAGTACAATTTTGGACCACTTTCATCACTATACCCAATCTAATTAAATTGTTGCCTTCTGATTATATTTGTGTAATCTGAACAGAAAAAATAATGTGAACGTACTCCAATTAACAAACTAAATTTATACAATCAACACAAAAATAATATAACATTTCTTTTTCAATACCACTTAACAGTTGAATACATAGCAAACATAAACAACAATCTACAGGTAACAGTGAATCTAAACAACTGAACCAGCAAACAAAACCTTATTTCTTCAGAACAACAATAATCGAACCAGTAAAGAAACCCAACAAGAACAAAATAATTCCGCCAACGAAGAACCAAACCAATCCCGGAAACGATTTCAAGTTGTTTAGAACTTCCGACGGTGGATTTGCTTTTGTTTCATCCTCAAACCCACTTGAACAATTGGGAACGACGGTCGAAACTTCTTTTGTGTTTCTTGTCGAATTCATATAGCTATGGTACGCCTCATAAGCTTCAATCTCACTACCAAATTTACGGTGCAAGCAATCTGGGAATTTTAAAACTTGTGCTGCACATTCTTTCCAAGTCATATATATTCCCTGATTCGCACCTTTAAAAACAACATAAAAAAATTTCTTCTGGAAATTATTGTGATGATGCTCAATTTCTAAAAAAAAATTGGGAATTGGGAGTCAAGTAAAAAGATGATTTTGAAAAAAAAAAAAAATTTTTTTTTTCAAAAGATAAGTTGACAGAAGAAAGATTAAATATAAAAAGATGAATGAAGAAAGATGAAAGTTGAGAGAAAATGTTGGGTGAAATTTGATTTTGAATTATTTGGATCTAAAATTGGGGTTTACAAATCAAATGTCAGATTGAAGATTCAAAATGTCAGATTCAAAAATTGTAAAGATTCAAACATCACTAAGGATAAAACAGACATAACACATCTTATGACATCATCAAATCACCTCTCACCCCGGTTGATTTATGCCATTTAACACACCCTTTTCAACATTCCCAATCCAAATCAAATTTCAATAAAAATACAATTTCGATTCCGATTCCAAACTAAATTTGATTAGGATTCGTACCCAAAAAGGCGTAGTTCCAAGTCCTATTCTGGAATAGGGTGGACACACATCCATCAGTATATGTACTTGTAAATGTTCCATTACTGCAGTGGAAACTGAAAACAGCATATGACTATATAACAAAAAGATAGCGTAAATGTGACCCATTTACATCTCGAGATGTTAATCCGGGTCGGATTAAACGGTTCGGCCGCTTAAATCTATTATATCTTGAGGTTAGAAAGAAATGGAGGCCCGCTTTAAATCGGTCTTTTTGGTCGGACCGATTAATTAACAATGCTAAACGGCAAATTTCTGTTAATTTAGCCAGCCCGTTTATATTTATATATACTCAAATTTTTTATTTTTTTTATTTTCTAATTTTTCAATTATATTTTTTTTTAAAAGTTTTTTCACAAATTTAAATAAGGCAAAAATCAATTATGGTCAATCAATTACAAATTAAATATTTCTATTTGATTTAGTCAATTAATAATTAATCGTCTCCAATTCAATATTTTTTAACAGTTTTGAATTTCTATTGAATTGAATAAATAAGTAAAATATTAATTCAATATAAAATAATAATATAATATTTTTATAAATTCTATTATAAAATTTGTTCATAATATGAAACCGATATTATAATTATAAATTAATATTATGATATTAATTTATAAATGTGATGATACAAATTTTATATTATTAACTAATTTCATGGGAACTTTGCTCAATTATGTTATTAAAAATGATGGGAACTAATTTTATATTTTGAACATTTGTTATTAAAGATGATGGGGCAGTCTGGATCGAATTTTTGTCATTATGTAATGTTAATGTTTGAATTTTTTAATTTTTTTTGAGTTCCGTTAGGTGGTCCGTTTAACTCATCTTGCCATATAGTTAGGGTTAGGTCTCAACTATTAAAGTACTGATTTAAAATGAATCATGGAAAGGCCGGAACACGTTTGGTACCAGTAGTCTCATAAGATCGCCCCAATGGATTAAGTAATACCCATTTAATATCTCTAGCTCTTCAGTGGACAAAAGAATAATAATAAAATTTACTGGACTCAAATTTCATAACCCATAAATTTTCCCTCCTTTTTCTAGAGCGAAGCAACAATTGTATGACATAACACGTGAAGGCCTGAGGGAGGAGTCAGCCATTATTTATGCACAACATAATGATAAAGGCACATTCAATCAATCAGAAAGCCAAACTATTTTAAGGGGTCCTTGGAATCTTATGCACCTAATCTTTTTATCTCCCCCCTCCCTCTGCCTAATACACATAATAAAGATATTAATGGGTATTTTAGCATTTAGGGAGAAGCATCAACAATCTCATAGGTTCAATAGAAATTTTATTATTTTATGGCAAAGTGTATCACTTTTTATATAATGTATCTTAAATAATACTCTCTCGTCCCTTTATAATTTTCCTCTTTCTTTTGAATGTTTCAATTAAAAATAATAATAAAATAATAAAAATGAAGGGTAGTTTTGGATGTTGAAAGAGAGAAAAAAGGTATGTAGAATAACTAATGGACTAGTGAGTGATATTTTTTATAATGTTGTGTGAAAAATGAAGATAAAAATTATGAATAGTAAAGTTACCTTTTTCATTTATGAAAAGAAAAACTTATTGTGGAACGGATAGAAAAATAAAGTGAGAAACTTATAGTGGGATAGAGAGAGTATCATTTAAAGATAAAAACATTTTACCTCTAATTCTAATTAAATGACAATTTTTCTATTAAAAATTGATAACGACTACACAATGAGACAATCTCACACAAGTTTTTTTCATAAATTAAGGGTTAAGAATAGAGACGGATCCAGAGTTTCGTCCCAAGGGGGTGAAACTTTTCAAAGAGGAGAAAATTTTATATTTCAACGGGGTGAAATGATAAAATTTTATAAATCGAAGACACAAATACAAAATTTATATATATATATTAAAAAAATTAAATTCATCGCCCCAGGTATCCCCTAATTTCGTCCTGGGTCAAGAATAGGTTTTGGGTACCTCTAATGATAATTGACATTGAAATGAATTATAAACATGTCTCTATAGTCCTTAGACAAGTATTTCTATGCACAGCTGCATTTCAATTATTTTTATTTTTTAATTAATTACTTTCTTTTATTTCATTAAGAATATATTAAAATTGACCAACAATATTAATTGAAATAATTTAATTACCCTCATCTATTACTTTCAATCAAATGAACCCTTAATTGTGAATCGATTGCGCATTGCAAACACCCAAATGTTGAAAACTCCACTTCTCAAATTCTCTTTCAATTGGGTTGCGTTCTGCATCACTCTCTTTCTCTCTAAATTTAATGTGCAAAGTTCATGGCATTTTCTGACACCCCCCACTATCATTTTATTTATTTTTTGTTTAATTTCCCATGCCACTACAAAACACCTACAGAAATATTGAGGCTCGCACAGTATTAGAGGCTGCTCCACCTGCGACACAGATAAGCAGCACCAATAAAAAGATCACTCTTTTCACCCCCCTCAATTATTGTATATATCACAATCACGAGCTTAGAGCAGGAGATTTGTTATTATATACACTCTAACTTTCTTTCTCCACATAACTCCCGATGGGTAAAAAGGGTACCACTTCTTGGTTGACTGCAGTCAAGAGAGCCTTCAGGTCTCCCACTAAAGACTCTGATAAGAAAAGCAGCAGAAGGAAAGTAGATCATGGCAGCCATGAAGATGAGGAAGAAAAGGTAATGCATCTAATTTTCAACTTCAATGGATCCAACTTTGTTTATGGATTCGTTATACGATTTGGTTTGTTTTTGTGCAGAAGAGTGAGAGGAGGAGATGGCTATTTAGGAAACCCTCCGCCGCCTCCGCTAACAACAATGTCCAAATAATCGAAGCGAAAGAAGCCGTTGCGCCGAAAACTCCCGACCGGAGGCGTGCTATTGCGGTGGCGGAAGCTGCCGTTGCAACCGCTAAAGCCGCGGTGGAGGTGATACGGCTGACGCACCCCACTTCTTTGAAGCAACACTCTGCGGCAAGAGTCATTCAGACGGCGTTTAGAGGCTATTTGGTAAGGGCGAATTCTTGTGTACTCCACCTGCATTGTTTAACTGGTGCGGTTTTTCTGATTGGTATTAGTTGTTTTTACTGAAAGGTATTAGTAGTTTTCACTGAACGGTATTAGTTGTGTGCAACTTGTGAACACAAATGTTACGCTTTGGTAGTTTTCAGTTTTCACAATGTAACTGGTGTGGTTTGTCTGAACAGTATTAGTTGTTTTTACTGAAAGGTATTAGTAGTTTAACTGAACAGTATTAGTTGGGGGTTCAACTGGTGAACACAAATGTTACGCTTTGGTAAAGTAATAGTTAAATATTGCAGGCGAGGAGAGCTCTGATTGCGCTGAAGGGGATAGTGAAGCTTCAAGCTCTGATAAGAGGACAGAACGTCCGAAAGCAAGCGAATATGACAATGAGGTGCATGCAGTCGCTGCTGCGCGTGCAGGCGCGTGTGCGTGATCAACGGGCCCGGGTTATCGCACGACGCAGGGAGAAGGTCCATGTTTGCAGAAACCAGCAACTTGTGGGAGTCTAAGTATCTGAGAGACATAAGAGACAGAAAAGCAAGAGTAAGTGATACTTTATGCAAATTAATTAAAGCTAATCATTATACATTAATGAAAATGGTGTTAACTGTTAACATAACAGTCAAGAGAAGGAAGCACTATAAGTGATGATTGGAGGGAGTGCCCTCGTACGCTCGAAGAGCTCGAAGCTATACTCAAAGCCAGAAATGAAGCAGCATTAACACATGAGAAATCACTGGCTTTTGCTTTCTCCCAACAGGTATGTATCAAATAACGGAAGGTATTTTAACAGTATTAGTTGCTTTATATAAAGGTATTAGTTGTTTTACTATAAAGTATTAGTGAAATTGGTGCTCTGCTTGCAGAACAAAATATGAATGATTAAGATATACAGATGAATCGATTGAAATGAGGCGAAATCTTTGTTAGTGTAAACTAGTTTTAGTTGCATTTTGTGTGTATTTTTTTAACAGTATTAGTTGTTTTATTAGAAGGTATTAGTTGTTTCGCAGTAAAGTATTAGTTGCTATCCTTGCAGAATATGAATGATTAAGATATACAGAAGAATCGATTGAAATGAGGCAAAATCTTTGTGTAAACCAGTTTAAGTTACATTTTGAGTGTATTTTCTTTAACAGCATAAGTTGTTTTACTAAAAGGCATTGGTTGTTTTATTAAAACGTATTAATTGTTTCAATATAAAGTATTAGTTGCTCTCTTTGCAGAACAAAATAAATCAGTTCAATGGAGAAGAAACAGAGGTAGAAAACAGGGGAAATTGGCATGATAAATGGATGGCAACAAACAGCAGAGGCTCAACCGATTACCGAAGAGACTCGATCAAAACCGTCGAAATTGACTCACTGAAACCACCATCCAACGGTCGAAAATCGCGGTGCCAGAGCCCGATCCACCGGCAATCCGCCGCCTCGCCGCGCCACCGCTCACTCTACAGCGTCTCCACCGTTCAATCGCCTTCAACGCCATCCTTCACATCTAAGAACAGATCATCTACCCTCGTTCCATTAAAGAAGAAAAAAAGCTATTCAACCGCAAACACCCCCAATTTGCGCGCAACGCAGCGTATCAACACGAACGAAGGAACCCCCCCAATTCGTCATCTTCAATCCCTAATTACATGGCCGCCACCGAGTCCGCGAAGGCCAGGATCCGGTCGCAGAGCGCGCCGCGGCAGCGGCCGTCGACGCCGGAGAGAGAGCGCGGCGGATCTGCGGCGGCGGCGAAGAAGCGGCTGTCGTACCCGATTCCTGAGCCGTACTATGTGAATTTTGGATTTGGGTGCAACAGTTTTAGCCAGAATTTGAGAAGCCCCAGCTTTAAGAGTGTTCAGGCGGGATATGTGGGGATGGAGGAGCAATCGAATTATTCGTGCTATACGGAGAGCGTCGGCGGGGAAATATCGTTGTGCTCGACCACCGATCTGCGGCGGTGGTTGAGGTGAGGAGGAATTGGGGGAAATTTGTGATGGTTTTGAGCCCTAATTGAAGTCTGTGTTTGCTGAATTTGTTAGGAGCAATTGATTTGTTGATGATGGATGAGAGTTTGTGTGAGTTGACAAGAGGGAGAAATAATAACTGTTTTAGTTGAATTGTTGTAATTTGTAATTTTGGTTGTTTTCCATTTTCTAATATAAAAGTAGAAGTGATGCTACATTTTATTTTCCAGAAATAGCGGTCTTTTCTTTCTACCAATCATTATTTATTATACCCATGAAACTCATAAAATAATTGTTAATTGAGTAACTATTTTTTTTATTTTAATCAAAAAAAAGATTATCACAATTAAAACGGAAATGAGAAGTATCCATTGAATACAATAAACAGGGCAAAGATATCGTCCAGAAACATGCATCCTACAAGAACTCCAAGGTCTAAAATACATTTTCCACAACATGTTTATTCAAGCATAGCATTAGGATTAATACTCCATTCACTGAAAGATATTATGTGTTTTTCAGCTACCTCTTGCATTTATTTATTCAGCTCCAAGTTCTCAACACGATATCGCTTCACAATTTCTTTAATTTCAATGCTTGTCTTTGAAAAATGATAGCATTACTGAATTTTCTTCAAGGTCCAGACTCATATAATGCATTTCCACTAGCAAATTAAAAGTGTCCTCCCATTCTTTTTTTCAAAATAATAAATCTGTTAACTAATAGTTGAGTAACTAGTGCAACACATTGATACCTAACTAATAATATGCAATAAAAACAATTAACATTGGTTAACTAAAACTTTTTAGTTAAACCACTAATATTATTTTTAATTTTTTTCTCAGAAAAATAGGTTTTATTGCAAGATATATTGAGTATAAGAAATACCCATAAAAAATTATGAGAACAGAATATCATAAAATAGAGAAAAAAAAGAATACTTAAGAAACATACACCATAAAAGATTATGAGAACAGAATATCATAAAATTGAGAAAAAAAAGGAGTACTTAAGAAACATACACCATAATGCGCCTAGCAATCTAGAATACTATAACCGAAAACCTGACAGTGAAACCAAGGATGGACGCATGATTTTCAATGAGGGGGGCCATTAACTCAAATTCAAAGAAAAAATGCAAATAACCAGGAATGGACGCAGGATTTTCAGTGAGGGGCTCATTAACTCAAATTCAAAGAAAAAAAATACAAATAAAGCCCAAAACAATTGTTTGGGGTCGACTCAGGACCTTGATAAGAAAAATGAGGAACCCTACCACTAGACTACTGTAACCTTCTGAACGTATTCTTCAAACGTTTCATATTTAGCTAATAAAATTGCAGAAGGCCAGGGGAGGCCAGGTCTTTAAATTTGGCCCCGTGTCCTTCCATGATTGAAACTAAGTAAGCATAAATTGAATGGTGCGGTGTAATTGATACATAAACATATTTGTTCGTATTGTTTTCTTCACATTCATCTCAAGTCGAAAATATATACTTACACTCTTTGTATTTAATTTCCATTTTCTAACAAAATTGATATTATTATTTTTTTTATAATTATTTTCAGAAAATTTCATCTTGATCTAAATTAAGTGTATTTATACATTTATCAATTTATCAACTATTTTTTACCATTTTTCATCAGTATTTTTTAGGAGGCAGACTTTCATATGAAATATTTTACAGATTTAGGATCCATGAAATATGACCGTGGATTAGAATGAGAAGTGAATAACAAAAGGCAAAAATTTGTGATCTTGTCTTGGTCGAATCGGTCAAACGAATATTTCCTTAAAATTCACGAAAAAAGACGTAATAACAAAACTCGCTTCGGAGATCTCGTATTCTTATGAGGGACAAACATATGATATCGCGAGAACATGTATGTGTTAATGTAAGGAATGATCCATGAAACATGATCTATGGGTCTGAAAAAGAAGCGCATAAAAAAAGAGGGAAAATTTCATGGATATTGTGGGTTGAACTGAGTCAAACAGATTTTCTATAAAATTTGTGTAAGAACAAAAAACAAAGATAACTCGTTCGTAGATCTGTATTATTATAAGAAAGACACACGTGTTACGTATAAATACAACCTTTAAGGGACAAAACAACATTCCTCTATATTCATCAACTTCACCCTCTGGTTTTTTTTATCAACTTCTTCTTCTAACATGTGATTAATTGTTTTAAGTAAAACCAAACCACCAGGATTACACAATTGAATTACTATAAATATTTTTTTTTCTATCATCACGTAGTAACACATAATCACATTTACAGTAACACATACTTGTCTTTATAGTAACACAAACCTTGGACGATTTTCCAATTTTGCCTTTGCAAGCAATTTTTTTTGAGAGAAATATCCATTTGATCTTTTTTCAAATTCAAGAGGACCCATAAATTTTTAATTTCTTCCTATTTTAATTAATATTTCACGACAAAATATTTCACAGGAAAATTTTTCATAATAGAAACATTTTAGAATCGATTTTATAGGAGAATGCCTCTTATATATGATGACATGCTGCAAAATATTTCACTCTCACAGGCAATTTGAATTTTATGAAGAATATAATTTATATTTGTAAGGATGAATATCTTGTGAAGTTGTCAGGATTATCATTAGCATGAGAGTAAATGAAAATACACTTTATTTATAAATTAATACTTATTATTTTAAAAATTAAAAATAATGTCTTAAAAGTATTAATGTAGACTATGAGAGAAATTTTACACCAACTTTTTTGCTGTTCTGTAAGTGCAAAATGGTCATCAAAGCAATGTTCCGAAATAACAGAGTAATTGGTGAATGAAGTCAAGAAAATACCATCAAATCTTGTTACAATTTAGTGCTCCTAGTATTTCATCATGTATCATTTGTATTAACTATTAAATAACTTATTGATGTAGTGAAAGCATAATAACCAAGAAACACTTCACAATCTCCGTTGATTCCCATTGAAATATTGACAATGAAAAAAATATGAGAAACTCTCTCAATTCTTTAATTCAATATCATAAAAGGACATATTGAAATATTTACAGAACTGACTCTTAAATATTGTAAAATCCAAATAAAATAAATTCTAACAAATCAAATAAATATACTAATTATTAATTTCTAAATTAAATTATAATTATAATCGATTGAGATTGTTATCACGATCTCATCTCCACCACTTTCTTAGATGCATTAGGCAGACAACAACATAATAAAATAGTACAAGATAAAATTCCAAACATAATAGATGATTCAGCAGGAATAGAATACAAGATTTAAAATCATTTAGATCTCACTTAGGTATAATATATATGATGGAAATGAACCAACGTTGAGGCAAGTAGTGTACATTATCGATCAAATCAATTTTTAGTGTTCAATCAAACTTTTATAAATTATATTTAAACAATTTAATAATGGGCCTAGTATCTAGTATATCAAGCGAGATGAGCTAATAAACAAGTTAAAGCTAGTAGCTAAAGAATTATTCCCTAGAAAGCCCCGTAATTAAGAAGTCACATGGAGAACTCATTAACAAAGCAGACAAATTCTCTTGGGAAAAGCATGTGCACCACATTATCACATTTAAAAATATAAAATCGCAAAGGCTATATAGCAAACAGCATATCTCAACCTCTTGTGGATATTAACATTTGTCATTCTACGCCTGTCAAAAAAACATTTGTCATTCTACGAATACATAGGCTCCATTTGTACGAAGATTTTTTTTTTATAAAACAAAATTTGTATTAAGGGATTTGATTCGATGAGTTTATAAATTTAAAATTAAATCAATTGTGATATTTTGAAGACAAAGTGACTTGTATGAATTTATAAATATTTCTTTTAAAATTCATAGATTTTAAAATTAAAATATTTACGTATAATTGGATGATTTACAAATCTATGCACAGTTAGTTTCATTTCGCAAGTCCACTCATTCAACTCTCTCTTCTTTTGTGTGTCTTGAAAAAATATTATTATTATTTTAATATATATATATTAAAAAAATATATCATCTTTTTCTTTTAAAAATTATATTTGTATTTAAATAAATAAGTTTATTTTTTTATTTTTTAAAACATTAAATCTCTTACTCTTTTTAAAAAAAATTAATAAAAGTTAAAAATAAAAAATAAAAATTATAGTATTTGCTAAATAAAAAAAAATTAAAAAACTTTTTTTCAAAATTTATTTTTTAAAAAAATACATTTTTTTATTTTTAAAAAGTAATTTTTTTAGTTTAAAAAAATAATAGTTTTTTATATATATATTTTTTAGAGATGTAAGAAAGATAGGAAAGAGAAATTGTAATTTTATTATTTTTTAAATAATGAATAAAAAATAAAAGATAAATTTTCATGTGCATCATTTACACTAATTCTAAATTGGTGCAATTGGATATATATATATTTTTTTAAAGTTTTTTTTTCCATTTTTTTACCCGACCCGTACCCAACCCCGATCCGAACTCGGCCCGACTGGTTCATGATTCACTTGACTCGAATGATTCATATTTAGAGTTTTTATTTTTATTTTTACCCGCCCCCGATCAACTCGTCGATCCATCCAACCTTGCCAAGTGATTCATGGTTAACTCGGCGATTCGTAATTTAGGGTTTAGGTTTAGGTATATGGTTTAAGATTTAAGGTTCATGGTTCATCTAAATTAAAATTGAATCCAATTGCACTAATTGCATCTTGTGCAATTGGTGCACACAAACATTACTCAAAATAAAAATTATAGCCTCAAAATTAAAATTATAGCTTTGAATTAATTTTGCCAAACAATAATGAATTTGATAAATTCTTTCATAAATCTATTATGAATCTAAGCAAGTGATTGAAATTCATGAATTCATAAATCAATTCATTTCAAATCATCATCAAATCAAATTTCTCCATCCAGATGGAGCATAATTGTTTTATGTACATTAAATATCTAGATCCATTATAAAAAAGACAAAATGTTAGTATTCATTAGGCACATTTGCATATGAATGAGTCTCTAATGTGACGCGTGTCTTACTTTAATAATGTATTTTGAAAATATAATTTATTGTACTAAGAAATATAACTTGTCACGTTAAAAACATGCAACATATGTTAAGTAATATAAATTGCGTGTTTGATAAAGATAACAAATTATATGTTTGAAAAAACACATTCACGGATTGTGCACAGTGGCATGTAATGCATAAATACCTAATTTTTGCATATTTGTTTGAAAATGTACTTGACTTGTAATGATACATTGGGTGCAAAAGATCTACTCATTATAAATTTTAAAATCTTATTTGTCATATTAAAATTCCTGAAACTTAAAACATCTAGCCCACCGTTAAACTCAGCATTATCTCTTATGTGACGCTGAAATCTGCTCCAATCCTGCGCTAAATTGTATCTCTAAACCACATTTGTGAACAATGCAGCGCCAATTTGGCGACACTGTTCATTCTTGCTGAACTCTTTTTTTATTTTGTTTATTTTTAATACTTGTAATTTCATATTGCATTTTCATTTTGATTTCCAATTTTTGTTTATTTTGTAATTATGATTTCCATAACTTCACTATTGTATGTGATTTTTTTTATAATTTTAATTAAATACTAGATAATATATTACAAAGAGTAACACCATCGTGAATCGATTCACACATTTAAACTCTATCATCATTATGTGTAAAATTATCATTTATTATCATTAAAACCTTCAATTGCTTTAAAAATATAAAAGCATTTTCTAAAAAAGATTATTTTTATTCATAATCGTGATAATTTTTAAACATAATCGTGAGAGTTTTTTAATAACGATGATCTTAAATAACAAGGTTTATAATATGAACCAAGTTTATATACAATTTTTTTTCTATTACAAATTTCATATCATAATTAAATTACAAAAATACATTAAATGCATAAATTAAAATAAACATAAGAGATATAAATATTCGAGATTATTTGAATTAAAACATCATAATAATTTAAATACGTAAACTTAAAATATATTAAAATTTTGTTTGTTTTTTATTATGTATTAATTTTATTTTTTAATATGTTACATTGTAATTTTATCATTTTTATAATATTTTAATATGTATGATTGTATCATGAAATTTTAGTTTTAATATATATATATATATATATATATATATAAATAAAGATTGTATTTTATTTCAAAATTTTATTCCCAATCTCAATAACTAACTCTATTATAAATTTAATCTCAATCGTACATCTAAAATATTTAACCCCAACTTTATAGATTAAAGATATTTTAAAAAAAGATACGATATATTATATCTTTTATTTTTTTATATTAATATGAAAAGAAAGGAATCGAATTGGGCCTCACACAATTTCTCTTAAACAATATACTTACAATTATCATACGATTTATATTTACAAAAACCTCCCATATAATTTCACATGAGATGTCGATTTTTTTGTTTTGCAATTTTTTTGCTTTGTAGATTTTTTATTTTAATTTTATAAGTATTATTTCATTTTTTTATTTTTTTTAGTACTTCTTATTTTACAATTCTCAAATTGTTTTCTATCTTTTCTTGGGTCTCTTTCTTTTTCTTATTCACATGATATTTTTTTCATGCTTTTGATGTTCGTTTTTTTTTTTGCAGAGTTTTTTATTTTTTTACTTTCGATTTTTATTTTTTTAATTTGCAAGATTTTTATTTTTTTTTTATTTTTGATGTTCGATTTAAAGTAGTTCATGTTGATTTATTTTATTGTTACAAAATTTGTGTTGGTTTAATAATTTTTGTTGGTAAGAAATACTTAATAAAAATTGTAAATCTATTTTATTTAAGGTATACTTGTGGTTTTCTTTGATATTTGTATTTCATATAAAATGCTTAATTTTGTGTTGCTTTGAGGATTTTAATTTTGCAGATTCTTATCATACATTAATGATTAGGTGAAGATATTCTTCACCATACTTAATTTTTGTATTGCAATGAGGATTTAGGGCTTGTCTGGGGGAGCTTATAAAATTTCTTAAAAAGTTAATAGGTACAACCAAAAATAAAAATAAAGTTTGTAGTAAAAAAAATAATTTTTTTGATACATGTGACAATTTATTACGCCTTATTTATTTTTTTTTTTATTTTTCTGTTTTTCATTTTGTTTATTTCATTTCTTCCATTTTTCTTTTAATAAAATGGACACGCCCTTATCAATCATATTTTTCAAAAAAGTACACGTCCCATCAATATAAAAAAGTAGTGTCCCATAAAAAATGTAATACTTTATGTTTTATTTTTTTTAACAAATTATTTTGTATGTTTTTGCTTTCTATACTTTATGTTATGTATATAGATAGGTTTATTAAAAATTATAAAAAAAGGGTTACATTCACAAAAAAAATCCGAAATTGATAATTGCAATAATTAAAATAATTCTTTTATTTTTTATATTTGAAAATGATATTATAATTTTTGTGTATTTTTTTTTTAAAATTTTATTTTTATTATAGGAAAAATTTGAAAACATTTTACAATTTTTTTTAAAAATACAATTACTTTTTTATTTAATAATGATAAAATAAAAAACGCATATACCTATAAATACGCATTGTCTATTAAAAAGAATTGTATATATTAAAAATTATATTGTATATACTTTAAATTACATTGCATATAATGAAAAGACGTATATATACTAACAAAATTGCATACACGCGTAAAAATATTACATACACACGTAAAAAATTACAATACACGCGTGAAAATTGTATATGTACACACATAATCAATTTGAATCTTCACATCGCAAAATCATCAATTCCAATCGTATCTTCTCCATCAAGTAATCATCAAAACTATCAAAAAATCATCAAAGCTCCGACATCACATTACAAAAATCACCAAACTCGGTTACTATAAAAATTAACAAAAAATACCCAAAAAATCACCAAAATCGAAAATTACCAAAAAAACTCAATATCCCAAAGTCACAAAAATGTAATAAGAAATAATATACAAACCAATAACAACACCAAAACAATGATTTTTTTTCTTTCAATTTTAAGCCTGAATTTATACATAAAAAAACCTCCACATCTCTCATCTTACATCAAACAATCATCGCCACAAAAATACAAACACCGCAAGGGGTGATCTTACGACCAACAAGAAAGAAACACTTAATGAAATAATACAAAAAAAGAGATTTGTGGTGGTTATGGTGAGAGAAAATTTAGGATGGGAGAGAGATAAAAGAGAGTAAAATGGGGAATGAAAAAAGATTACGAGAAGAAATTGTTTGGAAATAAAGTGGGGGGCCTCGGATCCTCTCCTATCTTCTCCGCCCACTGGAAAAAAAAAATTCACGACAATCTTCAGGAAACACGGATCATGTACATAGTTTTTTGTTTTTAATCTCGAGCTTTTTTCGTCCGAAAACACGATTCTTCAATATCTTGACACGCGGTTCTCGGGGAAACACGATTCTCCACCTAAAATTCTTTCTTCACCGGAAAAATTCTTCAATATGTTGGCCTTTTTTTTTTTTTTTTATTTGATAGAGTACAATATGTATTAAGAATCATTATTAGAATAAATAAATTGATCAGATTTGAAATTTAAATTAAAGTTGTATGTGATTGTATTGGGGGGAATTAAAGTTGATTTAGATTGATGATTATGAGTGATTTGACATTTTTTTATTAACCAATAAAACACACACAAAAAACCCAACTAAATTCAAAGGGTAAATATGATATTTGATCATCTAAAAAATAGACTACATTGCTATTTTTTTGGTTGAATGTATTGAGTTGCTATTACTCCCCCAAAATGTAGACTAGATTGCAATTACCCCATAAGCTCCTATAAGATGTTTATGAACTTATAACTCCTTAAATTTGTTCGGCAAAAAAAAAAAATTAATTAATAGAATCTTATAAAATGTTAGAATAAGTTAACCTCCTTAAATTTGCTTGGCAAAAAAAGACTAACATCTTATAAGATTTTAAAATAAATTATTTAGTGTTTATAAGCTAAAAAAAATAAAAACCATATCCTCACTGAAGATAATTAAATATGAATACGTATAAAGTTGAATAAATTATAATATTTTTATATATTGTTTTAGTGATATATATGTTGACAATATTTAGGGTTGATATATAATGCTTATATATTACATAAATATTGTATGTAATTTAAAATCTCAATTTGAAAGGTATGCAGTTGAAATAAGTGTGTAATATATAATATATAAATTTATAAAATCCAATATACCATATAAATTTCTAAAAAATACCTTCCACAATTAAGTAATCATTTATAGGGCGTTAGTTACATGATATCAAATTTTGACATTGGACTAAACAATAGAAAGTACAATCGACAGTCCACCATTACAAACTGTATTTCAACTTCAAAACCAATGTTGGAAGATGTTCCAAAGTCGGAGTTTGAATCTATGCCTTTGGAATAAATAAAGTTACGGTTCGAAGATGAAGCAAAAATACAAATAGGTTTGAATATCCATACATTAATATTTTGTTAATCCCATGACGTCATATTCATAGGAATCAATTTATAATTATTTTTTTTAAGTATTTCTAATTAATACAATTATTTACAAATATCATTGCTTTCGTCGTGCGTATTTATAATGTGGGGGAGGTAATGGTCGACGAAAGAATGGCTAAAAAAGTTGACGTAGAGATTGAGGACGAAAGATATTTGCATTACTTATTTCAATTCTTATAAACGGCGATGTGATATATCCTAATTTGCTAATATAGAATTTTAATGACAATTATATTTATGTAGTACACAATGATTAAAAATTATATAATATTAAAATTTTATAATTTTTTAACAAATTCAATTAAACAAATATTCATGATTTTTTAAATTATAAAAAAATAATCTAACCTTATCTCCATCACTTACGATCTTTATTTCACTACGCAGTAAATGATTATAAGTGATAAATTCTCATCGAATTAGAAGAGTTGGTTGAAAAAAAAATTCATATTTTGATTCCATATTTTGCAATTC